>VWPW01030827.1:208735-520540 GCA_013389825.1 Crypturellus undulatus | reverse complement strand
CCGCGCGCGGCGGGGAGGCGCCCGGGGCTCCGCGTGGGCTCCGCGTGGGCTCCTCGGGCTCCCCGCGCCCCGCAGAGCAGCTGCCTGCGCCCCCGAGCCCCTGGCCCGGCCGTGGGAGCGGGGCGTGCGGGGACCCTCCCTGGCCGGGATCTGCCGGGGTCTGACCCCGCTGCCAGGCGGGGAGCAAACCCCGCGAGCAGCTGGGAACAGCTCGGGGGAGGCAGCTGCTCCTCGCCCAGCAGGACTGGGTCTGGGCACCCGTGTGCTTCCAGGTGCCTCAGGTGTCGGGACCAGCTGGAGGCTCTGCCCTAGTAAGTGGGGGAAGAGGCAGAAACTTGTCCGCTTGGGGTTGAGCACTTTGCATGACACTTTCGTTTGTTGGGGAAGAGCTCCAGAAATTGTCTCCGTTATTTCCCTCCCCTTTGTAAATAAAATAGAAAAATAAAACCCAACAGCCAAACTCCAGTTTTTCAAGGTCTCAAGCTGTTCAGGTGATTTTGCTGGATGCTCTGGAAAGTCTTCCTAGGATGTTAAAATCGCTTGCGCGTAGATATGCTGCAGTTTGCTACCTCCGCATCTCTTGGCTTCCCCGTGCTTTTGCTGACTCGCTTGGCCCCGACGGCGGTGATTTCTGAACTTTAATGGAGGAGGAATGACACGACAGCGCTGGCAGTGCCCGCGCTGAGCTGTGAGTGATGGGGAGCGCGGCAGCCCGGCCGCGCCGCCTCGTGCAGCCCCAGCGAGGCGGGCGCCGAGGACCGGGGCGCTCCGCGCTCCCCTTCATCACCCCGAAAGTCCCCCTGGACGCCTCGGAACCCAACTCGCTTGCCCCGTTCCTGTTCCCTCGAATGCGTGACCTATATCGGTGATGAATTTACTGAAGTACTTAACGTTTCCTGGAGTTGGCAAGCTTGCAGTTTCTTACTAAATAAAGAAATTAAAGCAAGTCTGAGCCAAGTCATAAAAATAGTAACTACTACGAGAGAATCTGAGGCAGATTTTTTTCATCTCTTTCAAATGTAAAGCTGATGCTTTCACATTGTAAATCTGATAGAAATTTTATTTTGTATGAATTCTGCATATTGATCTGTGAGAAAATAGATTTTTAAATTTTAAACTAGTATTTAAAATAGCCATGAGATGGCAATATGTGTGTAATATTTCACTATTGCAGTTACAAACCCAAGACCTCCTGCAGAAATGTCTGATGCACTTGAATAATTGCACAGTATATTGTTATGTTTCTGCTGGGCAATTTCAGGAAAGATGGAACAGACAAGAGTGAGAATAGTCTGGCACAACTCTTGGACTGTGTTTCATCCTGCTGTTCATCATAGATTCTGCTTCAGCTGTGGTTTGTGGGTTTTTTTTGTTTGTTTGTTCTTCCTTGGTTTCAAAAATGATGTTGTAATCTAACAATCCTAACCTTGTTGACTCGCATTGCTGACTAAAATATGTTTGGGGAAATTGGTGTTAAAAATGTCAAAGACCGTGGAACACTATTACCCTCAAAGGAAATGTTACCTAAACCCTACTCTTCACTGGGGCACAAGAGTTGCCAATAAAGAAGACAGCATTGGTTATGAACTGGTTGCTTTTAAAGCCTTAGTTATAGATATAAGTATCTGTATAACCCTCCAAGTTCTCACCGTGTTAAAAAAGGAAAGTTGTACTGACAGTATGATAGATTCCTCCACTGTGAAATGAGTAGTGTATATATACAGCCATGAAGACTACTCTCTTATTTATGTTGGAGTGCTTAGTCGTGATGTAGCATGATTTGATAAGATAGTTCAAACTAATAGCTTTGATGTACTAAAATATATTTCAGGCAGCTTCTATTAAAAATCAAATGTTAAATCACTTCGGCTGATCCATCTCTTTTGCTATAAATAGCCGTTCAAACTTACAAAGATGAAGGTCTTTATTAATACATATTGTAGAATGTCCCTTTAGAATTTTGGGTAGGAACATAATCCTGTAATATATTCCTGGCATCTTCCATTCTAGAACATGACTATGAAAAACGTTAATTTCTAATTATAAAAACACATGTATTTTGGAGAAGCTTTGGCTCAAATATACCTTCCCACCTTGGTTTAAAGCACGTTTGGTCCATATTCATCTCTACCCCAATCCAAGACTGCTTCCTCGTGAACAGAGGACTGAAAACACCCTTTGTTTGCACCATGTAGAATTGCTCCTATGCGGAACTTGCCATGTTTATTAAGCTTCTTCTATACCCTGGAGAGCTCCGACATGATACTTTATTAGAAAGAAACACAGCTAATATATGTTATAATTGAATTTCGTAGGAAGGTGGTGGGTATAATCAACTGACATGATTGAGTGCTAAGTGTTTGTTGGTTTAAGAACCCCTCCGCTCCCCCGCATTTTAGCATTTGTGCTTTTGGTATTACCGAAGCACTGGCAAGGCTGAGTCTGAAGTATTTATTTAAGAATTGGGAAACTGTGTGAGAGGGATGATAATGTGAAGTAGAGAAAAGAAAGAATGACACAGTTACACAGTTCAGTAAGTCAATAGAAGTTGAGCTTGGGGAGAAGTGAAAGACAGGAGTAACAAAGCAAAGAGTAGATTTGACCAAACTGAGGAAAAAAATACTGTGAAAACTGTGTGGTGTTGGTTTTTTTTTTATTTATTTATTTATTTTTTTTTTAATGGACTGTCAGTGGGACAATGGGAACAATGAAGGAATGTATATCTATAATTCTGGCTGTCTGGTGAATAGCTGTACAGTTCTGCAGTGTGGACACGTGCTGGTGGGCTTAAATAGCCCTTGAATGTTTGGGTAGGAGCACATAATTTAAATGTCACTTCTTATCAAGGAAATGAATTAGAATTAGGAATTAATGGAAAAGTGGCTCAACTTATTCAGAGGAATAGCATCCAAAGTGTTAAAACTTCTTCAGAAAATACAAAAGTCCGGTTAAAAGAAATTGGTGGTATCTGGGCCATTCAGGAGGGTTTATTTATCCCCTTTCACTGCAATTTATACCGTCTGAAGTGTTCTTCAAGGATATGCAATCTCTTAATGGTAACTTTTCTATTGCTAATGTCCTGCACTTGGCATCCATTCTAAAGAACTGACACGATGGTTGGTTTTGCTGGTGGAGGACCATCTGAATGAGTTGGCTGCTGTTCATTCTTTGTACGGAAGACAATTTTGTGAACAGGAACTGGCGCGTTATGATACGTGTCTGTGAAAGCCAGCGAAATCAAGCAGAGCTTTAATGCCTTTTCTGCAATTCTGTATATTAATGCTTACGTCTTGGCTTTGACAGGGTTCATCCTTGATAACTTCAGAGCTTTTCCCAAGATTTTTCTTTTCTTTTAGTAGTTGTATTCTAACTTAGTGTGAGGTGCAGTTCATAGCAACTTTCAGTTGCTGCAAACTCTTCCATGTGTCTATAGATCTTTTAAAGTTCTCATATGTTATGCTTTTATTTTTATTTATTTATCTACTAATTTATTTTTGTTTCTTATGCCATATGTTATGGAGGTCAAATTACACTTTCTTTGTAACTCATCTTCCTCCTTCCTTTCTGTGGCTTCTATCATGTGTTTTATCTCAGGAGGCACTCACAATTGTAGGGAAGAATGTATTTCTGGAGAGAGAGAAGTCAAGTGTTTGGAGTGACGCTCGCAGGTGACCAATAAAATTGTCCTTCAGAATACAAACCAAAAAATTAAGGCTTTGTCCTAGTTGCTCATATTGGCAAGTCAGCAAGAGACCAGCTACTCTTCATTACAGTCTTCCAGATAAACTAACTGGTTTGTTACTAGTGACTGAATAACTCCGATTTCACCCATAGGTACTTCACTCATGCAAGTGGCTCCCATCAAGGTTTGCAGTGATGGGGGACTGGCCATGTAGGGCTTGTCCACTATTTTGGACAAATACAACTTTCTGTTGGTGATCAGAATGAGTCCTGTGGTTTGTCCGAGGAGGTCTGTGAAAGCCTTAGATCCATAAAAGCTGTAAACTGCCACTTTAATTCGCTCCAGTTTTGTGGGGCTCATTGAGAGAAAGTGGGTAAAAATCAAAAATTTTCTGCAAAGTCCTCTGTTAAAGGGCTGTGGTTTAAAAACTGCTGAACACAGTGATCAGTTGTGTATACTGGCATTATTGCATGCACTCTGTTTCCATTGTGTGTGTTTGCCTAAGAGGAAGTTTTTTTTTTATTTATTTATTTATGTGTGTGTGTGTGTGTATGTGTGTATATATATATATGTATATATATATATATATGTATATCCATTAGAACTCTGTAGGTACAGTTCTGTTTAAAAACCTGTTGGAAACCACTTGGACCATGACTGAATATTTTACTTGTTTTTGGCAACTGCAATCTTGTCCCCCTCTCTCTGTCCGTGTCTCAGCGTTCAGTGAACAAACCTGCTCTGAACACACCGGCACACACACACATGCCCGTATACACATTAATTTATGTGTCTATGTATGAGAATAAATCAACTTTTTTTTTTTTTTTTTTTTTTTTTTTTTTAAGTCCCAGGGCTTCATGCTTATGGTTTTGTAAAAATTCCATGGAGTTCAAACATTGAGAAACTGGTGTATTCTGAAAAATGCCATCTGTTGTTCAGGCTGTCTGTTGTCCTTATTTCTTTTACATTTCATAGATTATTTTTGTGCTCTCAGATCAACTAAAGTAAATATGTTGTGGTGGACATGGAAATGCTCATAAAATAGATTATGTACCCTACTCTAGTGAGAAAGTAGTAATCTACTTGTGAGTCCCCTTCCTGCTGTGGGAAATACCTGTTTCCTGAACGATCAGGTGGAAATGTGTGCTGATTATCAGCCTCCAAATACAAATATAGTACTTACCACAGTTCTATTTTAAATATTAAGAAAAAAGGCTCCTGCGACTTCTTTTGCCATAGTGTATGTTAGCAGTAGCTGAGGATATAGATATGTGTTTTAGTTCTTATGCATGATGAGCTTAACAAAACCGCTGCAGTGTGCTGGTTTTCCACCGTTAGTGTTGCTGAGCTGGCATATGGCACGTTTCAGTCATTAGGCTGTGCCTACGTGTCGCTCCCGTGCTGAAGGGGGTTAAGCTTCTGAGCATCCCCAGCAGCCTGGAGCCGTCAGCGCTGGACAGCAGCAGAGCGCGGTCTCACCTGAGCGCTGGCTTGGCTGGAGGTTCGTTGGCTACGGGACTGGGAAAAAGTCAAGCCGAGCTTTATATCGTGCTTGCTCAAGGAAGAACTGTTGCATTCATGAGTCGTGTGGAGCTCTGGGTGTGTCAGAATGCTTGCCATCTGAGTTTTGAACAGCAAAATGTCAAAAACTTTCCCTACGCAAAACTCAGAAGCTGAACAGCCACAGCTCATTAAAAGAGCAAAAAACACAATTTCTGCCAAAATTAAGCTGAACAATCACGATGTCATTTAAATAATGATTGACAGCCAACTACTAAGAGTATAAAATAATTTATTAAAATGAAAGTAGCAGTTAAATTATATCTGCATAGCTGTACCCTACTTCTAGAGTCCTTCCCTAATTCATCTGTATTAATGAATGTATTAATGAAGGTGATACCTATGCCTTATAAACTTAAAGGCAATAATACTGATTCCAAGCATCACCAACAGTATAGTTTCAGTGCATGGCGCTGAGGCAGCTGTTAGAACATAAGTGCATTTTAAAGCAGCTCTGAGAGGTCACAAGTCCCGCACAATGAGTATAAAATCACATATCCTCATATAATAATGATATTTTGTCAACGCTAAGGTTGGTGTATATGTCTGCTCTTCGGATTTAACTGTGGCAGAAGGTGCTTAAAGGCTCCACTTTACTTTTTTCCATGATGTGTTATGCTTTACTGAAGTGCACATGAAGTCTGCAATTTCAAATACATTGAGCTATGTACAAATGCCCAGTCTAATCAAAAATTAGTAGGAGCTGGATTCTAATGTGCAGCAGACTTGCACTGGGACAGTTTCTGTGATTTAAATAATTACTCCTGAGGTAAACTTTTATACAGTTAATGCTTATTAAATGCATGAAAAACTTCAAACGCATCCGTATCTGGGTGAATGTAATGAGATTATTACCATGGTTAAATTAGTACACTTGTTCAGTTTTTTCAGATGAAGGCCATAAAGAGCAAGTCTGAGAAGAGCCTTTACCTTGAATATTTTTAATGCAAATGTCAGTAATAATCTCTCAGCAGACAGAGATAGGATATTAATTCTAACACATTGCTTAAATATGCTGCTTAGAAGGTATTTTTTTTATATATTCAAATCCAGTATTTTTTGTGAATTCCTTAGACTTTCTAAACTATTCTACTTAACTTTCTCACTTATTGAGTGATTTCTCACTCAATAATTCAGTTAATTATTTAAGAACTAGATCTAGAGGCCACTGAAATTAANAGCAAGTCTGAGAAGAGCCTTTACCTTGAATATTTTTAATGCAAATGTCAGTAATAATCTCTCAGCAGACAGAGATAGGATATTAATTCTAACACATTGCTTAAATATGCTGCTTAGAAGGTATTTTTTTTATATATTCAAATCCAGTATTTTTTTGTGAATTTTTTAGGCTTTCTAAACTATTCTACTTAACTTTCTCAATATACAGATTGCAATTCTAAAACTCTCATCTTTCCTATTTCTGTGACTTGTTGGAACATATGTGTTTTTTTGACTCTTCCTATCAGCAGGGACTCATCACTCAATAATTCAGTTAATTATTTAAGAACTAGATCTAGAGGCCACTGAAATTAAACGTAGACTTTTTAGTTTAGAACTAGAACTAGAGGCCATTGAAGAAGAAGAAGAAGATCTAAGAACTAGATCTAGAAGCCATTGAAATTAAACGTAGACTTTTTAGTTTAGCACAGTGAATTTTGGATTAGGACATTTGACTCCAAGATGTAACTGGTGATAACTATAAGTATTTCCTTTTCTGAATGACGCCTGAGCATGTCAATGGGAGTAAATCTTTGCAAAAATCAAAACTATAGAATAGAGGCACCTTCTGATATAGGGGTGGGCTATATGATCCTGCAAAGTCAACCCCCAATGTCTTCTATGTTTTTAATACAGTTAATGCTATTGGTCTTCATTATAGAATTGACGATAAAATTGCTTGGTATTTGGGACAAAATTATTATTATGTTTTTCTCTCCTGCTCGCATGTGAATCAAATGTAAATATGAGTGGGTGACTGATCCTTCCCAATTTAGCACATAGGGCCAAGAGCTATAAGTAAATACTAGTCCAACCCTTTATTTTTCTACGTGCTTTCAGAGATGGAACAAGCACTAGTCCTCTGGCATTTCTCAGACTGTTATGTGATGAGGTGTAACATCATTATTTAAATAAAATTTTTCTTCTGCTTAAATATAAAAAATACAATAGCATTTACTCACATGTAGGCACAACACTTGTCATATTTAACCCTGTTCTTTTCAAAAAAGTTTTTTAAAAAAACACCTTAAGTGGTCTGGAAACTGGGAATTCTATGAATTAATTACAGTAGAAGTTGCTTTGTTTAAAATATATTTACAATTCACTCCCCTGAAGGGACTAGCAGAGGTATTGATTAAAGCGCTTCCTTTTTCTCTGGGCAGAGAGTGTTGGCTCAGAACATCTGAGTTGCACAGAAATTCATATTCATGTGAATGCTTTTTAATTTGTTGAGATAATAAATTTCCAAATACTTTCAATATGAAAATGCAGGTTTCAGCCACATATAATTTTAAATGACAGTAGTTATATAGACAGTGCTTTAAGGAAGGAAATACAATTTCTTGCCCCACTGGTTTAAGAACAAATCCTCACATAAGGCCTGGTGAGAGATCTTCAGCCTGGCATTGTCCTCCCAATCGTATTCAGGGAAAAAATTGGATTGTGACTAGTGGACAAAGCACAACCAAATGGAAGCAATTCTGTTAGGTGCCTTTGTCCATCCCTGCTATAATCTGCAAAACCTGACCTTTTTCCAAGAGGTGAGAAAGGTAATTCAGGAGGCAGATGCAGAGCTTGGATTTTATTTGCTGAGACAGCTGCGTGCTGATGCTTCTACCACTGAGAGCAATTAAGTGGGTTACTTAAATACCAGCAATATTTCTTAAATTGCTCATTGTTGAACTTAATTATTAAGAGATCTTCCCTAAATAAAGATGCTTAATTGTATAAAATATTTGGTCGGACTTCTCTCATTGGAGAGGGTTGGCTTCTCATAAAGGAGATGGCATGGATAAAAAAAAATCCATTTTTATAAAGTATTTTATGGTGGGGAGGGGAAAAAAAGTTTGATACAAAGTTTAGGTTCCACCTACAAGGGATACCCTGAATCTTAATACAATAGGTAATGATTTGGTTTAAAATAAAAGAATATTTTTTTCTCTTACATAAGCAATAAGGAAGTGCTTTGTCGTTTTTGTTTGTCTGTTTTAAGCAACAAGCCTTCTTATGGTCTTCGTGATCAGTTTTTATTTCCTAAAATGCAGTTGCTTGTGGATTTTTTATGATTACCAATGGAATATACTACTGAAACTACTGAATAGATTGGGGTATTTCCACAGCTTTCCTAATAGTGATGGTGATTTCTCTGGTAATTAATTTTGGAGGAAAATCCCTTAGGAGGGAGAAAAATCAAAATTATATTTGTTTTTCCTTTTACTGTGCAAATAAGACACTAAATCATTTGAAAGTGCAGGAGAAAGGTGGCCAAAAGCTGTATCACTTCTTCAGTTCTTTTTTTTGTTGTTGTTTTTAGTGCCTCTACCCTCTTATGCACTGACTCTGCCAAGCAGTTGACCGTAAAGGTTATGGTTTCTATGTATGTATAGAGAAATGTGAAAAATATCTGTGGGGATACTTTGGCAACTGTTGAAATCAGAATGCATCAGCAGGTATTAAATATTAGAGATTGAAATCATTTTGAAGGCACTTGCATGGGTTTCTGGAGTTGTAATACTGATGCTTTTGGTGCATTGAGCAGAAGGATGGGCCTGCTACCAACAGGATGTCAAAAACACTTGAGGTTCTTTATGAAACACCTTTGAGTGCTCTTGGGTGTAAAAGTGTCAAGGCAATATAATGAGAAAAAGTCTACTAAATTATGGTTGCTGTAGTGTTATGCTGGCAACTACAGATGGTGATAGAAAGTGCCCAGAGTGGACCTAATTTATAAATAACTGGGAAATAAACACACAAAGCAGAGTTTTCTAGTGAGGCCCTCTCTGAGGGGAAGAAACAAACACAGAAAAAACCTAAAAATACCCAGAATATTTCACACAGAGAAAAGGAAATGTTACCAAGTGATAGCTAACAATTGCAGTAATTAGTAATGAGATGGAATTGGAGGAAGAGAGTTAGCTATTGCTTGATAAGAAAGTTTTGCCTATCCCAACCATCCCAAGCATGTTCCAGTAGCAGTATTGGCTTTGTTTCTTATATGGGCTCCGGTTTTGAGCAATTTGGCCAACTCTGAATTCTTGCTGGGTATTTCATGTGATCAGGCTTTCCCAGATGTGTTTTGTAAGGATGGCTTAAATGAGAAGAAATCCCCCTGGAAGAAGGAACGTTACTATTTCTTCCCTTTGTTTCCCAGAATGAAGTTCCATGGCCTTGCAGGGAGGAAGGCTGGTTGCGTATTTGTCTGTATTGGGAGTAAAGCTACCAGGTCAGTGGAAGTGGTTATTGCCCTCCGCTCCGTGCTAGGGATCTCATCTGGGCTATTGTGCTCGGGGCTTTTGTCTGTACAAGACGCACATTGACCCGCTGGCATGAGTCCAGCAAAGAGTCATCGAGACACTTGGGGTTTGCTGCCCATGGAGTATGAGGAGAGACTTAGAGCACTGGGTTTGTTAGCACTGAAGACACGGGGAGGCTTTGCTGCTGCCTTCACCCAGCTAATAGGAGCATGGGGAGGATGGAGTCAGATTCCCCTCAGGGGTGCAGTGTTTGGGTTGGAGGCAAATAGGAGCAGGTTAGAACATGGGATATTCCAATTGTGTATGAAAGTGGGGAAGAATGCCCATCACAGTGGTCAAATGTTGGAAAGATTGCCAGGGTCTTGAGCAGAGATATATATCTGCTGCAAGGCGAGTTGAACTGACAGGAGTGGTATCTCCACTAACTTTCTCTGGTGACTTTCTTATTTCTGAGATCCAAAATATGTTGCTTATAGCTCTGACTAACAAATAAATTAAATGTAACTGTTGTATCAAGTAATTTTATTTTTTTTATAGGGATTCCCGAGCTGAGTCATACAATTCATAGGCAGTGACCCAAATTGTAATAAAAAAAGATGATGTAATCCTCAGAACTTCTCCATTCAATTAGCTCAATGATTTAATTTATTCTCTTGAATCTTATGAGTAATCAATAGTGTTTTTTTATTACACTTTTTCATTTAAAACGTAGTAGATAGTATTATTTTAATTTTTGGAAAGGCTTTTAAGAGATATGGAAGAGAACCACCAATAGAGGCATTGATTTGTTTTTGTTATAACAGCCCTAGGCAGAGGCCAGAAAGGATCAACCTGAACTTGTTTTGTTTTGAGGACCATGTGCTGACTGTCTGAAATCTACAAAGATGAAGAAATCGGGTATTACGTAGCTAGAATTATTCTTCATCTTGTGCAGATCTGTTCTGTGCTTCAGCAAAGAAATCTCAAGCAGTGACCTGCTCTGATCCTCATCTTTTCCAGATCTTAGAATAAAAAGCATCCTTTTTTTCCAGTGTATTTTGAAAGGAGGTTTTATGTACTTTTGAAGTAGGAAACACAAGGAGGGTTAAGATATACATTTATCTGTCTTGTTTTTCTCTAAATATGGGTCAGTCTGCCATGTGGATGGGTAGATCCAGGAAAACCTAAGCCGCTTGCCTGTTTTCACTCATTTATTTTGTGTGTGCAGTAACCTAACACAGGTTACTGTACACACAAGGTTACTTGGATTTTGGAGCACATAGCAATTGCTTTGCAACTGTGTTGCTGCAGATGCAGGTTATTGCAAAGAAGGGTCAGAGTTCTGGGAAGGAGCAACAAAGACTTATATTTTCCCATCCCTGCTCCCTCTTGGGATAACTTTAATTTTTTTAGTTTACTCTTCTGCTTACTGCAGGCTTCCTGGTGGGTGCAACTGGACATGTACTGAACAGTGGATTTATGTGGAAATGGCAGAGTAACCACAGCTGTGTATCATCACCTTTCAAAATAAAAAAATCTACTAGGAAGTTTATGTATAGTAAACATGAAGGCTACAATATGGAATAAATTAAAAAATGGCAAAGTTCAGTGTTTCTTACAAGACTGTGGGGATGGAGGAAAATTATGCTTGTGTTTTACACCTGACAAACTGAATTGCAGCTACACATCTGTAGGACTGCAATTTGGAGGACGTAATTTATCCTCATTCAGGTAATCAAAGGCACAAATGCTCATATTTGAAGGTTCAAATTGGTTCTTCCTTACACAAATCTGACTCCATATAGAAATTAGCGTTTTCATCCTTTCTGACCATTTTAAGTACTCTGAATCATAATGCAAAATGATTCACCCATTCTCCTTTCATCTCTTCATCATCCAGACACATAAGAAATTGTTCCTTTGATTGTTTCCCCGCAAACGCAGTCTTTGCAGCTTCCTCCCTTTTCAGTGGGCATTCATAAATCCAGTTAACATTAATGAGTCTCACACGTGTGCATCGAGAATAAAAAATGGACCTTTTGCCTCTTCGCGTGTGTGCTCAACAAAAGCAAGAGTGGAGAACTGGCTTTTGGTGAACTAGAGGTTACAAAGTCCGTAGCTTTTATCTCCGTTCTGCAGTCGCGAACACGTCCCGCCTGCTCTCCCTTCCCTGCCAGGAGCCCGTGCGCGGGGGGAAGCGGAGAGCGCTGCATCCCCTCGCATTGTGAGATTAATTACTAATGGGTCACACATCCAACCGAACAGCGAGATCAAAATGGGTGAGTGTAACTAACTGAGCCCCTCGTGTCCCTTGGCGCAACTGCTAGTGAGCGGCTGTGACAGGGCAAGGGGGTTCCTGCCTCCTGCCGCAGGTAACACCTGCAGCCCCCTGCTACCAAAACCTCCCTGTTTACACCCAGTACTGCTCCTCGGTAAGGACAGGTTGGAAATGACGTGTTTATGAGCTGTGATTACGTCAGAATTTTTGTTGGAGTGAAAAGCCATCAGCCCTCAGTTACTCCTGTGCAAACCTGTTGTCAGGTTTGGTTTAGAATTTAAGGGCATCAAAACAAAAATTTTAGAAAGTTGTAGTCAAGCCCTGTGTTAGTAGCAGCCTAGAGAGATCATTACCAGACCTGGGGAGACTTCCACTGTGCTCAGTGTCCCGCAATCCAGGTGCACTTCTCATGGAAAAAATTGTGACTTATGTGTAAAAGATGAAAGGCACATGTTTTATGTGCAGGTCAAGAGCAGTATGTGATGGAGCTGGTTGGCGGCAGTTCCTCTGAAGCCCGTGTCCAGAGCAGTGACAGCCTGGGTGCAAAGATCTGTCTTTAATCCCTTATCGGCCGCAGAGTCGGTAATGGGCTCAGCCTGAGGGGCGCGAGCAGGAGGCGCCGTGGTTAGTGTCTCGCCCTGGGGAGGGACCTGCGGATGCCTGGGCTGCAGCAGGAGGTGGGAAAGGTGTTTGCTCCTCCCGTTTGCTGCCTACTGCTTTAGCCATCCAGTCTAAAATAACTGAAGTTGTTGCGTTTTTTCTGTCTGAAAACATTTCCTGATAGAGAGTAAAGCTTTTTTTTATTAATTTATTTTCTTTCCACCTCTATATATCCCTTCTGTTACATGAATGTAAGCCACCCCTGAAGCAACCTGAGTAACTACTGGTGCCCTTTGATCTTTGTCTTTCGGATATGTGCAAGAATTCTCATTACTCGTGTCTTACTTTCTTTTTGAATCTATCAAAATGGTTCCCCGTAGCCCATAAAAAGGGGTGAATGCCATGAATCCTGCTAACAGCTCCTTGATGTATAGCTATTTGGGGATGTATCATGCAGGCTCTGTGTATAGTTACAGATACTGAGTCCATACGTAGTCTCAGCTGACATCCTTGGCACTGTTAACAAAAGTGCATGAGCAAGGACTTCAGTACCCTGGTCCTGTTACTTCCCTTTCCCTCCTCCTCAAGTTCCCTCAAGTTTCCGTCAAATTCCTTGCCATAAATTCAGTGTTTTACTATAGGCCAATTTTTTTGGTTTTCTGGATCCTTTAGTTTTGCCGGCTTTTCAAATGCCTTTAATAACTCATGTTGAACTCTTAACTTACAAGGAAGGTGTTCAGACAAATCACGATGGCTGAGTTTGGAAGGGTGCTCTGGGGCTTATCTAGTCCAACCCACTTCCCCCATAACACTTGTAGGGTAGCCTAGCTGGTACTTGTGAGAATAATGTGATCCATATGAGTAATTGTATTAATCTGTATTAATTTCTCAGACTTCATTTTATATATATGTATATGATCTTTCCCTTGTGGGGAACAAATGACCTCCTTCTCCTCCCTGCCAAAATATCAATTATTTCTAAGATGAAACATGAGTTTTATCTCTACCCTCTTCTCTCTGAATCTTTATTTTCTTTTCCTTTTAACCTTTTTTATTTTTTTCTTAGTTTTCTATTTGTGGAAAATCCGACTTGCTTGGTTAGCACTAACTCATTTTTACTGTTTTCTTACTCTAAGCAAACGTAGCCTCCCTGGATATTTCTATTTTTCTGTGTCTCAGCTCTTTGACCCCTCGGTCCACTTTAGCTGACTGTCCTTTTATGCCTTTTGGCTTTGTGAGATGATCTGAGTGCACTGAAATTTCTATCTTGAAAGAACAGTGTAACAATCGAGCTTCTTTAACTGCAAATATTTGGAAATACCTGCTTGGTTTTGAACTTAGGTCTCGCTGTTGATTCTTAAGCAGTTGTACAACTTAATTTTCTACATTTTATGCTTCTGAGCAGATCATATTTTTCATCACTTACTGTTCTTTAGCATTATATTTTAAATAGACTCCAATTTCTTAAAACGGCAGATACATTGAATGAAACTGTCTTCTATGAAGCTCACAGGAACTAATCATTGATGTTCTTAGGTTAATTTCTGTTCCTAAGAGAACATGAGATCCTTCAATATGCATGTGTTTAATCTGAATAATCAGACTGCCTTTTCAGGGTCCACAAATGCTGGGTTAGTTGTCACCGTAGCACATTACTGAGCACATCTTCCATAACTGGACTAGCCTTTACATTTCTTTGTAACACGTAGCTTTCATCCTTTAGACGTTCAGTGAAGAACAGGGGTAACTTCCTGAGTTTTCTTTTACCTCTTGCTCTAAATACAAGAAAACTGAGCCTTGCAAGACCTGAAGAGTACATCTGAAAACTGAGAGGTGAAACCTTGGTTTTGTTGCTCAAAGTGCCCCCAAGCAGTGCCAGTGACCCAGGGAGTCCCGTGGCCGAGCACCACTCTGATCTGCACCCTAATCCCTTTCCCAGCTGCCTTAAATAACGGATAAAATAGAGGTCGGCTAGGGAGTAATGTGCTGTCAGCACACTGCCAACCTCCTCTGCCGTGTAACGTGACTGCATTGGCTTCATTGTGGTTGAAGTACTGAATTAAGCAATGAAAGGAGGTAAAGAAAACCTCATTAAACTTTTAAATTCCATGCTGACAAGTTAATATGCGTGTTTAAGCACATTAAAAAACAAATGGGATGCCACGGTTGTCTTCTGATCCATCATTTTGATGACAAAGCGTTAGATTGAGAAATACTTGAAGAAAGTGAACAGAATTAGTGTTTTTCTTTTTTCCTTGGCATCATCTAACTTTTTTTTTATCCATACAAATTCTTCTGTGCTATTTTTAACTTTTCTGTTGCTTCCTTCCCCTTTTTTTCCCTCTTTTCCCACACCTTTTAATATGCCTTCAATTTGTGTGTGTGTGTGGGGGGGGTTGCCAACCACTTCATTGCTTTTCATTGAAGTGATGACTTTTGATAAATGCGATTCTTTATATTGTGTTCTCTATCCCTTTTAGTGCCTTTGTCTTTCTTTTGCTGCTTCCTTTCTTCTTTTTCTTTTTTTTATTTGCGCTGTTGGTTATCTTTAATTTCTGCTGCTACCTCCCATTTACTTTATCCCATTTCATATCCCAAATCTGTGCAAGTTGTACTTTGAAAACAGGTGCCTCTTTAGAAATAGATTAATTGCCTTTGGTCAATCAGATAACAAAAACTCAAGCTCTTAGTGCTTTTTCTTTTTCTTTTTTTTTCTTTTTCTTTTTCCTTTGTTAAAAGTAAATAAGCAATTTTTGATTGTGTAGTGGGAATAGGGTTCCTAGTATTATCTTAATTACTTTCCTCCTTAATTTGTTAGATTTAGTAGAGATTTAATGATAGCATTGCAGCTGGCATTTAGCTGATTTGAGAAACATGACAGTTTTTGTCTTTAGGTATCGCAAATAAGAGTGGTGAAATTTGTTTATGCTACTCTTTATTCTGATTATAAAATTTTACATTTATTGTTGTAAAAAGTTAGCGAGGGGAAAAATCAATATAAAACTTGAATAGACAAAGCAGAAAAACTTGTATTTCTAAATGAGCACATTGTAATAACTATTTTTTTCTTTTGCTAAAATGTAGCTGGAATACCGTAATTATATATATATATGTGTGTGTGTGTATATGTATGTGTGATTATACATATAATGATATGAACGAAATGGGCATTATCAAAATATGAGCACTACAGTGAGGGCTGTATTTAGATAGATGAGTAAGTAGTGTCTGGTGGCAAAACAAAAAGATTTTGCATACAATTCTCCTACTGGAATGTATTTTGATTTCCTTGGAAATGCAAATTGTGGCAAAACACACTTTTACCATTTTAAACCGTTGCTTATTATGATGTATGACTCATTATGAGACTTCAGCTCACCTTCATGTCTTTGGGAAAGGCCTGAGTTGCTGGTAAATAAACAGGATGTCAGAAAGTAATGCAAAATGATTTTAAAGAAAGAGGGAAGAGTATTTGGCTGGTAGCAGAGGAAGATGCATATGGATTGTTTAAATAGCATTACCAGAAATGCTAAGAAAGAGTTGACTTTGGTAAATAGTAGAGGGCAATGTTCATACTCATAGAAAGATGGACTTTTAAGAGATGTCTGTGACACACCGGGTATGAAGCGAACAGTTCCTCTATCTAATTTTACTTAGATACGTATATACAAACTGTATGGGAAATTGTTCCTTTTGTTGTGGTTATGACCTATGTAAAGCATAAAAGGTGCTTTAAAATGTGTAGTGAAAATTTAATCTTGCTTGGACATCTTGGTTTGGAAAGTTATAGAGAAATATATCGAGTATTTGTTTGTCTGGACAGGGTCCTGGGCAACTTGCTTGAGGGGACCCTGCCTGAGTAGGGGTTACCCTGGATGATCTTCCAACCTGCGTGCTCTCTGTGTGCCTGTGTTTGTTTTTTTTAATCTTGTCCAATGTTGCTTGCTCTGAAGTGTCAAATCTCAGTGAAGTTTTCTCCAGGTTTCACTCATTTTGTCTCCACCTTGTCTCCCCAAAGAACAGTTGCTCTGAAACATAACATTTATAATAAAATAGTAGGATAAGCATATACAGACACATGCATGTGCTCACTGGATGTGCAGGAATATTAAAAACAAAAAAGGTGAAAGCTGTAAGGTGACTCAGTTACCTGTTCATAAAGTTGATGTTTTGAGTCTGTAGAAAACCTAAATGACTAGAAAGCAGCTATTTTGTTTAAGAAAGCTTCTTAATATGACATTCAGTGAGGAGGTAACATCTTTAAAAGTATTTAGTGCCATGAGAGGCCTGAAAAAGCTACTTTCTGAAATATTTAAAGATCAGAATCTCTTAGGAGAAAGATGAGCTGTTGTGCAAAATAGCTACTGTGTTTAATATTGTAACTATTCAACTGTCATGAAAACCAACTCTTGGTATTTTTATACTTAGATCTGTTTACAACCTGGAAATATAGTCTATAGTAAAGTACGTTAAACTTTTAAAGGTGTCAAATGGAATTAAAAAAAAAAATGGCTTCTTCATATCAAGGTGTGTACGATTGTATGATTGGTACAATCTTTAAATTGCCAGGCAGGTGAGAATCATATAAAAATAAAAAAAAAAAAAAAAAAAAAAAAAAAAAAAAAAAAAAAAAAAAAAAAACCCTTTTCCAACACTGTTGTTTTTTTTGTTTTTTTGTTTAACATAGGTTTTCTTAACTGTCTTCACATGAGAACAGAACTTGAGAGTTTTCTTTTGAGAAGATTCCTGCCGTGTAGTGAATATGATGCTTACTTTAACACTAACTAGTAGTTTTCATTTACATTTAACTTCCTAGTGCATTCTGTAGCTTATTCTCTTTCTTTTAATGTTGACTGCATGTCAGTGGTAAATAGAGTGAATCCCATAGTAAATTCATATGTGTACTTGATCTTATAAATACCTGACTGCAAAGCATATGTTTCAATCTTGAAAACACTTATGTTTTTCAGCAGACTTGTTAAGTCTTGCACAATGAGATCAAGAAATGTACCAGTAGTTCCCATCTTCTGCTCCCTGAAGCAAAGCATATATCTCACTAATTTTTAAGTGTTCATAACAACACATTGCAGGCGACATTTTTAAAATAGTGTTGTATATTGTTGGTTCAATTAAAAAAAACTGTAAATGAGTTATTGTATATATTCTACCTTATATGGACAGTAAGGACTGAATCAGTTATTTCTGTCTTTTGAGATGTCAGTGTATACAGAACATATCAGGAAAAAATAAGCAAGGATTTATTCCGAAACTTTACATGTACCTGACCTATTGAGTAGCCTGAAAATTACTCTAGTTCTTATCTGTCTTCACATGCCTTTAGTGATGAAGGCCAATGAACAGAAGTCATACGGGAGGAGAGCTCCTTGCGCCTACTGTGACAGTAATCGGAGAATGTTTAAGTTAATGTGATCATTTTTACATCCCTGTGATTAACTTTGCTTTAAAATGTTAGCATGTGTTATCCGAGTATGCTCTTAGCCTAAGAGGTGAAGAGTAAATTGATTTAGCTTGGCTTTCTTTTCTTCTAGACTGAGCTAATTGGAATCACCTTACATTGCTTTTAGTTAGGGGCAGGACTGGGAACAGCTGACATGCTAATTTAAGTCTGGATCATCTGTTTGTATCCTGGCTTAAATTCTGTAAGAATATTTCTATCTGCATTTATGTTTTGCCTTAGTTCAAAGGGATATTGCACTTCTGAAGTGAAGTCCATTAGCAGTTGGGAGTGCGTTAGGCGAGTCTTGCAGTGGTTGGGTGCTGCTGATTTCATGCGTGCTCCAAGGCTTCTCCATGGTGCAGATCAACACATAGAGAATGGGAGATGCAGATGTGCCCAGCTGTATGTGCATGAAACCACTAATGCGGATGAATCTACTACTGCAGATGTTCTGCAAATCAAATTTATTAGATGTAGGCATTTTTCAGGTGAGAGAAAAAAGTATAGGAGAGAGTCATGTTATGTTTAGGGCAGCGCTTGAATTTTAAAGTCAGTTTATTGTCCCCCTCCTCAGTTAAAGTCAGTGGGGACAGCACTCAAGTGAGCACTTAAAACTGGGCTGGCAATGAAAAGTGCAAGTTACTCTGGAGTCTTTGAAGACCGAATGAGGACCCACCCTGAAGTGTCAGTCCTGTCACCCACACATGCAAGCCCCCCTTGGATCATTGGTTATCCTCTTTATTTCAATTTAAGTTCACAAAAAAACCCTTTTGATTTTTAGTAGTCTAAAATTTATATAAAACTTAATAAAGTTATAAAACTTTATTAAGTTTAATAATAACTGTCAATTTAGATTTGTACAAATCCCCAAAAGACAGAAAAATAAGACATATTATTTATAAAAGCTATTCAGAAATAATTAAAATCCTCTCATTCCTTCCTCAAGTCAGATGAAAAGTATCAAGGAAGTTAACTGCTGAACTTAGAAGTTCAGCAGTTAAGACAAATCTTAGCTTCAGTTTTTTTTAATATTTTATTTGGACTTGCGCTCTCCCATATATTTCACGACCAGTTGGATCACAAAGGTACAGGACATGGCCAGAGTTCTTGTGTAAATGGAGATCCTCACATGGCCAAAGGAGGTAACGTTACTGGTCTACTCAACTCCTTTGCTTCTGAGAACACTTTTTCCCATTTCATTGCCCTTCCTCTCATCTCATTATGTAAAATATTTGCCAATGCTTGTAGTAGATCATTAAATGTATATTGAACCAACTTTTAGGACATCATTGTCTTTTTCTGCTGTAACAAAATATTGAGGTGTTTATAAAAGGCTACAACTGTTAGAATTTGGATGCTTTAGTACATTAAAAGATGTATATTAGTAAAATTAGGTATATTATTTCTGCAGACTGCTAACCTATTGAAAGAAAAGTGTTAGTGACCATGCATTTTTTTGGTATCATATCTAAGTATTTTGTATACAGTTTAAGCGATATCATTATGCTACAGAATGATATACACACTGTTCACTTTTTTTTTTTTTTTACATATATTTAATTTAAAAGGAAGCTAGCTTGGTGATGTATTTTCCTTTTGCTACTGACTTATAACCTGAGATGACAGCTCCTCTTAACAATTGGACATAATGGTCACAAATGGTCTGAGCATTAGTTGCCTGGATTGAGTCCTTCTGTTCAGCTGGCATTTTGCCTATTTATAAATTGCTTAATAGAATTTGAGTAAAATATATAGGCATATAGTGATGACTTTTTAAATTACTTTCTTTTATCACCAGTATTTATTGATATTCTTTGATTCAATAATATTATTTGTGTAGTTAAAGTTAGAGGAAAATAAAATCAGGGGACTGCTCTCACTTGGAGTGGGATGGGGGGAAGAGGGGAAGCTGTTTTTCAAATAACTGTGTAAGGTAAAAGAATTTTAAGATTTTTATCTTGAAGACTAATAGTGGAATAGCGGAAAAACTCTTTGACAAGCAAATAATACAGATAATAATATAGATAGATTATATAACATAATGAATGTCATAATGTCACTTGATCTATAATTGCTAATCTTTCCCATTCTTAAATGAAACCTAGTTAATTCCTTTGCCTTTGGTAGATAATTTCTGGGTCATAAATGCAGTTTTCTGGTACAAAGCCACAAGTAATGTTGTATGTGTCAATACATTTTTATAGAACTGTGACTACTCTCCTCATCTTTCCCCCACTTGGCCTACGTGCTCTGATAAACCCAGAATTATGTTTTGTTTCTAGTTTGGATTTTGATGCAAAAAGAGTTGTGATTTAGGCTTGCCAGGTACATCTGACCAAGATTAGTTGGCTCTGGCTCAAAGACAGCATAAGGACAAGAGCAGTTCAGCACAGCTGGGTACAGCAGTGGGAAGCCAAAGCCTGGAAATAGCCATTAGCTAAGTCCTGGCAGGCACAAGTGAGGATCGGTGACTCTTAGCGGGATGGTACTGGAGCAATTTTGTTGCATGACATTGGAGAAACCTTGAGCTGAGCTGATCCGCTTTGCCAAAAAGCGGTTTATTAAAAGTAGGGTATTTTGGTGCTTTTATTGCAATTTCTGCAATGCAGTTAGAAGAGGTCTGGAACTGAAATGAAGTAACTTTGGTCTGTATCCTGAATTGATCCTGTTTGATATACAGTTTGAGTAAGGGCAGGACGCAGAGGTGGAGGGGAAGAGGGCAGGGAAGGTCTAGAAGAGTTAATTGGAGGAAAGCTAATTAAATTAGTTACTTTGTGGTTTTGGATGTCCATGTTTTGGAAAAAAAAAAAAATGTGATACATCTTTGAAATGACATGCTGCAGAGAAGAGGGCAGCAGTATATATGTACTACAAAAGGAATTTTGAGTTTTTATTTGAGGAGGATTTGAGATGATTCTAAATACTTGCCTGTTCTTCCAGCTGATTGATCTGTAATTTTCTTCAAGTTTTGATCAGGAATATGGTTATAAAATAAAGCAAAAGAAATGTATTTAAATACAGACCCTAAGTTAATTTTCTTTGCATATTCCAAGGAGGCTTCTGGGTGTGGGGAGATCTTCCTGCACTTGGTCCAGTTGTGACTCACAGAGGTGCCACAGCCTCCCTAGCTCGATGCTTCTCTGGACAGTGAAGTCACTTAATGCAAAGAGCTCCCAGTATGTGACGGTTTCCACAGCCTTGCGGACAGCAGCATTTTGAAATGGGCAAGTAGCCTTTCTAGGCTGCTGAATGAGAGTGCTACTGCAGGGTGCCTTCCTTCTGTGTTTGAGCATGGGTTGAGGACTTCTTCCAAGCTCTTTTTTTTTTTTTTTTTTTTTTCCCTAACAAGTATGCAAAATGTTATGAGTATCAGTTTATCACATTTTTCACTTAACAGGTTTGCTGGTTTACAGTGTCATCAAACGAAGGAGGGTTTACTTAAATAGCATTATTATGCACTGGTGTTGGGTTTTACATGTGTATATTTTCTCTCAAAGTGTTAGTTGTTCTATTCCAGTTACTCTCTTCTGTGCTTTTTTGTCCTGGTGGATACACTTTTCACTCAAAATCTACTGGTGGAGTTTAGGGCATCTGCTATTTATGTAGTTAGTTTCTAATTACATACTTTTTTCCTTCCCTTTTCCTCCCTCTAGATTCTTCAGTAATTATAAGAAGGATAGATGATTTTATCTAGAGCTTTTCCAAGCCTAGTAATTTAGTCAAGAAGGTCATCACTTTACTCCTATTTCAGAATCTGTTTTTGTAACATCTGAATGCCTATTAAGAGAGCTGTGTTACATTTCAATGACTCCGTATAGGAAGGAAGGAGTATTTTAATAGACAGTTATTTTTAAGATAATAGTGAATATTTTACATTTTAGTACTGCTGGCATTTACGACTCTGCAGTGAGAATTTATGAAGTAATCAGCCTAGAAGTTAATGTTAGAAGTTTGAATTTGTGAGTCTCTAATAAGCATAGCATGAAATGGGCATAGCTCCAGTCATCTGAGACAGTGCTTCAGTTTTAGAGAACTTGTGCATCTTCAGAAAAGACTTTGAATGCTTATCTTTTACAGTGCTGTTTTTTTATTATTAAACCCACACGTACAATGCATCTCATCCAAAGGTTTTTGTGTATGTTTGAATCATTAACCGTTCTAGTTGGACTGTATTTATAGGGTGTTTTATCCACCCATTGATGTGTCTGTTTTAATATAGCTTCTTTATAACACAGTGAGGATGAAAAATGGCCTGGAGAATACAGAACTGCAGTACAGGAGGAGATGGGTGTTAGTCATCTGCTCCCCAATAAAAAGAAAATAAATTTCAAAGTTGCATGGAGTACTCCATAGCTGCCTGCTTGTACTTTATTTGTGCTTCCTTTGGGTTAATGGCCAAATTTTGAAAAATATTTGGACCTAGCACAGATTTCACTCCTAATTTGACTAGGAAGGGGTAACGGTGGCCAGGAGACTTAAAACTGAGCCATGCCTGGTGTGTCTGTGCTGCTCCAGTGTTACACTAGAATTGATGCAGTTGGTCCTGCTGCCAACAGGATGGATCCGGCACAACAGCCGTTCCACAGAAACGTGCCCATGTCTTTGCATCCGACCTGTCAGGTGTGTCCTCTGCCAGTGACTCAGCAACACGGCCTTCGGGGGCTTTCTTGGTTTTGGTGTTGTTTTAAATCGTTTTGGAAGTGGCCTGTGATGTAATGTTCATCTCGCAGAGGATCCAAGAGGAGGAGATTGCTTCCTGAGCAGGAAGGGATGGTTGGGAATGTGAGTTCCCTTTGAGGGCTCTTGTCCAGTCATGGTTTGCCTTTATACGGCCACGAATGCAGCATGATGAAATCAGCAGGAGGCATTGGTTGTTTCTGGAAGATGGGAAATAAATTTGTATTAGAGATGAGATCTGTAATTATTCTGACAGCGTAGCTATATCTTATACTTGCTTTTAATATTAATCATTTTTGCAGACTTCACAAAATGAATTGATGAGCTCTTACAAAGTCTTGGATTAGAGACAAGTTTGGGAGAGCATGCCAAGCCTAAGAGAAAATAGTCACAGTGTTGGGTTTTGTACTGTGGCAGGATGGAGTATGTGAAAACAGATTGGAGGAGTTGGCTTTGTAACTATTATAAGCAGGTTGGGGCCTGGCAAGAAAGCTTGCATCCATTTGCTGCTTTCTTTCCTTTCCTTTCTCCATGTTTGAAAGGAGTAGGAAAGGGACTTTTCTTTTCTCTGAAGGCTGGTGAAAAGGGGAATTAGAAAGGCCGAGGGTTTGCTGCAGCGGGTAGTTTTAATGGAGAGCGGTACAGAGACTCCATGAAGACCTGGCCGAGACCTAACGTGTGTCGGGGACCTGGAGGAGGAAGGCAGGACAAGGTCTGATCACACGTCTAGCTGCAGGGGTGACTTCCCAGCAGTGAACTGCCCCATGCCAAGCTGCTTGACAGACCTTAACAGAACGTAGTAGTTCACTCAAACTTTAATTAGAACTAATTAAAATCCTGAAGAATTTAAATTTCTCTCTATGTAATGTTGTCATTCACACCATAATTTGGGGACAGCTAGCTTTTTATAGTATAGGATAAGGGATTGTGGTATTGATAGGCTATTATTTAAAGCATAAACCAGTATGTAAAATATGATGCAGACTATGCAATTTAACTGGACAATCTTACTTCCTAGATCATCAGACTTGAGTGTCTATTCTTACAAGTTTTACATGTTATTGTACCTTTGACTGATGCCCTTTGGATTTAAACCTCTCTTCTCTTTCCTCTACAGTAATTGTTTGTTCTCTGAACTTCCTATGTTTAGCCCTTTTCGTATGGCTGTTTAATTTGGCTTTTCCTAAATACTTGATTGGTGAAGGGTGAGAGCAGGAGAATGAACTAAAACTGGCAATGTATCTGGTTTGACAAACCTGAGGTGAAATTAATGAACAGTTGAATTGGTAAAGAAATGCATATTCAGGTGATCCTTTTAATTTTTTTTCAATATAGTAGAAGTCTGACATCTAACAGTCAAAGTGAGTGCACTAAAGGCATCATGAAAAATGAGAAAATGCAAAATTTTCTTCTTTGTAATCCAAATAATTAAAATTGTTAAAACATGCACCACACTGGGGCAGCAGTTAGCAAGTACAGGGTGTCTGAGCTCCAGTCTAATGTCACAGGACTTACACTTGGCATCCTTGTGGAGGCTGGCAAATGAATTGGCTGGGCTTGTGGTTACTGCTGAAGCACTCAGTTCTGTCTTCTGACTTAAGGAGCAGGTGCTAACTACTCCCATGTGTGTGTACGTAAATATATACATAAATAAAATGGGAGCAAAGATTAAAATAGAAACGTGTTTACAAAAGATGCTCCTATGAGCATCTCTATATTGTTCTTATACACATTTTGAACAGCAATTGGTGAACATGCCCATAATTAATTAGCCCATAGTCTGTTTATCTAGTGATCACTGTAATGTGTATCCAGAGGAGATAAAAAGCAGTGTCCTTCTCAATGCAGATTACAGTAATACAGGGATAGAGCTCTTATTAAATGTTTATTTCTTTTAACTATTCTATTAACTTAAAATGAGTTATTCCTTTTTCTCTGCTTGGAGTATCATAATCTGAGCATTTCTTATGAGGAAAAATATATTTAGCAGAAGAAATTATAAAAAAAGCAAGAAACATTTGTTCGGTAAGAACGATTATTTTTATTGGTTTGTGACCAGCTAATAGTTGTGGGTGTTTTCCAAAGGTTCCTTGTGTTTTCAGAAATATACCAATATTGACCATTCAAGTATTGGAACTGTAAATTCAGACGTTACAGGCAACTTCTATTTTCTGGAAAGTTTCCTGCTACTTCCATGAATAAAAATTCTTTATCTTGGTGGCTGGTATGAGCTTCTCCACCATTTAACATCTAGAACAAATGTGATAGAAATCTGGTAGACTGTTAATAGATGCTGTGGCTACCAAGACTGGTGGTTTGGGTGTTTTTGTTTTCTAATTCTTTGTCCTTCTCCATTCCTACTGCTGTTGATCAAGTCACAGATGTGGTTGAGAAAAGGCCACGATATCAGCAAGTTGTGTGTGATTATTTTCAGATTGCTAACTTTCTGTTAACCTAACCAACAGGAAAGTATCATTTATTTATGAAATTAGCCAACCATTTTATTCTTTTTCATACTGAATTTAGTGGATGAAAACAGACTTTTTCTGTCCTAAAAGACCCAAAGCAAATTACAGTTCTTTGTGACATAGAAGGTGCCTTTAATACAAGAGACAATTGTACATAGAATATATATATATTATAGAATGTACATTATAGAATAATATTATTCTATAGTATATAAAGAATATATACACTATATATATAATACATATAATATATATTATAGAATAATCATATTCTATAATATTATTTAAATAACTGCATGAAAATGGTAAAAGCCTTACACAAAGTGTGTTTTATAACACTGGCTTTTTGTCTTGAACCTGCAAAACACTTGGGCTTATGTGTGTGCTAACTATTTATTTACTTGTGAAATGAGAATCTAATGACTAAGTGGATCTTTATATTTTAAAGTAATTGTTATCCTTTATAAATCCAATGGGTTTAAATAAAAGACTGAATGATCAATCCCATTAGCGTGACAATTTTCTTATAGTCTGTGATAGTTCCTTTTGGGAACTTCGTGATTATTCCCAGCATTTTCTCAGCTGCTAGACTTGGATATGCAGTGGAAGCAAATGGCAAGACAGATAAGGGGGTAAAGTGAATAAGAATCTAGAAAGCGACGTGTAAAGCTAAAATATCAGTGGTTATTAGAAGTACTGAGCACCTCAAGGTCTGTTAAAAGAATTGTAATACTTTAAAATATTACAGAGTTAAAATATCATACATCTGACTATATTAACTGGCAATATTTGCTTATGGTCTGTATACTAGGGAATGTATCTATGATATTTCTGGTAACAAATTTTAACTAGTTGAACACACCTACATGTGTCCTTTAAAAAACAAGCAAATGGGATAAGTGCTTGGGTGGCAGTGGGGAGGGGTGGAGGAGGAGAATCTTGCGTGCTATTTCTAAACTGTGGAGGATCCTGGAAGAAAAATAAAAAGACTGAACAAGTGTTAGGCCAGGCTGTCTTCGTGCCTCCCCTTGAAGTGCTGGAAGAGGAGCAGCTGGCTCCGCGTCACCGCCTGGGTGCCGGCGCTGCCAGCGTGCCCCAACCGGGAGTGCAGGGAGAGACCCGGGACGCGCATTGCAACGTCAAAGTCAAAGGAATATCTGTATCTTTGGAGTGATTAAAAAGTCTATTGAATCTACTGGTAACTGGAGGGAAATAATTCGTTTTTTTTATTTATCTTCTTCCTGAAGAGTTATTCTGGGAGCTTTATCTTTTAGTCTGTGGCTGCAGGTTGTCAGCCGATAATTATCGTTCATCCCCATGCTCTCTATGTCCGTGTAAAATATATGTAAAAATACATAAATGTGCATATCTGAATGTATGTGTGCAAATACATATATAGCCTATTTTTAAATATATAGTTGCATGTCTTTTTGGCAAACAAAATATCCAGTTTTATGTGCGTATTGCAAGTAATACTGAATGTTGATAATTTAGGAAAAGATGTCAATCTGATGCATTTTTTGTGAAGTGTCTTAAAAATTGTAACCCATATGCCCTCTCTCATGTTCACCCTTACACTCCACTTAATTTCTATCAGCTTCATTATATTAATATAAAGTGCTTAAATGCTCTTTAGCTGATGGGAGCTCAAGAGAGAATTTTGCAATAGAGTTTTTGTGTGTATTTGTGAGTCATTGGGTGCTTAGACTTAGATTTGAATCCTGTTCCTCCATTAACTAATATTTTACTCTGAGTATTTCTACTGTAACTAGTGAGATGTCTAGTAAACAAAGAGCCCAGGGTTCCAGAACAGAACCCTTTTTCCCAAGGTATTTTTCCCCTCCCGCCCCGATTTCCCCTGGTTTTATTTTTCTACGTGTTCTGATCAAATTCTCTCAAATGAGAGACAGACAGGCAAAGTATTAGGGGAAAAAATAGATCTGTTCTTGAAGAGATATCAATGAGAAGTTTAAAAATATGTAGATTCAGTGTTATTCCACAGTTCTGTTTCATGCTTTGCTACTGTTATTAGTAATAAAAAGGAAGAGAGGGAAAATTAGTGTCACCACAATTTCTCCTGGGAAAAAAAGCCTGACAATTTTTTTTCTGTGTTTTTTTTTTTTTTTTTTTTTTTTTTTTTTTGTGTGTATTCACAGTATTCAATCAAAAACCTGCTTTTACTATGCAGTTTATAATGGATTATTTTTAAAAGTGGGGGAGTAAATAGAGCATTCAACTCTAAAAGTTTATAGCTGGTATTTGGAGGTAGGAAATGAATGTGGTGTTTTGAGTGATTACTTTTAAAAGGTTTTTCTGGGTTTATGGTTTGCTTTGTTTTTCTCTCTAGAAGGAACAGTAAATACCAACATTTTGGAGACTCGAGCAAACCTTTAAAGGCTGGTTCTGTCACTACTGTAGTCTGTGTTTAGTGGGTGACAAGTCTCACAGGTGCAACCTTCAGCAGCAGGTAGCCATGTGGGTGCATGCAGGACCCAGCTNTATATATATATATATATATATTCTCCCTTCTTCCTCTCCCCCCACCATTGAGGTAGCAATGAAATGGAAAATGTACTAATGCCAAAGCTGTGTTAAATACTGCCCATACACTCTGGGAGTTAGGTGGGTGAGAGGGATCCAGCTACTGCATTTGTAGCTATCAACTCAATGCTCATAGATTGATCCCTGAGCAATTCAAA
This sequence comes from Crypturellus undulatus, assembly GCA_013389825.1. Taxonomy (NCBI): domain Eukaryota; kingdom Metazoa; phylum Chordata; class Aves; order Tinamiformes; family Tinamidae; genus Crypturellus; species Crypturellus undulatus. The sequence continues at coordinate 492,664 of VWPW01030827.1, read as the reverse complement.
ATCAAATGCACCGTCTCTGAGCCCTTGGTCACATTTTTCCAAGATTCCTTCTATCCGCCCCACGAAAGAGCAGGTGGTTCAAACTGATCCCTTCCCAGGGAAGCGATGCTGCCTACTCATTGCTGTTCCTTTTCTCTGCTAATTAGTGCCACGGCTCTCATGCTGCTGAGACTGGTTGCTTTCAGAAGGTAGAGAATGCTGCTTTTAGCAAAGAATAATGTGATCACATATTTACCTTGTTTAATGCCATTATGTTTCATTAAATAACTTCATATAATCTGATATGCAGAAATATGCTCCATTAGCTAAATGATGAGCTTGTGACCTTCCTATTGCTTGGTACCAAAGTCTTGTTTATTCAGACCACGTTAATTGGCATGCAGAGCTGTTCATCGGTGAGTTTGATTTGGCTTCAGAAAATTTCATGGTCAGAAATTGGAATAATGAATAAGACAAATGTTAAGACTTGAGATGGGGGAAGTATTTGCTTTTTTCAAGGTTGGAGGTGTAATAGTTTTACTACTATGAGTTTTTTCCAGGGTGAAATTATTTCCATTCTTTACAACTTTCCAAATGCTTGAATCATAAGTCTAACTAATCATTAATATGGAGGGTTCCATGCTCTTTTTTAATTACTTATTTTTTTCAAAAAAATTATTTCCCAGACACTTCCATTCTACCAGCTGCCTTGGAAAACACATTAGACGAGCAAATTTTGCAGAGTTTGAGTCTGTACCTACTTTTAAATAGCAAACAATTTTCATGACTTTATTGGTGGAAATACCTGCCTGGTAGCTGGGCAGAGCAGCTATCGTGGGTCAGTGGCAGGTTCAGACTTCTCCTTGGATCTCCTGGGCTGCGCATGCACCTCGAGCTCATCCTGTAGCACCGGCTGACTTCCAGGTGCTTGTTGCTAAAAGAGCTGCCCTGTTCTGAGCAGGTCTTCTGGGTGTCAGCAAACCCAAGCTGGGCATGGATCAGCGTCAGCTGTGGTGAAACCGGTGTAATAACTATTGCTTCAGGGAGCAGCTAGTTTTCTGAAGCCGATGAGATGTGACAGGGTTCTGTTTAGCTGATAAATTGCAGTGTAGCAGGAAGGATGCTACAATGAGTATTGATTTCTTTTGTGCATAGAACTCATTTTGCTGCAGCTTGTGAATTGCCTTCATGCGCCGACAATCCATTAAGGATCACTTTGTGTGCCTCGTCCTTCGTTATGGCTACTTTTACTGCGTTCTGCTTTGCTGCTTTTAAAACACATTGTCAAGGTAAAACTTAAAATAGGTAAAGGGGAAACCCTAATAGCAGTAAGGCAATTTGGTGCTTTGTAAATGAGTATTGCAAGAAGTATTTTTACTAGGAAGCTAAAAAGACAATTTCAGGGAGCTAAACGTATTATTAAAATCACTTTGTAGTAAGATAACTCAGCTAATAATTACAATTTTGTCACAAAGTAGACTTCTATAGTAAGATTTTTAGTGTTTTTAATGTCTGAAGAGCTAAAATTCAAATTTTACGTGAACATTATTGTTGTCTTGACCATTCTGCGTGGCCAGTTTTCTATGATGAATACGTGCCAGTAATTCCTTCACAGATGTAGTACTTCTCTTGTACATGACCAGGATTTATTTTTATTATTCTCAGTAAATGTAGACACCTATGTTCCTATGTATTAATTTGGTTCATTTTCATGTAACTAATGCAAAGGTACGAAGGGGATTATTTTTCTCTTTTTTTTTCTCTTTTTACTTACTGCAAAACTTTCCCAGATGTCTGTTTTTGAACCCTTTTCATATTATTTTGCTTGGTATTAGGCAAGTCATATCCTCTTACAAGTCTCACTCTATTACCCACTGCCGAGATTAGGAGATTGCTATTGACCATCTGCGTCCAGTGCTTTGTGATCTAATAGCGAACAGCTCTGCTCAAGAGCCATCTTACACAGAGGCTGCTTTTCCTCAAAGCTGCTTTAAAAACAATATAAAGTCCTGTGATAGTAAGCAACACAAGCAGGTTGGCTGTCACTTTAAAGGATTTTTTTTTTTTCTTTTTATTCACTTGGACATTTGTGTGAAGATTTGGTTCATATACATCCTGCAGTTTCTGGCAGCTCCTGAGTTCTCCTGCCAGGAATTACAAGCCAAATTCCTGCCAAGAAATTCTCCTGGCCACCTCCTAGTGCAGTTACGCCCAGCCAAAATTGTTCTGTACAAGTAGTTGGCCTGACTCTTAATACTTACTGGTTTCTTTTTTTCCTCCACACATTTTGATTTTAGCATTGGTTGATCTGTAGCTTTATCTTTATGCCTATTGCTAGTTGGCTCTGATAAGTGGCCCTGAGGAGTTATGTGCTACTTGCTATTTATAAAATAGAATTGAGGTCATTAAGTACCTTTTGGAAATTTGACTGTTTCCTGGTTTCTTTGGAAAACCATGGCAAGGGTGCAGAAGTAAAATGAATGGATTTTCCTTTAAAACACATAGTACTGGTTAGCGCCCCTAGTGCTTTCAGTCCTGCATCAAAAGCTTGAGACACAATAAATTGGATAGGCCTGATCCCTTCCAAGGTAAGATTTGCCCAGGCTGCAATCTGCCCTTCAGATTTGGTTGTACAGCTGGCCTGGGGGTTATGAACAGATCTACAATTTCATAAAACCCAAAGCCCACCCCTTCCCACAAACCCCTGACTTCCCACCCCCTGGAAATTACAGATTGGAACTGCTCTCGCCCCCTTTCGGAGTGCTCNTTTCATAAAACCCAAAGCCCACCCCTTCCCACAAACCCCTGACTTCCCACCCCCTGGAAATTACAGGTCGACGAATTACTTCTTGGAACTGCTCTCGCCCCCTTTTGGAGTGCTCTTTACTCTAAACCATGTTACCCTTCGAAGGAAACTCATTTTTTTTTTTATTGTCAAATCCTTGGCCATATTCATGGGCCATCAAGAGACGCAGAAATGAGAGGTTTGTGCCACTTCTGCAAGCCGTTCAGTGTTAGGGGGCACCTGTGCCATGCTCAGCCCCTACGACAGCAGATACCTGAGAAATTCATTCTAGGTCTTTATTGCTCATAGCGGTCGGGTGAGGAGCTGCATTAACCTGCTTTGTGATTCCCTGGGAACTCTCCCAAGGCTTCTCTGAAGGATTGCTATGAAGGAACCTCTCTCTTTGTCTCTGGTGTTTTGTCCTGATATGTGGACGTTCCCCATGGAAATGCACACATGATAGCAAATAACAGAATTCTTAGAAATCAGGAGGTTATAGTCCCTTGGGCCCAGATCGCTTGCCCTGACCAAAATTCAGTCCATTTGCAACTCACCAATGCGAACATGCGGCTTTCTCATCTTCAAATTGCAGTTAAATTTTATCTTCTCTGTTTCTGTGCTGCTGTGCATTAAATATGCATGCATATGCAATCTTCATTATTATCTTTTGAAACAGCACAGAAATGAATGAGTGGTTGAAACTGTGTAATCTCTATAGTCATATTGGAGGTTTTATTCTGGGAGACAAATGAAGCGTTAAATCCCGGCTTTCCTCCTACGGGTATTAATTTATCCATGTGTACGTTGAGAGACTGGTTTTCTGCCCAAAATATGGGAAGAGATGGTTTAAATTTTGTGCATGCAGTAGACAGCTGTTCTTAAAAAAATGTGTTACTACTGATAAGTCTTTTATCACATTGGTGGCTAACTGAACCCAGGCTTCTTGGCTTGTCTAAAATTCTTCACTAGTTGGGCTTACTATTTTACTTTCAGTTATTATCGTGATAGTTAATTTCTTGTGATTTTTCTTAAAGAAAAAAAGATGTTTGGTTGTAAAGGCATATGGTCAAGTTTTGTTGTAATATAATTTTTTCTGGTATCTGCGTTTAGTGGAATAGTGCACTGGTTTAGTGTCAAATAACAAAACAAAATAATAGTATTTGTACCAGTTTATTGAGACTTTTGTCCATATAAAATTGTTTCAAAGATGACCTATCTTGAAAGGTTTGATTTCTTGATTTCTGTGGCTTAGTGACTTACCTCTATGAGGGAGATCTGTTTTCAACTCATTAATTTCTCTTTGACCTTGATCAAGAAACCTTAAGATGTAGATATTAATGCCTTTAACATCTGTCAAATAAGCTAGAATGTTACTTGATTCAACTGTTTGTAGGACAAACTTTAAGAAAACATTGTTTCCTTTACATATTTCTTTTCTTCCACTTGCATGTTTGGAAAAGAAAACATTTGGACCATAGTGGAACCACAGTTTTCCATATAGATTCTTCAGATGCTAGTCCAATACATCCTATATGCTGTATATAGTAAACTTCATACTGCAATAATATTTTCCAATTAAGCATTTTTTTCCAGAATATTGAATATACTTTTAGATAGGAGAAAAAGTTAGAAAGCTCAGTAACTTTTTTTTTTTTTTTTTTTTTGTGAACCAGAAGATTGAGCAGTAGTGGAAAGTGCCAGCAGATACTAGTGGTCTTGAGCAGCTATTGCAAAATAGATCTGTAAGTGACTGCACATAAACATATGTTGATAAGCAGCAGATTTCTTCTCTCCCCGACAGGCAGGTATCTCTTGCGAACCCTGCGTGCCCTTCCTCGCTGTGGGAAAGGGGAAGGAGAGGTGGATCTGCTCAGCGTGTCCCTCTTGAAACCATTCGGTGCTTCTGGTGCTCACACTCAACCCAGGGCAGCTGGACTGGATTTCTGATCGTGGGGGGAAGTACTGGAATAAATTATGAATAATTATGTGTAACACTTGGACCTTGGTGTTACTTTTTTGTGTTCAACACCAGAGAGAAGTTTTAAATTTCACTTTTTCCCTTTCAAGTGATTTTTTTTTTTTTTAAACATGGTTCTGATAGGCTAACTAAATATTCAGATGTTTTCAAATTATATTTTATATAGGGTTGCTCAATAACTACTAGAATGTTTCATATAGAGTTGCACATTCTGGTGACCCACTTTTCAAGTAAGTGAACCAGTTAATCCACTACTGTTTCTGGACCTGCAACTCCTGTGCAATTCTTATGATGTGTCATATATGTAAAAAGATACAGAAATTCTTATTAGAAATATTGTTTCTCCAGGGAAACCCACCCTGGAGGGAAAGGAATAGGCCTGAAAGAACTGAAAGGCAACAGACGAAGGAAGATGTTCTTAAGCATTTCATTTTTTAAAAAAATTACAAAAACTTTGTAATTCTTATTGAAGATGTCCAGTTTAACACAAAGCAAAAGGAGAAAAAAAATGACTTGTCTGATAGATTGACAGAAAATTATTTCACTGTAATTCCAGAGAATTCTGGAATGGTTCTGGTATATCTTTCAAGAGAGAATTTGAACTCGACTCAATTATTCTATATTTATTCTGCCTAGGGAGACTTATGGTTTATATTTTGCAAAATCTTCTGATCTTGCTTCACAGGCTGCAAGTGGGGGGTGTTCGCGTGTGTGTATAATAATAACATTTTTTGGTTTAAAACCCTATATAATATCAAAGGGATTAAAAGAACTGATTGCTATAGATCCTTCTGTAGGAAGCCCAAGTAATTTAATGAAAAAATTATTTTTCTTTTTTTTTTGTTGTTTTTTTTTAAACCCCATTAGTTAAGGATTGTTCTTTTTTTCTCCAACATAGGCATCTATTAATAGTTAATGCAACACAAGGATCAATTCAGTAATTCAGTTTACAGATTAGTGCAGCATTCAGGATTAAAGAAAAAAAAATCCAAAAACTAAAATGCCAAAGCAGTGTGTAATTCTAATACAAATTGCATTGAATGTTTTACAAATTTGCATGACTTGTTTGCAATCTCATGGACAAACTAAGATAATGAGATCTCAACACGAGGTTTTAAGCTTAGGCACAAACAACATGATGTCACTAAATGCTTTACTCTGCCTCACTGCAACATATGGAGCTCTCCTACATTTTGGAGCTTCAATCCCTGATAAATGGGATTTTAAAAATATAAAGAGAGCTTATCATAAAAGAATGAACGCTTAATTTATTGCATCAGGTAAAGTCTTGTGGAGATGATTACTCTGCGAATAAAACGCTGTACTCAGCACCGTAGTGGCACAAGGCGTCTGTCACTCAAACAGATGTCATCTCGTAAACCTGAAAGCATAACTCTTTTTTTTTTTTTTTTTCCTTTTTCATTCTCTATGGATGAATGAATTCTTCAGGTTGATCTACTTGGTGATGTTTGTTTAAGTGACAGATGTTCATGCCCAATACTCCTTAGTGGGGAAGTGACCTTATATTCTTTCAGTTGCAGTTCCGTGTCAAGCATTGCAACTGCCTGGGTGCAGAGGATGTATGACTTTATTTGGAATTAAATTTATCAGGATATATTTATGCATTAAGTTGCAGTATATGTAGTGGAGAGCCTTGGAGAAAGGCAAATATAGCAAGGTTTCAGATTTTTGATTCTTACCATTCTTTAGTTGTTATAAAACAAGATAAAATCTATGGAAACTAAGAAAGGGCCCAAGACTCAACTTGGAAAGTGTTGTTCTCTTTGGGTAGGCAAGCTCTGCCTCAGTTATCCTCTCTGAGCTTCTCCCTCCTCTGCTGTGCTTCAGAACATGAATGCCCAAGTTCCTGGCTCTCCTGATCTCTGCTGCTGTGTCCTCCTGGCTGTTGTGTATCCACAACAACAGTTCATCTTTTGGGAAAGCCGCAGAGTGCTCTGGTATCTGTGTAGCTCGTGCACTCTGGGTACTGCTGCCTAGGGAGCCCTGCTGGGAGCTGTTTCCTTGGGCTTCCCCACTAACTTGGTGATCTACAGTTTTCCTTTCTTTCAAAGTATAAAAATGTGTGTTCATTTATCTACAAATCTGACTAGTCTAGCCTTCGATCTCCACGGATACGTGATAGCTGGGGAAGAGTATGGGTGGGGCAGACTTTGGGATACTTCTACTCTTGTTTATTTTTTTTACCTTAATTAAATCTTAATTTATTTTATCAAAACTAAGAATGTAGTTATAAAAACTGACCTGAAAATAAAATGTTAGAGTAACAGATTTTGATAACATAGATCTTCAATTGCTGCTTTGAGATATACTTTCAATGCAGTGTTAGCAAGATGAAGCATCTTTCATAAAGTGAAGAGAGGAGGAAAGTCACTCCCTCTAAGTTTATCATCACATTCTGTGAGACGTGATGGAAAATGAAAATCCTGATTGCAGAAGAGGCCTCTGCTCTTATGGCAGAGAATCTCTGGCAAAATTTCACTGCTCCAGTTTCTGTGCTTACAAGCAGGCAAAATAACCCTCTGATCTTCCCTGGGTTGCTTATACCACAGGTAAGACTTAGGCATTTTCACACCAATTTTAACCTGAATTTTCTATCTGCCCATTGACTATTCTCTGTTTTAAAATGACCTCTAACATCAGCTATCATGTTTAAATCATCTCTTTAGCAACTGAGGGAATACCAGAATTATAAGGAACTGGAAAGCCTTTGAAGAAACAGCAATTTTTTGACTTGAGCCGGTTCTGTTTTTCATTATCCTCATTGTGTTTATTAATATTTCTTCTGAATTTCACACATTTAAATATGGAGCTTTTGCAAGCTGATTTTCATGGTAGATGACTGTTCAGAGCCCCCAGAATTTACATAGCTTGTCAACTTCTGTGAATGCTAAATACCAAGACAGAAATGTTAATAGCAATGATAGCAAGACAGCTCTCAAAGGAGATACGTATAAGATGTTTTAGATGGTTCATTCCACTTTAAATAGATTTTTTTGAGATATTTGATATATGTATATGCATTTACCTCCTTTACATATGGAATTCTTGCTTATATGGTTTTATTTACCATAAGTGTATGGTAGCCATAAACATATTGGAAAGTATAATGGATCAAATATACTTATATAATATACTTATTTGCAGCACATAATAGTGTATTTCAGAGCACCTAATACATCTGTCAGGCAAAATTAGGGATATCAACTTGGGATGATTCTGTTGATAGAAATGGTGATTCTAAACACTTAACTATACTGGATCAACAAAATTGTTGAAGTGTAGTAAAGGAAAAGTAGAAAATTAAACAAAAATAAAATTATACGTGGAAAATAAATGTTTTGGCATCACGTATAAAATGACACTTCCCTAAATAAGTCTGTTGATATAGTTGAATGTCAGAGAAGTTAACTGCGGACTTGTCTTAAAATTAAGTTACTCAGATTTGCATGCCTCTTCCACTGTTCTTTTTATATGTAGTTATGAAAGTAGAGTGTAGGGAATTCATCATAAAGGTCATGTCTGAGTTTTTCATAATATCTTTTATCCATTCTGAGGTCATAAAAATAAGAAAATGAAATTTTTGTTATTATAATCTAATTCATACTATAAACTGCATTTGCTCTATTCCCTCCTTGCTGCTTCTCTAAGACATCTGGCTCTCAATTGAATTGTTGCTGCAGAACAGAAAGTCAGAGGATTATGTATAAACCAATGTTCACAGCTATGCCTTGGGAAAAGGAAGTATATTATTGTTGGCATTTAAGTATTAAACCTTCAAAATAATAATTCTCATATGGATTTATTTTCTAAAAATGAATCTTTTTTTTCCTATCAAATATTTGTATTCAGATTATTTTCAAAGATTATGTAAAATCATTTGGGAAAATGCCATTTATTAACTGTCATTTTTCATTTCTTCCTGTTTTCTCCTTAAACGATAATGATTTTATAATTTGGCCCCCCTCTCCCAGCTATTACCAGCTATGGAAAATAACTTTTCAACAGCCTTACCTGGCCTCTGCTTGACCTCTCATTGGGTTCCTGGGGGAATTGCTTTCAAATTGGTCATGGAACTGTGTTGCTGTTGGCATGCAGGAGGGGTAACTCCCTGTGCAGTTCTTCCTTCTGACTACCGATATAGTCTTTGTTGTAATTTCCTTAAGGTGTGTTCAGGTCGCAGAAGGAGCTGTTCTCAACAGGATAGGAGGGTGTTTTTTTTTTTTTTTTTTTTTTTTCCTGATGAAAAAGGTGTATTATGTGTCTCATTAATGTAGATGACTATGGTGTGAAGCTTGTATGAAGATCAACATCGCGAAGCAAACTCAGTAGTCTCCTAATGGTGGTTTTATAACCATTTAAAATTACCATTATAATTTATCTTGACCTTAAAAGACTATTTAGCAGTTTACTCTGGTTCACTCCTTGCCTTGTGTTAATTTTTGGATACTTCACCTGATAAAGCTTAGAAGTGTTTATAGGCTTCCCTTGATGAGAAACATGGGTGACTGTTTGGTGTATCAAAGATTTACAGACTTTTCAATGTTAGTGTCAAGGTTGGTGACCTGTTAGTGTCTAGCTAGTACTGGATGTTATACACGAGACACAACATTTGAAAGCAATTATCTAATGTTTTGCAAAATGAAAAAAAAAAAAATCATCCTTATCCCCTGCATATAAATTCAAGTTATCCTGGTTAAATCCCGGTTCTTTATGCAAGAATGGTAAAAGTAAATATGGATAATTATTAATTATGTGTGTTCTATCCACTCTTTTGCTCCTTTGGAAAAATTATCCCCTGCTTAAATGCAAGTGCGTTAACTTCTGTTCAACAAAATAGGCCATTAATCTTCAAGCTTCCAAAAGTGTCCTTATGTGCCTTCAAATTTTCATTTTTTTTTAGGTTAGTTTGACTGTGAGTCTTGCTTTAAAATAAAAAAATAAAATTTAAAAAGCTTGTAAATCTTTCATGCTAAAGTTCCAGAAAGAGCACTGCAGGCCTGTGGTAGGTAGTCTGTGAAATAAATATTTGCTGAGGCTTCTTCCCACTCATACCCAAGCATGAGTGCTGCGTTGAAATTTCTCGCTGGGTATGGTGGTGTGTGGTAATTTTTTTTTTTTTTTTTTTTCCTTCTTCCCCCAAATAATTTTACTGTTTCATTAAGGTCTCCCTTTCCAAATTTTTTTTTTCAACTGCCCAACTCCTGTTTTTTTTTCAGCTTATATAAAAATTGAGTAGTAGATTTTTGGCTTTGTACAAATACACATTTAGTCTCTGAAATCTCAAGGTACCTACCACAGTCTCTNTGTGGTATTTTTTTTTTTTTTTTTTTTCCTTCTTCCCCCAAATACTGTTGCATTAAGGTCTCCCTATCCAAATGTTTTGTTTCAACTGCCCAACTCCTGTTTATTTTGCAGCTTATATAAAAATTGAGTAGTAGATCTATGGCTTTGTACAAATACACATTTAGTCTCTGAAATCTCAAGGTACCTACCACAGTCTCTTACGACAGATAACATTTATAATATTAGGAAAAAAAATGGTGCTGCTTTGGTTATTGGGATGTATTTTTAGTCTGTTAGGTTAGGAGAATAGATTGTGGTCATTGTCATATACAGTCAATCGGGCTAAGTTATCTAATGTAGTCAAAATGCACAGAAAATGGGTCTTGTATGAAACTCCATATAAAGCACAAGTTTGTATTTTTTTCTTCCTTCATCTTGGTGTGCACTGCACATTGTCCTTCTGTGGAAAAGGCCAGAACTTGTTAATTTACCATTGGATGGCAAATTGGCTGGTATTAAACTCCAGCACCCTTCAGGAATGTGCCCATGTCATCAAGCTGGTGTGCTGCTTTTTTGTCAGGTGGGTTAATTTCTTAGAAGTCAAAAACAAATGTATAATATTGCAGTATACCTTTTTTTCTTTCAGCTGTGTGCGTATAAATTGCATTCAAAGTTAATATTAACGGACATAATTTGGGAAACACATAATCAATTTAATGTTTTAAGACTTTTTTTAATATAGCGTGCCCAGTTTCTCTTGGTGCATTGAATTAAAGAACTGTAGTAGGATTTACACCAGGGAAGAATTTAGTCTGTTCTGGCAGCACATAGACTACAGAATAATTCACAAGTCCTGTAGTAAGCACTGCAATATGCTTCACTGCTGCGTGCCAGGGCAAAATACATGTGCTAGAGGGAGGTGGGCTTTCAGTTTGTGCCTTTTGCCCACTTGGGTGTGAGTATATGAGCCATACTTAATTAACATTTTGATGATTCAGTAATTAAAACTTTAATAACAAAGTAGATCATTTGTGGTAGGGAAGGATTAAAGGAGCTAATGGCTATATTTGCTTTGAGGCACGTGTGCCTTCTATCAAAATAAATTAGTCTCTCAGGCTTCTGAGGAGAGTATTAGGCCTAACATCTTAAAATATTCTAAAACTGTGAGTCTGAGAGAAGTGAATTTAAAGCCTTTTAAATTTCTAATTACTTCAGATGTAATTAATTTTCTCTTTTTTAAAAAAATAAAGTTAGATAGGAAAAAATGTAGTTTCAGAAGGCAAAGCAGATGTACAGAGACTAACTCTTATACTGAAGAACTACTGCATGACGTGATGTTAATGGCTTTATTTTGGACATGGCAATTAGTCATAGCAGGGCTTTGCCCATACCAAGTCAGCACTTCATTTTTATTTGAGAAACAACTTAGTCTTTTATTTTGGTGCGGCTGGTAGGATCCTTAGCACTAGCACCATGTGTTCAGACTCGCTGCAGATTTGCAGCGGTACCTGGAGAGCTTCGTCGCAGATGCCAGCCCACTACTGCGTGCCCACGAGGATCTGCTCAACCCTGCTGCGTGTGCCAGGAGGTGAAACTGCGCAGCAGAAATAATTCATGACAGTGCAACTAAACCACGAAAGGATTATTCCGAGTTGCCACCGCTGTAAGTTTATAGCTTGTGACATCTGACTCCGGTTTTGTGGCAGCCCTCAGGATTTATCGGCAGTGCCTTATATTCCCTTTGTATCTTGCAATAAGTTTAGAAAATTCACAGCTTCAGACTTCGTTCTGCATTGCTGGCACCGAATGTTCTTTTTTTAATTGAATTTCCCATAGTTACTTATTTTTCTCTCAAATTGTTGACTAATCTACCCATTAAGGGCATAATAAAACTAATGAATGTAAATTTTGTAAGAAGATATTCTGTATTGCCTTTAGATAGTCCCAAAACCCTATCAATTTTATTCTTAGATACCACATCAACTCAGTGTTGAGTAGGACTGAAAAAATGTTAGATACTCTTCTCTGCTGCTGCAGTAGGTCTTGAAAATCTACCTGCTGGAATGTCTTCTACTAAAACTTCCTTTTTGTGAAAAAGGAAGGTGAAGGAAACTTGAAAGGGAAGAGGACCAGCTACTCCAGTGGTAAATTTTACAGCACTAACTTCCCCAAAACAAATACAACTTGATAACATTTTTAACCTTTGTTACGTTATAAAGAGACGTGTAAATTAAACCACGGACTATAAAAGCTAATTTCTTACTCTCTGTTCTAGTTATGTGCCCTTCTCATCATCCACAGTTACAAAACCCCTTGCTCTGAGGATGCAGCAATACTCACTTTGAGCTACCTCATCACAGAATAGATTCTCTTATAAGTAGGTGCCCTTCATCAGCGTCGGTTTCTCCCGTTAGCCCCATCTGCTGAGGGAGATGATTACTTTCAAATATGAGAGAGACAAATAAGTGTGAGGCCTCAACGATGTTCTGGGCTAGATGCACCTGAGGAAACACCAGACTTCTGCGTGTCTAGCTCAGATACGTTGTTTAAGCTTATGACAATTCTGCCACAGGGTGCTAACAAAGAAACACTTCTTTCAATGCTGCTGCTCATACAGAGCAGCAAAACAATTGCTAGTGGCCATTTTTCAAAAAGTTGATTACTATTTTTATCTTAATTTATTAGAATTAAGATATAAGGTATTAAATGAATTCTTTTCTATGCTTTCCCTATATGACACCATTTATGGATATGTATTGTAAAAGGGAACTTTAGCGAGTTAACTGCTTATTCCAATGACTATGTAAGAAGCGTTCCTGAAGTGTGATATTTCAGGTGCACTCAAAACTCTTCCTGATGAAATGTTCTGTAATGTTTTGTCCGTTTTAAGCACCAGCTGGAAGAAGAGAAATCCCAAGAGTGAAGTTTGGTGGACTTGTAAAAATGGAAAATAATGTAAAAAATGAAAGTATTAGGGAAACTAAATAGCTGTTTGCATCTAGCTTTTCCTAAGAGTGTTTCTTTCTCTTCCCCATTCAGATAAATTATTTACTTGGTATTTACCTGGATTTGCATATACGAAGTCTAAATGTCTTGGTCAGCAATGATTCCTCACTCCAAGCTCCTGCTTTTTGGAAATTATTTGTCTTGAATAAGACAATAATGGAGAAATCTTAAGGGCTGTTCTCTCTGTGACTTTTTTTCACCTTTATGTTCAACACTCACATTTTTGCTACAGAGCTTTTTGCTTTCAGACTATCTTGTTGTTCTTTACATTTATGTTGCTGTCCAGAACTACTGGAAAAAAGTTATTCAGAAACCACAAATTACTAGAATAAAGCAGGGTTCATTGCCAGTGCTTTTATTTAGCTGAGCGTAAGTGACGGTGCTTATAATCTACTTCCACTAAATAGAACTAAAGCTTTAAAGGAGTAGGGATAACAATATAAAATATGAAACTAATAAAGGCCATATAGGCCTCTATTTTTTTTTTTCCTTTGAAATGTTCCATTTGTGTTCTCACTCACTGCAACAAAATGATAAAAAGGAAAAAGGCCTTTTAATAAGCTTGTGACTACAAGTAGGTATTTGAACATATTTCCTTATGTAGTGTGAAGTGGTAAAATAATTGTTGGAGCTGTTAGGTCAATATAATCCTCAGCTGATATAAATAATGGTTTCTTAGTGGCCTGAGATGTCGCTTTTGGCTGGCTGACAACATGATTCAGGAAATTAAGCTATTTTTAACTCATAAAAAGTAATATTTTGCTCAGTTTGGGATGCGGGATCACACAATCCAAAGTAAAGAACTGAAATGTAGTATAATTGTAAATAGTCTAGTACTGGAGTGTTTAGAAATGTAACAGAGCATTTATTTTACAATGTATTTATGAGGTGTGGAAATAAACATTAGTTTTGCAGAACAGTGGTAGAAACTGAATTGACGCATCGTAGAAAGAATCCCAGTCACTGCCATGACAGTCACCGTGGGCCAAATAATCAGAGTATTTTTAACATGAGAATTGTTAAAAGTACAAATGTAAATATTTGGTCCTTTCATTGTACCTCAGTATCATTTAGAGATCAATGGGTCTTTGCTTTATGTAGAGATATGTGTAAGAAACAGGTCTTGCAACATAGTTATATTTTTGTTAGCTATTTATATGTTAAAAATTTATTTCAAAAATCTCTACTCTAATAGATATTAAATACTCAATTTATGATGGAAGAGTTGAGTTGTGATGGAGAGAGGAAGAGGGAGCATCACTTGTGGAAAAAGTAGAATTACTTTGTCCCTTTTGATGCAGAAATAGGAATAAAACCTTCTAAGATACTGGGTCGTTTGGGAGGGTCAGGCATAATGATCATGTAAGTGAAGTTAAGGTGAATTGTATGATGTGGCTGAAATAAGTGATGAGCGCTGAAAGGAACTGAGGCAACATAGCAGGCTTATTCTGTGAATCAAGAAAGCAGGTCAGTTCTATAAAGAACTGAAAAAAAGAATAAAAAAGACTGTGGGGCAGTGCAGGAAAACTTTAAGCGCTGAAGTCTACTTTTTCATGGAACTATTCAGAGTGATCCTCTGCAGACAGAGAGAAACTGCTAACTGTGCATTTTTTTTTTTTTTTTGAAAACCATAAAGCAAGCCAATTGCTAAATGACTGAAATAGCTGCAGTGAATTGAGACTTGATAGATGATAGCTGCATGAGTGTGTGTAGCACATCCTGAAGATTTTAGATATGGCTCTGACACGGAGACGCTCCTGTTTCATGCTCATGCCAAAAATCTCAAGTAGGTTTGGCAGGCTGTATGACAAGTCCATGAGAAAAGAGTAGAGTATGCTGGTTTGAAACAGGAGGAGCCAGAGGAGAGCCTTTTCTGATTTTTCGTTTAATTTAATTTTACTTAAACTTGGAGAATCCTGGATTCTTATAGATTGTAAGTATTGGATGTTAGAATCGGACAACTAGAGGATTTTTGCATAGTCAGCCACTGAATTCAGTTCCTCCACATTATGGAATTATCAATACATTGTTGTAAAAATGAGTTAAGAGTATTGTTGACACCCACTGCAAAGAAATAGGCTTTTTTTGTAGGTTTGTGTAGTATTTTCAGTATTTTCATTTTGAAAAGACACTCACTATTGGTGAATGTAGAAGAGCTCTTAATAGCACAGGCAGGCTTCTGATAGCTATTAACATTAAGTGTAAAATTTACCACTTGTATTATTTTATATAATGTAGTATTATGCTATTAACATGGTTAACAGTGTGAGAGTTGCTCAAAGACCCATATACAAAGTTTTTATTCTCTTTAGAAAAAGGGCAATTAATTTCTTTGTGTTGAATAAAGTAAAGACATCTGCTAATTATAGTTCTGGTATATAATTATATGTTTTGAGTAAAGCTGAATACTATTAGAAATATAATCTGTGGTAGTGATAAATATATCATCATCACCATCCTGCAAAGTCAGCAGACTTTTGCCACCATTATTTTAATTATGGTAGTTGAGCTCTTTCTTCAATTTATTTTTTCATTTTAAATCTAGCTTTATAACTTGAATTAAAAATAGGGGGTAAAAAAAAAAAAACTTCGATGACTTGTTTAATGAGGGAATAATTCAGAATTTACTAATCTCGTTATGAGAAATTTGCTTGAAAATTCAGTGAATGTTATTAATTTTATTGATAATATTTTAAATTTCAAGCTTATCTACGACATTCATCTTCAGTATTTCCGTACGCAACCAGCAGATGTATTTGAGTCTGCATGACTGAACTTCTCTCTCCCTGAAATAATTATTGCCAATTTCTTTTTCTTGCTTCTTTACATCTTCTTTTGAATTATTTATAATAAGAAACTGCAAGAGACAGTGCTGCAAAAGTGATAACTCAAAAATTAATGTAGTATCTTTTTGTCTGTGCATCTGCATTTCTAAGGATTAGGTGGAATTTGACAACAGACTCGAGATTGTTTTATTCTTTGAGAACTGGCATTTCCTTTTCATCTGTATTGTATTTCTGGAGCTGGTATCCATGGCAATTCACAAAAGATTTAGGAGCTGAGCTTAAAAATGTCAATGAGAATCTTTATTCTAATATACTTTGCAGCATTACTTTCCTGATTCATTTATGGAAATTTTTGTAAGCAGTACATTAAAATCTTTTCCTTTAATGCATAGAAACATCCTTTTTTAGTGCACTGGAGAGTTCTCTATTGATTTAGTTCAGTTGGTATAACTCTGAAGTCCAGATACTTATGGATATATATGAATCTTTTTATAAGGTAGAATGAAAAATGAATGGGGTTTAGGTGAACTTCAGTGGCTAAAGATGATGATTTAGACTTTAATGATTGTTCAGTTATGGAATGGTCACTTGCTGAATGTTATCAAGTTTCCTTTAAACAATATTTACAGTTTTCAGCATATTCAAAATCCTGCATACTAAATATTCATTACCTGAAAAAATATGAAAATGCAGGACAAATACTTCATAGTGTTATTTGTATTTAAAGTCTTCAATGTTTGGGAGCCCTAAGTAGGAGCCAAAAACAAAGACTTTCAAACTGATTTAGCAAGTGGATATTTCTCCAAGATGACCACCTTTCAGGAGGTAGTTTATCTGTCTTGCTTGGAGGCTATATGAGCTGCCCCTCTCTTTTCGTGCGTTTCTGGACAGTTCTTTATCTCAGATCAACAACCTTGAACAATTGGCCAGTTTGATCAGTGGCTTCATGCTGTCCTGAGTTATGTTTATTCTCTATTTGAATTTTCATTGGGTGCAGGAAATAAAAAGCTTGTCTCGCTTTCCATTATTAGTCTCTTAGCCGCCAACTTTCTCTTCATCTCAGCCTTGTTTAATCCCAAGAGGCTTTAGGAGCTGATTGTAAGAATTAGCGGTGTGAAAAATACAATTCCAAGCCTTCTTGTTGACTGAGGTACCTCTTTACTAAGTATATGACATTAGCCTGAATATTTCAGGTAAAGTCTACTTCAGGGTAGCGAAACCTATGCTTTCTACTTGTGGCACTTCCAATATTAAAGATAATTTAGTGATGCTTCAAGTTTTGTCCAGAATTGTGTATTAGTCTAAAGGTAATTAATAAAATGCTGAGATTCTTAAATAGAATAGCAGGAAAAGTATTCCATATTTTTATCATTAGCTAAAATTTTTGAGGTGAAGCTGTCCATTTTACTCATTTAATAGCATTTTAATTATCTTGGGGAAATTTGGTTCTGGTTTACAGTCAGTTAAGGAAGTTGATAGGTTATATTTTGATTTTAGTTACTTAACTGTTAGTTAAAAATAGATGGATTTGGAGTTTACAGCTATGACACTGAGTTCAAAAATGGTTCTTTTGGGATAGCTGATCAGTAATGGAAGTGAATCAGTATTTCACACTGAAGGATTTAAATGCATATTTACATTTTACAGAAGCTGATTAAGTTCCCCAAATAGACCCATAGGCCCCATTGGTGTGTAGCAGTTATCAGAAGCATAATTATTTTCCTTCACGATAAGCCACAAGATTTTTCCCATTGCCTTTGGCAATCATGTGCATTAAGGAACGCTGAGCGCTGTTTGCTGTGGGGAACAGCCAGCAGGACCACGCAATGTCTGTAACTGCGTGAGAGCTGCGGCCGCCCGAGCTGGAGCTGGAACAGCAGCCGTGCTGGACACGCGTGAATGTCGAGAAGTATCAGGATTGCAAAGACCGAGTCATTGTTTTGGAGTTAGTTTAGGATTCAGTTGAGCTAAGTAATCAGGGTGGCCTGCATAGCTAAACAGCAGTTGCCTTTGTGATCTGGTGAAGATTGGAGGAAAAAAACAAATACACCAAAAGGACTGGTTTGTGGAACTGATTTAGTTTGTTTTTTTTTTTTTTGCTGTGGTGAACTAATAATAATCTCCCTGTGTATTGCATGATATCTAACATTGTCATTCATTTGTGTTAAATTATTCAAAAGAGGTTGTTCATACAGGCCAGCAAATGCCATAAACCTGTGTGGTTCTCTTGCATTTTTTTTTAATTAAAGTTGATCTATTGAACTGGAAAATACTATATGGATGTAATTAATCTAAAGACGTGGTTTGCTTTATTTTGATGTGGATTTTGTTTAAGTTTCAAATTTATTTTTGAAATACTGTGTATTAGAGAAAGAAATGCATAGTTTCTTTGCTTATATGACCTTTTTTTAAAAAAAAAAAAAAGTAGTAGTACAGTACATAGTCTACAGTATTTAGATGTAGAAAGAATTTAACTAACATCCTGGAAATTAACTGAAACTTAATGAAAGCGTATAGGGGAAATGTCAAAATGTTCTCATGATCATCTTTAAACCTCTTTAAACCCAATAGTGTGTCGGGTTATCTGGAAGTTTCTTTCTCCTTACAGTAGGAATCACAGAGGTGGGTGCTGGAATATGCAGAGCTCCTGAGCCTTCCTCTTGCCCATCTTCATGGACTGTTTTCCTGGGATAAGTAAAATTCTAGTTCAGGAAGCAAGGCTCTTTGTGGCATAGATTCTCTGTGTTCACCATTAGCTGGGGATTACATATCTCTGTGCATTGAATTTAGCTCCAAGTTCAGGTGGATGCTTTATTCATATTAACCTGCAATTTGTCTAATATGATTCCAAATGCTGTAGGAATCTGAAATTGCATTTCAAGACTAATTAAAATGCTAATTAAATGACAATAGCTACTCTGAGAAAATGTGTATCTGTCACTTGTGGACTTGACATATACAGTTGTAATATCCTGTTTTTGCCATTTACTATTAATATTATTCTAAAGTCATTTTAGGCATCCGTGCATTGTGGAGCTATTCAAAACTGCTCTGCTAGACTGACGTATTTAAAAACATGTCATCTAATTCAACAGCTTATTGCTCTAAGCAAACCAGCTGGCAGTGTAAAGCTAGTGAGAAAACAAAGAGGAATTTGGAGGGCGAAGTTGGTTTTACTACAAGTGATCTCTGGCAAGAAGGAAAGACATTTTATTTTCTGTTACTTAAAATATTAATACGAGTATATAAATAAATTATTTGGGGAAAAAATGTATACTTTAGGCAACTGCATGTCATACAAAAATCATGATGTCTTAGTAATAATCATCACTAAATGTTTTAAAATCACAGCACTTCTATCTTTTCAAGATCGCAGAGTTTCAGTTAATGTCACAGATCAAGACACTGAAGCTATAGACTTGTACTGCTTCCCTGGAAGTTTCCATCTTTTTACCAGAAGCATTTCTCCGTAGCCTAATAAACTTATGACTTTCCTTCCCTAGGAAAAATAGTAGGGGTAATCACAAAAATAGTAGGGGTAATCACAAGTCTATAAATTTTATATTAACTTCCTTTTTCAAAGGTAAAACACACAGTGAACAATCCAGAGTTCCTGAGTGTGTTTGAGTGTGTTTGTGGCTTTTTTTTTTTTTTTTTTTTTTTTTTTTTTTTTTAAACGTGTGATGGTAGTAGTGGTAGATTGCTAATCTCCAGCAGTGTATGATTTTGGTGTACTAAATCTGCATATCTGCTGAGCCTTCAAGGAAGGATATCTGCGACCTGAGGAAAATGTTGCAGAATTTCAAAACAGTTTTTGATGGCATTTTCTGTAGAGAAGTGGCTGTGGACATGCAGTGTGTTCTGGATTCTTTTCATTGGAATGAACTAAACCAGTAGGATTGCGTAACTGCTGCCCCTCTTGCTCTATAACTCTGCCATTCACTCACGTGTGTGTTTGAAAGGTGAACTGGTGGTTCTCATAACTCTGTTATGAGAATCTAAGTTAAAAATAATAACTTTATCTGAACATTGTTCACCAAAATAACAATTAGCCTGGTAGCTTGTCAGTGTCCCCTTCCCAGGGTCTGATCGATTCGTAACCATTCATTCCCATTCAGGGAAGAATTATACAGAAGCTAAAGAGATTTCTTTTTTTAATTTGTCAGTGCTTTAGTAGTCCATCTCATAATTCCTTTCCTAGAAGGAGGAGGAAGAACTTTACTCGGTGGAGCTAGCGTCATGACTGTTGATAGATTTCAAGCTAGAGGAAAACAGTTTGTCTGTCCTGGAACCTGTACAGACATCTGTGCTTGTACATATCCATACTCCTTCAAATTGATTTTGTCTGTGTCTAAAAATACTAAAAAATACTTTCACGTACCGTGTTTATCTTACAGAAATGAAATTTTCTTCAGTGTCCAAGGTAATGAAAAATTGGATTAAGTGTCTTAGGACAGATTTGTCTCTCAAAATGTTTTCCCATCATTTTCCATTTTCCATTATTATTCCATTATTATTTCATTATAATGACTAGTTACATCAAGCAGAGACATTACCTTCATCGTTTGTCGTCTTTTTTTCTCCTTTTTGACACCATTTCTGTCACAGAGTGAAAAAACCATCCATGCTCGTTACTAGAAACTAGGAATTTGAAATGAGCATGTAAGTATGAGCTTCGAGTAGAGCTCTTCTGTAGTGAAGTGGTTGAGGATTTATTAACTGGTCTGTTCCATTTGGCTGAGACTTTGTTTTGATGAGCTCAAAGTTGTAAAGGAAAAGGGCCAAGTTGGCTTTCACATTTTTCTGAATGTCTACTAGGGAAAAAAGTCATTATAGTGACATAGTCAAGTGAGAAGGAATGTATTTTGCATGTTTTGTAGCTACTGAGTGTGTGAGCTAGTGTGTGCTATACTTTCTTGCAGGCCAACACCTTGCACTATGCTATCATCTACACGTTAGGCCTTAGACATCAGTTAGTTGAAAAGCAACCTGAGAATACTTTATATGTGTATACACACACAGCGATGTCAGATTGCAGTATCTCTAAGTTAAATTTGCATTCATTGCTCATTTTACAAAACATCCTTGCAAACATGAGGTTCTATAGACCATTTCTAGTATGCCAAAAGATGGAGAAGTGCAGATGGTTATTAAATACTCATACTTGAAAGTTCCAGGAATAACGATCACCCTTTGTGGACCTCTGTTTTTGGTCTCTCTGAAATTCTTGTTGCAAACAGGAAATGAATAATGTTGTAAAAACTAAGGAGTTTAAACAGCATTCCGTAAATTTCATGAGGTAGATTATTATGCTGCTATTATGCTGATTTGCCCTATTGTTTGTTTCATCCCTTACCTTGATGAAAGCTGTCTTCAGACTCGGCAGTTGGTAACATTTCATTTTGTGTCATTTTATGTCTTCAGAGATGTGTTGACATTTCTGTTTTTCAGAATAGCATTTTTACTCTGTCATAAGCCGGAGTGTTATAAAAAGCTCTATTAACCTTTCTAATAGACTTACGTGTTACACAGGAGATATATTTTATAGAATAATGTATTATTCATTAAATAAACACTAGGTATTACATGAAAGAATTTTCTGAATACTAAAAGTTAATCAAGTTGGTTTAGGGGATGTGTATTAATAATTCCTTGACATAATCATTAAATAAACTTGAAATTTCCATCAGGGAAGTGTGCATGTGAACTGATCAAATGTATTATATGTTTTAAGATTTGAATATAAGACATAACTCCAGCTTCATGGGGACACGTAGCAAAGCGCTAAAGGGTAACCTGCGCTGCTGTGTCCGCGTGGAGCTCCACACACCACGCTGAAATTCTAGGTCAGGTCCCCAAAGCAACCCAGCCGCATCGGTGCGGTGCTGCCCTTGGGCTACAAGTCACCAAGCAGAGGTGGTTGGTTTAAGCACTGAGTTGCTTTGACCAGTTCTGCCAGTTCAAGCAGGCTCCACTGCTTTGGGTTTAGCAAGCTGGGGTGGCTGCAGCTCTGAACTCCTCGTGCTACGCTCTGTTGTGCATAAGTTGCTCATCGAAATTGGACGTGTAGGTTCACCACCCCCTTCCACGTGCTACGCTCTTTCTCTAAGGTCTGCTACAGCTTCTGCATTTTGATGCAGCCAGTTTAGAATTCTAATTGCACAGTATGGTAGAGATCAGAAGTTGAAGATGGGGCTTCTTTGCATCTGTTTCTAATCATAATCATACAGTAAGTTGTTTATAAAATCCAACCACTACGCAGGCGCTTAGTTCACCAGGCAGCTAATATTTTAATATATCTGTAGAACAAGAATCCAAAAACAAGTTTCATTCCAGAAGTTACATGAGAAAAATAAATTTGGAACAAGGAGGAAAGAAAGATGCAAAGCGCCAGGGTTCCTATGTTAAAAATATAAAGTGAAGAAATATGACTTATTCTCAATTGAATGCATAGGATTAAATTTCACATTTTATGATCCCAGGTGACAGAATCATGGTGGGCTGGTGACCTAAGAATGAACAACAGAATTTTCAGTGGGTTGAGTACACTTCAGAGTGTATATTCAGAGGGCTTATTCTTTCAAAAATACAGTATTGCTATACTCTGAGACACAGCTGGAAATGCACAAGATGATCTCTGCAGAGCTATTCAAAAAGGGTTTATGACAACCTTGAGATATCCAGAGTGTGAGTCATTACTGAAATGACATGGTGTAGGTAGACTGCGTAGAGTAAATGTGCTCACAGTGTGGGTAAAACACACACGCACACACACACACACACACACACACAAAACTTTTTTCTGGATACAGGGATGGAGAACTTAAGCCTTTAAGAACTTAAGTTTGCTTGGGATAAGTGAATTGCATTTTGAGTGTGCAGATTATTCTGAAACTTATCCTAGTGTTCAGAAACTTCTTAGCAAGCTGATTATTTTGTTTGCCCATTTTGGGCGTTGGATTTTTTGATGCAACAAAGCTCTAACAGTATCAATGTAGTGACTTTAAAATGAGAGTGGATAGTGAGCTGATTAAAGTGATTTCTCCAACCAGTTAGATTATTCTTTAATATAATTAGCTGAGAAATATTTGGGAAATAAATAGGCAATTTTTTTTTTTTTTTTAATGAATCTCTATAAATTTCGGCAAGCTAATCTTTTCCGATAGAGAAGCAGAACTACATCTTCCAGTGGTTATGCTCAAAAAAAAAAAAAAAAAAGCCTGACCAGAGAGTAAAACATTTACATTTGTTGAAATTAAATTCTAGGCTTTTTGTCACCTTGAAGTCAAAAGGATTCTGTTAAACAAGTTGGTTTTCATCCAAAGCAGTAACTTAATCTAAATCATCACATTGTAACAGTTTCTGTTTTTAATCAGATGAAATGGCAGATTGCCTTCGTCACCTTTGTCTTGTTTTCTGATGCTAATATGCAACCCTGAAGCCTTTGCCTGGGTTTTTTTTGTGTGTGTGTGTATCCTCTTTCAGAGGAAGCCAAGTTTACAATTTAAAAAGGAATATAACTGTATCCTCTCAGAAGATATATTTTCAATGATCTACTGTAATTTAGAAATGATTTTGCCAGGATATCACTTATATATTGAATAGCATGCCAGAGAAAATAAATTATTGAGAAGCTCTGAATATAAAAACAGTGCTATGATACATAGAAGTGATCTGTTTTTTGTTGCAGTAGGTCTGACTGCAAACTAGACACTGAACTTATTTCTTGGTCCCAAATGTTTTTTGAAGCAAATGTCACAGACTTATTAAATGAGTTTCCATTATTGTTCTGCTAATGTCAATCAGAAAAAAGGCAAACAGGGTGATGTGGGTATTTTTGTGCATGTGGCTTCATGTTTTGGTTCACTTTATTTTCCCTCAGATTTCCTGATTTCCTAGTTTTAGCAGTTTGACTTCCTAGTGACAATTCTGCCTTCATTCCATGTCAAGTCTCCATGACGGACAGAGGCAGATGCAGTGCTGGGTGCCAGGGCTGATGTGTAACTAGGTGCTGTGGTTAGGGGCAGCCTGCCTGGGAGGTGGGTCTGCAGAATCCGCTGGGTAACCAAACTGCGTTACTTTATTTTCAGAAAATAAAGTCATTCCAGTCTTCTACTTAAACTGAGTGCACCACCGTGGTTTGTCACAAAACATAACCTGAGCAAGGTAAGGTCCCAAGCACGGTGTGCCCTGGCATCAGGCAACAGCGCGGATGTGTTACTGCTGCTCAGCAAGGGGAAGCAGCAGCCAGCAAAGGAGAGAATTCCTTGAACACAAAAGTAGGTTCAAGGCACTTGCAAGATAATTATAAATGTGGTCTGAACACCGGTGATTTTGGTGAAGGGGACTAGTATTTTTTGATATTTGCTATGTTCTCCACACACAGGCTTTACTTGACTAGAGGTGTTTCCTGTGCTTCCTCTTTCTACTGCTTTGCATTATGGATCTTACTGGCAGCACAATAAATAAATGGTTTGGTTTGTTTATTTTTTAAGACACAAAGAATAAGAATTAGAAACCTTTCTTGTTATGTTAAGATATTTTTTGTTACTTGATTTTTTTTTCTCTGTTTGTATGAGCACTGTAATAAGACTTAATAACAATTAAATATTTTACTGGTGGGGGAAGATAAAGGTTCAGTGAAAACTGGAAAGAGCAAATACAATCCAAAATGGTAAAAAGAATGAAGACAGAAATAATGACTTCAGAGTGAATGAATATGATTATAAATTACTCAAATCATGCTGATTCAATCACTGATGTTATTTACCTGTAATTACACATTAAAAAATTACTGTAGGAGGGGAAAAAATATTGAAGACTTGTAATAAATGTTATTTTTACTTGTAGTTGGAGAGACTTTATCTTGTAGTTGCTTAAAAGAATTGTGAAGAAATTTCTGCTCTTTATTTTTCTCCCTCTCTTTTTGATTTTTTTCCTTGACTACATTTGTACTTTTTTTTCTTTCTTTGAGTGTTAGAGAACTTGAGAAGTCCAAGGTGTTGGAAGGCAAGCCCAGGTTTCTAATCATTGTGTGCTTTAATTCAAATTCTGTTGCAATTTTGATGTAATTTATTGTAAAATCTTTGAGTATTTGTTTTTCAGATGAGAACTTCCTGTCATCAGTTTATAAATGTGATAAATAAGAATGTTAAGAAATCCTGTTAAAGGAGATATTTTGTCAGTATTTCCCTTTGCATTTTTACCCAGAGGCAGAGGAGCTAAATGGGTATATCTGTGTTCTTTTTCATGTTAGGAAACAAACGATCTTTTTCGTTTTCATATGTCCAAGTGTTTCAATGTAAGAAATATAAGGTAGTCATGAAAATATGAATTAGTTCTGTTGAGTGTTTCATAGGATATGAAATATCCAGTTACAATTTGCTTAGGCGGGAAGAGAAACTATTGACGATAATACTGATTTGATCCCTACCCCATATTTATCTCAACATCAGGCTAGAAATTGGTGTTATGTTCCATTTTCTCTTAAAGTAGCTTGGTATTTCATATTAAATGTTATTCTGTAGCTCATTTATTTATGATCTAAATTCAAAATGTGAGTTATTTAGCTTTTCTCTGCAAAGACTGGCAGTGCTACTCCAAGAGATGTTGTTGGAAAAGGGATTCCTGTCCTTCCAAAGTTCTGTTTCTCTTACTTTTGTAATACTTGATTCTGGATAAATTTCTTCTGAGTTACTTTCCAACCACTTGCTCTAAGCATCGTCTATGTACCATAAGGGTAATTTGCAATCTTATAATATTTTTATTTGAACTTACTATTGTAAATAACTTGAGACCTTAAAAGTTTGGGATGAAATATGCTAAGAAATACTACATGTTAAAGTGGGTAATCTTCAGGATGCTCCTTCTTTTTTTTTTCGCTCACATAATGACAAAAAGAACCGTTTTCTCAACACGCCGTGGTTCCTTGAGGTGTAGATACGTACGTACATACATACTCCTCCTGCAATGCTGAAGTGGAGGGAAGCTTTTAAGCCTAGTCTTAGTTCAGGTGTCAATAGAAATCTACATTTAAAGCACAAAAGATGAAAAATTAAATAAACATTTAAAAGATGAAAAATTAAATAAACATTTGGTTTGCCCTGGGCAAGAGTCTACTTACTATTGTGAAACTGGGACCGTAACTTTCTTAAAGTAACTATACTGGTTCATCTTCCCAACGTCCTGGAGTTTGGGTGAGAACTAAATTTAAAAGAATATATTGAAGCATAGTAATTGAAACGATTGTTGCCTTATTTTGCTATTTTGTTTCAACTTCTCTGCGGATTGGTATATCTGAGTATCATGTCCATCTGCTCCCTCTCAAGCATTGTGATTATCTCTAGTGAGAATGTCTAAGATGAGCTAGAAACACTGTAATAAACTTAATTTTCCTCTCCAGCTGCGGAAGGATTTTTTTTCAGACTTCAGCCTTTTTCCAATTTTTTATGCCTGTATTGATGACCGTATGATTTAAAACGTGATATCTAGAGTTATTTTCTTAAAATCCACAGCCCTTGCAATATCAGAAATACATTTAAAGGAAAATGGCACTGAGGAAGATAGGGCAACCTGTCAGCAGCCTGTGACATAACACGGGATGTTCTAAATTACCAGCAAAGTGACAGCGAGTCTCTCGGTGTGAAGTGCCAGGGAGACAGATGGCAATGTTGAAATATTCTCTGTTGTGCCTACCATCAGGTTTAGCGAGAAGACGAACTTAGGAGCAACAACATGTTGTAGCAGAATAAATAATGTTTGCTACTACGTTTTACACGGAGGGGAGTTGTTTGTTTTGAACTGCTGATGTAAAACTGAGCTGAAACGTTTAATGTGGATGGAGTAAGAATGGTAGACAGGATTATATTGTTTTACTACCCAGAAATGAAATTAAGTTTATTCCAGTAGAAAAGTATGACAGTTCAAATTTGTGTGAGCAAGGAGGAGGTATCTAGGCGTCTGACCAGCTGTGCGATTTACTGTCCTTTGCACTGAACACCTCTCTGCCCTTGAGTTTTTTTGTCTCAGCTTCACATCCTGTAGATACTGCTGTTCCTGATAGTTTGGGCCATACTGCTGCTGGTTTGAGGCAGTTCTTCATGATCGCTTGTAGCATATGGAGATCCCTGTTGTAATTTATATATGAATAAATGAAGAATAGTGTCAGAATGAGGGGATTTTGGAGGAAGCACACCATGGTTTGCAGAGACCCTGCAAGGAAATACGTAGACATCTGTAACGTGTTTGTCGCTTCAATGCTTTTATCTCAGTGGATAAAAGGTGGAATCACAATAAAATATTTGCTAGTTTGTTTGTTTGGAACTAAGAATCAGAAGATTCAAGTTCTGTGCTCTCCACTATCTTCGTTTATGAATCTAGGCACCTTTGTGGCTCAGTTTATCAGTTTAATTATGTTTAAAGATATGTTAGGTTGAATAAAATTCAAGACTGTGGAAGCAAAAAATATGTAAGTAGGAGTACAAGAATGTCTTAAAACATGCTTAAGCAGAAGGGATTTGTATTTAAAAAGAAAGGTGTAGGGAGAGTATATATAATAGTAGTTCATATTCTGAGGACATAATTTATGTGCTTGTGATAAAAGTTAGTACAGCTAAATGCGTCCCCAAATTGGTTGGGTATGTTTTCTATAACCAGGGCAAGTAGGTCAGAGATGTTCTGCAGTATAACAAGTACATCATTAAAATGGCAGATGACCATAAAATTAAATCTCACTCTCCCATGGGGTATTTTTGAATGTTAAGTGAAAGCATCTGTAACTGATTATTTTGTCCTTATTAAGCTCGAACAGTCCAGAAACCTTGAGTTCTTAAATCCAGGTACATGTCCTATATTGTACATCTGTGGTGAAATAATTGGATAAAATGCAGCAATATATTTCTAATAACACAGATCTCACTGATTGTTTGCAGTTAGAGTCTGTAGACTCTATTAGACTCAATTAGAGTCTGTAGACTCTAATTGCTGTACCCACATGGTTTTCATATGGAAATCTGATTGATTGACAATCTTATATTAAAGTCATTGCTAGGAGACCTTTAAGATTCTTATGGAGCTTAGTTAGTCTAGAGGTATCTTCTCATTTTTGCTTATACACTGGGCTAATAACAGCAGGTACCAAAGTTGGAATGCAGCCTCTTATTCTAGCAGTAATAGAAATGTAGGAAAGTTTTACAGGAAGCAGCTGATCAGACATTGTACCATGTCTGTTCAGTCTGTGAATTATCTTAAGGACCAGCAAAATGTATATTATTTGCAATGTCCTTCCAAACTGTGAAAACTTAGTCACTTTGAAGGTGGTATTTTGCATATATTCCATAATCCCTTTTGTATAAATTTAAGTTTAAAATTAACCTTATTTTGGGTTTATATTGAAGGTATGAAGTTACCTTCAGAGTAATACTGAAGAAATCTTTTCAAATATAATCTTGATTATACTGATGTGACTGAACATGCCATACTGAATTTTTAAGATGAGATTGCAATTCAGTGTTTTAATCTTGTGAAAAATGATGATTTTCCAATCTGGAGTATGTAGAGAAGCTGATAATCCAAACCTGAGTATTAACAGGCTTTGTTAGTGTTCAAACAAAAGTTGTTTTCCATTTTTATTCATGTTCCTGTTTCCTCTTACCCAAACTTTCACATTTTTCTTTTAAGGCCTGGAATTTTCAATTCAATATATAATTTTGAAAAGCTTGAGACAGTTGTCTGTCAGTATGACCCCTCTACGAGCACATCACTAGGAAAATATAGGTGTGATACCATTTGTTGGTAACTACCTTTCTGCTGTGTATAACTCCGCTGCTCATTTAACTTTTTTGAGACTTTTTTCTTAACAAATGAAAGTTAGCTCTTTTACATGCTTGTTGGCTTTTGGATTTATCAGCTGTGTAATATGGAAGGGAATAAATCAGAGTACCTTGAGGCCACCTTAGCTTTTGGGTTTTACAGTAAAATCTCTGGTAAGAACACCAGTCAGAAATAAAAAAGAAAATGTCTTAATGGGGATTGTATGGCTGCATCATCTTTTTCATATATATAAAAACACCATGTGTGTAACTCTATGATTAATATAATATTAGACAAAGTACATAATTAATATTAGGCAGTCTTAGTTGATTGAATAGAGATACGTAACTAAAATAGTCTAGATTAGTGTTATTTATACTTTTTTTTTTTTCCCTGGGTTAAATTATAAACAAGTTTTCTTCTGAAGTGACTTTAGGGACTGAAAAACTAGACTGAAAATAAAAAATGGAAGTGATGCATTCTGACCAAATGACCACTTGCTGCTTCTTTATTTAACATCACAATTATGAAAAGAAATCTTAAAACATATCAGCAAGCAACCCTAATATTAATGTGATCTTGCAGACTCAGATGATCTGTACATCTAAAGGCTGCAATTTTCCTATTTTACAGCCTCCTTAAAGAGATTGTACCTGCAAAAAGAGCAGCTATATGCAATCAGTTGATTGCTAAAAGTTATTATCCCCCTAGGATGCTTTCCTTTTTATATGCGGCAGAACATTAAATTTAAAAATTAGACCTGCTGTGAAACTAACAACAGTCTTCACTGAAAAATGTCAATCCACTTCAGACAATTTCAAGAAGATTCTTTATTTTACCCTTCATTTGAAGAAAAAAAAAAAAATGTTTGAAGAAGCTACGCGGCACATGCGCACACTAGGCCAGATGTGGTAATGCGGAGCCTAAATGAGCCGCTGTCCCTGGGCTATCTTGCTGCTGCATCTGGAAGGGGGTTGGAGGAACGCAGCCTCCGGAGGTGTTGCCGGGTTTTCTTGGGTCCGTGGTAGACACTCGAGAGCTTCCTGGAGGTGCTCCCCGCTGGGCTCCTTCCTTGCTTCCTGCTGATAGACAATTTGTGTGTCAGACTGAGCTGGTTTTCCAGACCTTCTCCTAGGCACCACAGGGACAAAAAGCGTGAACTGTGGGAGTGCTCCTCACCCTTCAGCACGAGGGGAAGCCAGGGCAATGTTAGCATGAGTTAGGCCAGAGCTTTGGAAACTTGGTTCTCAGCGGAAACGGAAATATTTGGACTATCCGAAATGGGTCTTTAGTTTCTTTATCCTCTGACAGGATTACCAAGAGCCTGAAGTGCTGAGTAGAGAAATTTTTATCGGAGAGCCACGAATAGAAAAGTTGTACTGTTACAATTTGACTAGTTAGCAATGGATATTTACATGGATCAGTGGAGGAAAAGATGGAAAATAATAGTAGTAGAATGGTTTGGTTTGAAGTACAGGTAATATAAGAATGGAATTAAAATACTTCAAAAGTTGTTGGATGAAGTGTTGCTATAACCTCTCTAAAGTCAGCAGAGGTGCAAGAGACAGTGGGATAATGCTGGCGCTGAAAGTTTGGAAACCTGTGTGCTGAACTCCCTCTCTCTCCTTGGTTTTAGCCTCGGCTGGTGCTAATTCAATTTCATGTGGACAGGTGCCTGTGTTACAGCAGTGAACAGGTGACCTCGATTCCTTCTCTCTCCGTCATTCTTGATTTTAAAACAATTACCCTGTGATTAGGAGAGACGTACAGGATTTATGTACCTTAAGGTCTCGTTCCATGTTCTGTCATGCACAACATATACGTTTTATCCTATCTCTGTGAGGGAAACTGTAGGGTAGATTTTTCTTATTTTTATTAAGTAGTTAGGATTTCATCTCTGCTTAATGAGGTACTCTTTGCATAGTCACAAGTGGTACTGTTAAAGTGGCAGTGAACAAAGCAGGTAGCTTTTACGTTTATACAGACGTTGTTAATAGTGGAAAAAGTGGCTACAAATACTTTGCAGTTGAAATGGTAAATAAATAAATAGACTACTATAATTTTTAGATAATGTACCTTTTACATGAACAGCAGCATTTGAAATATATCTACAACATACATCAAGTCTAGAACAGAAAGAAACATCTGAAATTCATCCAAGTAGCCTGGAGGCCGGACAGACTGTTTCTACAGTTAGATGATGATTGGATTTCATAGTCTGTTTATTTACAACTGATAAACAAAAGTATTTATGCAATGTCTGTGACGAAAATTCTGCGCCTAGAAAGGTAGGTTTCTGTACATTAATAATATACTTCCTAGTTTCCCTGTAGTAATGTTTCTGTTTTTATAACAGACTTTTCCTGACTTTGGATGAATTTAAGGTTATCTAAATAAATTTGCAGTCTGTGTTCTGAATTTAAAATTGGTCACATCCTGATTGGATACATGATGATTTATATGATTTATTTATGTGATGTATAGACATGACAAACTTTATCCAAAGTATTTCAAAGATTTCCTTTTTTAAAACTAGAAAGAAAATGGATTGTAAAATATGAACCTAATATGAACAAGTTAAATAACTTTAAATGTATCCAGAAAACTAATGCTGCATGATTAATAGTCTTATAAGCTTTCATGTATCTTCCTGTGGTTTTAGTCCAAATTGAACCACTTGTAGTGAACAAATTCCTATGCTCTTTGTACCTGTGCAGGCCTAAGCCATCACGTTTGGTGGTACCTAATGTGAGGTTATATCCCAAGAGAGATAACACCAAGTGAGATTGGATTAGAAACATTAAAAAAAGTTTGTATCCTTTAATGAGCTAAATGTATGTTGTTAACTGATATTTCTTTGTGTAGTTGTCTATATAGTAGCATGCTCAAACAGGGAGAATATCTTCATATTTAAATAAATTCTCTTTCCTGAAAAGGGAGGGAATAGAAAAAAAATGAAAAGAGGAAAAATAAAAGAAATGCCATGACAAACCAACCCACCTGACTGGCATTACTGTATATATGGCTAATATGAAGACTTTTAGGAAGACTTTTTGTATTTAGTGCTATGTTCCAAAGCAGAGTTCCAGGCACAACCATTATGTACAGAGGGTACACTAGCAGCATATTACTTTCATAATAACACTTTTTAATTCAGTACTGCATTATTTTCACGAATGTGTTCAGTTATTACAGTAATATTGCAGATGATAAAATATTACTGAATCAAAAACTATTTCCTTTTTAAAAAATCTATTTACTATCTATTCATTCTAAATTGCTTAAAAATGATTTGTTTAGTAATGAGGCAGTGTCATATAGGCCTGAAAAAGTGTATATTCAAAGTTAAACTAATCAAAAATTACAATATATACAGAAAGGCTTTTGTCAGTATAATTGCATTCATTGTGATCTGTTTTCCAGAGAATCATGAACTTAGCTTTTACCAATTACTGGCAGTATGATCTCTCACCTCAGTGACATATTAATATTTCAACTTTTGCTGAAATACTGCAGTAGTTAAAGCTGGAGGAAAGGTGAATGGTTTAGTGTATTTTGGGGGGGTCTTTTTTTTGTTGGGGAGCTTTTAGAGATAAAATGTTTGTTAGGAGCTATTGTAGATTTATCAACCTTAATTTATGTTGTACTGCTAATGTTTTTTCTGGCACTCTACCTTTTTCATGACATTTGTATCCTGCTTACAAATATTTATCATTCACTTGACTGTATTGTCAAAACAGAAGACCTAGGAATGGACTGAAAATGTCAGTATCTCATTAAACTAGGTACTGGAAATGAACATTTTCAAAGGTTTTGTGCAATTAGTATCCCATGCAAACTGTTTTAAGATGTTGTCATCAGCATAATGTTAAGCACTTATTTATGACCCCACTAGGATTTGAATTTTTAGGCAATCCTGTAGGGTTGTCTGAGCATCTAACCTGTTGCCAGTACGGCTCAGGAGTGCAGTTCTGAAGTGAATCCCAAGTCATTTCCATGTTCTGCACTTTGGTTCCCTTTACAGAGTCGATTTCAGGACGCTGTCCTTTGGGTTAATTCTAGTTTTCTGCCATGGACTATGTGCACATTAGTGCATGACTACTGCATAAGCATCTGGTCAGCAGCACTAACTGCTCTCATTCATAGGTGTGTTCCTACTGCATTCCAAGACTTAACTAATGCAGGCATAAGGTACAGTCTTTACGTCCTTTATCTTAACAGGAAGAGATACATGGATATTTGCACAGATAATTGTCAATTAAATAAGCTTGAAAATACATTTTGCAACTCCCTTCTGAATCATGAAGCATGCTTTTAGTTTCCACTAGTCTCTATTTTCTTTTTTGTTTTACCTCTACTTTAAATGGTGTATCTTTTCCAAGTTGCCATCAAGGAGATGTTTCTTTTGTACCGGTTCAATCATTTTGCTTCCCAAGCTGTTCTGCTCCTTCACTACCTTCTATTCTCACTCCTGTCCTTAGCCACTCACTAGCATTTTGGGGTTTTTATTTTGTTGTTTTTTAAAAATGCAATTAGCTATTTGGTAATCTTAAGAAAACCTAAAAGACTAATGAATCTCATTTTGCCATCAAACTTCATTTTTCCTGTTTTATTTCATATTCATGAACTTATTCAAGTACTTAACTAAACTTAAGGTTTTCTCACCAGTTAAATCCTTTCCCCACCCCTTTAAGGACACCAGAACCGTCTTATCAAAATTTCTAGTGACCTGCTTTTAGCAATCTAGTCATCTTCTCTGTCCTCATCTAATCTGATCAGTTAACCATCATCAAAACAGTTGACTAATCCATTCCTAAGCTTATGTTTTCCATAAATCATCCGAGATTATTTCTGTTTATCCTACCATATTGGTGGATTATTCATGTAAACAAATACACAATAAAAATGAAAAAAAAGAAAATAATGTTCAAAGAATCTTCTGTCGTATGAATGGAGAAAGAGAGATTATTGATGTGAATTCTAATGCAGGACAGTGTTTTAAGATATAAGATTTGGTGTTTATGATAGGTTCTTTGGGGAAAGCAGATTTACTATGTTTTATTGTGAGAAGAGCTAATCTTTTAGAAACAGGGAAGAGTTGTCAAGACTAGTGACAACAGTAGATCCAAAGCGAGAAATACGATTAATTTAGCACAAAACCAAAATACAGGAAAACAAAATGAAAAGAACATGGGAGGAAAAAAAAATGAGTTATTTGCCAGGGTGCAAAATTTAAGAGCCTCCAATAGATGATTTTGGTCATTTATAGGAAAATTGAGCAGGTTGCTAATAATGTGAAACCTGAAATGATCGACACGCTAAAAACATATCTGAATAGCACTGAGAAGGTAGAATAAGAGAGAAAAAAAGTCATTCTGTATAAAATGGTTCTGTGTTACTGGTGATTTATGAGCAAATTGCCTTGAATGCTTACAGCTTCACTTTCTAATATGTAATTTGCACAAAAGGGAGCTAATTCACTGTGTGCTTGAGACCCCCAGCAGCAAACAGTAAGACTAGCTCCTTAAGTGCATTTATAATGTATAGGGGAATAAAAAACACTATTTTAGAAAACCCTAATTTGTATAATGCTATTGGTGGCACAGTGCCTTCTCTGTATTTCTATAAAAATTGTAAATCGTATTTTTTCTACAACACCTTTCTGATTTTGAGAGAAATTTGTAATAGGCTTCATCTTTGAAAGACAAAATTAGTGATAGTAGTACCAGAAGAAATAATTGCTTAAAGTGCAAAAGAACATGATTTGCTAAATTCTGAACTGCAAGAAGAAAGGTATTTCAAGTTAGGAGTATATGATTGGCACAATAAAGACAGCAATCTAAGCAATTTTAATTAAACAGAACCCTTATGGGAGGGCAAGGGAGAGTGTCTAAAAATAAGTAAATAAATAAAGGAAAGGGATAATACATGCTCATGATTATGAATCAGAATCTACAAAGACTAGAAAGCTACTGAGGATCACAGTAAACTTCCAAATAGTTAAATTAGCTTAGCAGAATCAAACTCCTAAAAGATTTACTCACAGTTATATTAAAAATACTATTTAGGAAAAGAATATTAGTAAGTAAATATAAAGTGTGATTACTTCATTAGTAATGAATATAGAAAGGTATAAAATAAATATGAAAAATAATAGCTTTAAATGGTAATACAGAAGTGTCAGGAGTTTAGAAATATTATTGGAAGAAGTATTGATGGAGAACACTTGGAAAAGAATTGTAAGTACATGACAAATACTTTCTATTTAAATAATAACTAACAATGTTTAATAACTGATAGCAACTCTAGGCATTTTGTAATCAACAGATTTGAGTTACAAGTTTCACAGTTTAAAAAAAAAATCCACTTGAGTCATTTTCTGAGTCATTACGATTGATTTTTAGTAAGTCTTAGAATATTGGGGAAGTTCCAGATGACTGGAAGAAATCTAATGTTGTGCCAATAAAAGGGTAAATAGGACGACCCAGATAATTATAAGTCTGTCATCCTGACATTGATCCAGGGCAAAATAATGGAGTGGTTTCTAGAGGACTCAATTAATAAAGAATTAAACAGGGATAATATAATTATTGCTAATCAGCATGGGTTTATGAAAAACAGACCTCATCAAATTAACTTGGTATCATTTTTTATGATATTACAAATTTAGCTGATGTAATATACTTGTGTAGGGCACTGCCTTGGTACTATACAAAATGTTGTTGAAAATCTGGAAAAATATAGGTGGATATTTTGTAATATAAAAGTAAGATGAGTAAGCTCACAGTTTTATGGTTAACAGCTTTATTATTTTTCTTTTATTGCTGTTGTGCTTTAGATGGTGAACAGATGTAATTTGGAAATGTGGTCACTGGTTGACTTTTTACTGAGCCAGAGTCCATACTTACTACTTGCAGAACATTCCAGGATTCTTCCAGAAATAATGAAGACAATTAGTTATTGCTGAAACCAGTTTGGATTAGATGGTAAACAGTGAGTAATGCTTTTGAATACTGTCCAATATCAAGACTACAGGTAGGAAAAAAAATTGTCATTTAGGGCTTGCAGTAGAAAATTATATTCAGGCTCCATCTCCAAGGATCTTCCATCATTTGAGACTCCTTATTTTTAATGGTTTCTATCTACTGTCTTTAAATATCTACAGCAATTTAAATTCTAAAATACATATAACTCTATATACAACTTCATTAAGTTACAAGCTTATTTTTTAATCTTCAGTTACATCTGCTGAATCCCTCTTTGCAACTTCCACCTGCATCTGGGCTCCCCAGCTGGGAATTCTTGGGGCAAGTCAATTTGTACCATCTCCTGAGACAAATAATTATGAAGAAGAATTGCAGTTCACATTAAATTATCACCAAAGAGTGATCTTTGGGCATGATGCAACAGCAGACAGATTAATGAAATGATTCAACTTGTTATCTGTGAGCAAAGAACGTGACCATTTTCTCCAGTATCTAGTGTCTGTCATACTAGGAAGAGGTTAATAAATAGAGAGGTTCAAGATAGAGTTTTAAATTATTATCTCATAGGGAATACTCAAGGAACACAGTATCTTAAATTTGAAAGGACAGTTAGAGGTAAAAAGTGTGATGTACATAACTGTATATAATAATCAGAAAAAAATCAGAAATATGTTAATAAAGACTCATAAATCTTAGTGGGACACAAGATCATAAGATATCCTATGGAAATTTGAAGTAGACTTTGAACTGTTTAACAGTGAAGGTAATTGTCATTGGAATCACTTTTGAGTAGTGCAGAGAATAATTAGTCACTAGAAAATTTAAAACAAAAAGACCTGTTATTTTTTCTAAGAGGTTTTTGAGCCCATTAACAAGGAGAAGCCCTATGACAAGGAGGTCAAAGGAACCATGCTGACTGCGGTGTTGATCTTCCAAACTACCCGTCTATAACACAAAAGTCATCCTTTCGCTGTTTCCTCCTCTTGCCTTGTTGACCAGCTGTATCCTTTGTGGATTTCTCTGGGTATCCCAAGTGCTACAGTGTTAGTGCAGTATCCAGCAAAAGTGAACTCTGAATGTGGTTTTAAACTATGTAAATGATTTGGGTAGAAAAAAATAATATTCTTATACCGCAGTGACAAAGTGATAATGTCTGACAGCTATAGACATGTTGACCTGTAAGCCAAATGGTAACATTTCTTTATTGAGTTTCTCAGAGCTGAAATAGGGCAATCCTATATGATATATGATCCTTTGCCTTGTCACTTTGAGTTTTTGTTCAATGAAATGTTCTTAGCAACTGTGTGGACTGGAGTACATTTAACAGAACATTTTAAATAAATCTCAGCTGAAAGATTTATGAACAAACAGAAAAGAGGTCCTACAGACCCCCAGAAAAAAAAAATACAGAAATGAGTTCTAGGCACAACTATATCATGCTTTGCGTATTTGGCNAAAAAAAAAAAAAAAAAAAAAAAACAGAAGTGAGTTCGTGAGTTCTAGGCACAATTATATCATGCTTTGCGTATTTGGCAACTTAGTAATTCTTTTTGACCAGCAAGATAAAAGTGACTTTCTTGTGGCCCTTACTATCAGGGAAAATTGTGCAAAGACTAACAGAAAATAATTTGTGTTATTCTGGTAATTTGGGTCTTAAAGTTTTCTGTGACTGGAAGTAGAAAATAGAAATGGGCTTCCACATATACACCAGCCCAAATAGATGAAGAACTTGTTCAGCAATATGGCTGAAGTAAGTCATAAGTCTGTCATTCGCAACATTTTTATCAGACGTTCAGCTGTATTCCACTGGAAAACTTTAGTATGAGTGAATTGATGTTCTCCATTAGAAAAATCACCGAAGAAGAGTTTGAGCCAGCTATGTACATATTGTGATCTTTATCAGGTTTTGCCAATGATTTATATGGGAATGGAAAGCAATAAGAATAAGAATTCTTGAAGTTGCAGGAGTTCTTACTAAGCTGTAAATAAGGCTTCTATAGTCACATTTAATTCAGCTGACTGAGTAATTGATCTTGAATAGTTAATTTTGCTTTATTGGTTTTTTGGCTTTTTTTCCATCTCTTAGATTAATCGATAAACACACAGTCTTTTAGGTATAAGTAAATTGAATCCCACAGAATTTGTAATTATATCTAAGAAAATAGGTATTTGTGTTTAGCTTTGCAGTGAGTCATTTGTAATAAGTTTTTCTCAATGCAAATACAGATTTTTGATATATAAACTAGATATAGCAAATTAATATTTTAAAAATGCAATGCTCAAAGTTTACAAAGATAGCCTTTTTATTCACCTTTTTTTTTCTTATTTTTTCAATAGGTGACTGGGGAAAAAAAGGAAAAGCAGGCATTGTAATTTGGGGTTCTGTTTCAGTAGAGTGATTGCATATGTGTGTTTGGAAACTGAGGGAATAAAGGAACATACTATTTTAGAAATCAAAATACAGAATTATACTCTTAATGTTAGAGACTCAGGAGAGAAGTGTTGGAAATGTTGCTGAAGGCAATTATCTAGAGACTTGCTAAACTCGATGAACTGTTCATATTAAATATACCAAATCCCTAGGTATTAACTCAGCTCAAAAAAGTTACCTAGGCTTCTCTATATTAACGTCATTATGAAGAAAAGCAGGGAAGTTAGGTCAATTTGTGATCATAATCGTAATAGAATAAAGCTAAAGAAAAATGCCTTAATTTTCTATCTACAGAGAATTGAAAAGTTGTTTATTTTTCAACTTTTTTATGAGAATAAGGAACAAAACTTCCAAAAATAAAAATTGGGAAAGCATGTACAGAGTGGACTGTTGTTTATATGTGCTATGGTTGTGTGAACTACACCGGCTGGTATTAGATGGCCTGCGGTTCTTACCTCTGGCTCTGCCAGGCTCTGCTCCCAGACCGGCTCCGTTCTCTTTCCAAAGGGAGCGATCACAGGAAACCGCTTCATGACGGTCATTCTGAAGTGTGGGTGGATCAGGTAGGTATCTAGATAGGAGGTAGCATCCACTACACATAAATTGCCCAATACTGCAGAAAGCTAGAGCTGGAAGCCAAGCAGTCTGTTTTCATTAAGAGCAGGTGGGAAATATTCCTCTGTTTTGTGCTTAACTTCTGGCTCTGTTGTTCCCCTTCTAAAATGGTCATGGTCAAACAGGTGCAGTTCACCTTCCTTTGCTCTTTGGTTATTTAATCCACCATTTCTCTTTGTTTCTTCTCTTCGTCATCTGCTCAAAGCTCTTCCTGCTTGTCTCCTCTGTCTTTTATTTCATTTTTGTGTGAGAATTTTAAAATCACCCTGGAATTTGCCATTTTGGAAACTCTTACTTTATTGCTGTATGAATAACTCTGTTCATGACATAACACAGAGCTGCATCATCAAGTGTCTTGCTCACTGATCTGTCCCAACTTGAAGAAATAAATGAGTGTTCAGGCAATTTCTGGGCAGTGATTTCTCACTCTAAAGGGAAGGAATGGGGTCTGAGCGTCTCAAGTTTGCAGGTTTTTTTCTTTTTCTTTTTTTTTTCTTTCTTTTCTTCAGTTCCCTGCTTTTTGTCTGTACTTCTGAAAGCGTTTTCCAATTCCAAACCAGAATTCATGTTCATAAAGGAAAACCACAACTATAGTATTATTTTACTGAACAAGCTTTTGTGTTGTGAGATAACTGCAGTTTCAAAGATGCTGCTAAATGAGAAGCTCTATGAATAGTCTTTTCCTCCTACAGAGTGCCTAAACATTCAAAGCATAACTGTTGGCTTAAGTTAATCTAATCTGCAAATGTCTCATGCAAGATGGTTTAAATCTGAGTGTATATATAATTATGTATTTCATGTATGTTTCTATTAAAAATTCATAGGAAAAAAAAGTATGAAAAAATGTTTTTTATCTGGCATTTAAATTTTATTTGACTGATATTGCAGTTGTCATTATTGTTTTAGCCTAATATTTAGGAAGTCTGAGGTTTTCATTTGTTTCTGCAAACACAACATATTAAGCATAAATGAAGAGTTCATTGTAGCCAGTAAGATGGCAGAGGTAAACAGTGTGTTTACCTTCTGATCTGCAAAAGAATTTATTGTGAGTCTTTCCCCATGTACCCCCCCAGAAATATCGTTTATTTGCTCTGTAGCGCTAGCAGTAAGTTTTTTTGAAGGCAATTGACTTCATGTCAAACTGCCTTTGGGACTTAAGTCAATTTTATAATGTCTATCCAAAATCATTTTCTATATTTATTGCTTCGATTAGCATACTTTTGTATGTGTAAGTAACACTAGAATCCTCTAGTAAATAAGAATGTGATTCAGTGAAATAAAATGGAAGAGGGAATGTATATATATATTTAATATTTAAAAAAAAAAAAAAAAGAATGAGGAGCTGGTCATGAAAAAAGTGATCCTTGTTTGCTGAGGGAATATTGATGCTCTGGTAAAAGAAAGTCTTTAATGAAAAATCAAATGTGAAAGGCTGGAAGGGAGAATTTGTTATGCCAGGAAAGCACGTCAGGTGTTTTCTGTGAAGCCTACACAAATCTAGGTGAAACAATCCTGAGAATTCTCCATCAGTGTGTATACTCTCATTTTCAAACAGTCAGTTTGAAATTGTCATCTAGATAAAATATGTTTATTTTAAAATGTATAGTATGTTTAGTCGCCTGGAATATCATTATAACTAAAGATTTTAATAAATTATATAGTATATTTATTTATATCCATACCACATCTTTGTTGAGTTTTAAAACCTCAATTCATAATAAATAAAGAGTCTTACTGCAGAAAAGCGCACACAATTTCATCCTGTGCATATTTTAAATCAGGCTTGGAGGAAAATCACACCCTTTAGTGGTGATGACTTTTTAATTACTGTTTAATTCTAAATCCTTGAAATTAAAAGTGTAACAGCAAAACAAAAAAAGGTTGCAGTGCAGATTTTCTTCCCTTTTCATCTGTAGTCTGTACAAAAATAGTTTGTACAAAAGGTTTTGCACTGTGCTGCTCGGGAGCTTTATATTGCTCTGGTTTGGAGACTCACCACCCAGCGCTGCGTATGAGAAATGGGCAACCTTTGCTTCTCGTTCATTTTATAGCTCTGTAGTCTCGGAGCAGCGGATGCTTCAGCTTCCGTGACTCAGAGCCATTTTCCTGTGCTGCACTCAGATAAGGAAGGTTTTATTGGTGGAAGCAAATTAATTGCTGGACCTTTTACTTGTAATGTTTTCTTTCCTCTCTGTTATGATTTCTTTTACTTACAGAGAGACATTTTTCCTGTTGATTTGATGGGGGCATTCAGATATGCTGAGTGATATGTTGTTTTATAGCTGTAAAACATGAACTGTAGGCTGCCTCCTGTGCAACTCCAAATATGCATCTTCATGTAAGCTTTGAAAATAATAATTAGGCCTGCAGTCCTTTGGTGTTTTAAATCTTATTATATTTCTTTTTATATAGATACAGGCTACTTATTCTTATAGCCTGGATGGATCTGACCCTGGAAACATGCAAGTTAGACACTCATAGGAAGTGGGAATTTTTAAAAAGGGTGTTACCAGATCCTCATGTGCTGGAATGTATGGAGATGGCTTGAAAGGGTATTTTTGCATTAAATGGGTTGACCACTTGTTTTTACCTTCAGAAACTCACTTGCATGAGTCTGTGTCAAGCAAGACTTTGCAAAAAAATTCATTCAGCGTTGTAAATCTTGACTAAATGTTGTTCTAAACATGAAGTAACATGGATTTCTAAGGAGAAAAAAATAAGCAAAGAAACCCAAAATAACCAGAAAAACAAAAACTTCTAAATTAGTAAAACTGACCAGCAAATCTGAGACCTAAGCTGTTAAATTATTATATTATCTGAGGTATTGGGAGTATTTAACTTGTAATAAATAAATAAATAAATAAATGGCAAAAAAATCCTGGAAAATTTATGTAGGTGTAATATATTAATTATTAAAAGGGTAGTGTGTTCAGACTGGAATTCTGTAGGCAGAGATCCC
The DNA here is from genome assembly GCA_013389825.1 of Crypturellus undulatus. NCBI lineage: Eukaryota > Metazoa > Chordata > Aves > Tinamiformes > Tinamidae > Crypturellus > Crypturellus undulatus. The sequence goes on along the minus strand of VWPW01030827.1, from coordinate 451,025 downwards.
AGTTGAAAGGGATCTCGGACTACTGGTCTACAATTGCTTTTTTTTGAGACCAGTGTTATATTTCTGGTTTTCTTTCATTGTTGGTAGTTCAAGAGCTTTTTGTGCTTCCAGAACTACTTCAGCTTGCTTTCAAAGTAACCATTAAAGACTTGCATGGATTCAGCTTGTTAAATAGAGGGTTAATGTCCTCCTGGGTGCTTTACAATATTCTGGCTACCAGCAATGTGCAGCCCTCCTGTAGGTCTCGTCATGTCCTAGGCACTCTAGAGAATCAAAAATGCCATCTGTTCTCTAGGTTTAGACATCAGAATCCCAGTGTGTCTTAAAAACAGCATATTTTTCTCTCAAACCAGAGATGCTTCCTTTTTTCACTACCACACTTTTTAAAAGGAGTAATTAATGTCTGCCTGATTATTTTTAAAACAGCAATGCCATAACATTAAGAATATTTCAAAACATAAAAAATGTGCGTGAAGAAGTAAATTGAGGTGGTGTTTAAACTGGGGTAGTTTCATCACATGCAACTAAAATTGGAAATGCTATTTTCTAGAACCTGTGCTTTGCCTGATATAAACATACACTTGAATAAACATACACTTCTGCTAATTTGTTGGAACATAAAGCGTACCAAACATACCTGGATAATCATAGTTTGATCTTTAGAATAGCTTTTTATCTCTTCTCTGTATTTGTCAGAAAACTTCTGGCACTGCCAGAGACAAAACTGTCTTAGGGTTGTGTCCAAAACACTCATACATGCTTCCACAGGATAGAATGATGGTTATCACTGTATTCCATAATTAAAATATTTTAATGCTTTCCATAAGCTACATTAGTATATCATGGGTATTTGTTCAACTACCATTAAGAATGGCAAAAATTGAGAAACTGGAAAGATGCTTTCAGTGACTGAATGCCACTTATATTCTTTCAGAATCTGCTACATTTTTTATGACACAATTCTGAAACTTCACCCGTCGTGTATGTGATGAAATTTATGACATTGTAAATTCAATGAATATTTATTTACATTGAAAAATTGATGACCAGTTCTTAAGTCATACATAAATGTTATCTTAAATCATAGCAAAGCAAACATTTCATTAAATGATGCTCAGTAACTCCAAATTATTCAACTTCCTCTGACCTGTCTACAGGCAGCAAATAAAATTACCTGCCCCCATCTTAGCCAATGTAAACAGCATGGATTTTCAAAACTTTTTAAATATTATTCTGAGGCTGCGGCATGGCTAGGATGGATGTATAAAATTTGTGTTGGAAATGTTGTTAAGTGATTCACTGGGTTTTGCATGTGCTCCTAAAATCTGGAATTTATTATGTCCATTCTTATCTGAAATGCAGCTGTGAAATGCTCTTCTTCCGTAAACTTCTATGAGTAGATTACAGAAATCTGGTAAATATCATTTCTTTTATAAACCCGCACTTCCAATTAAAGTTGTTTTCAGTAGCACCTGTAAGGAGTTTTGAGAGCATTTCAAATTATAAAGCTATATTAAAATGCAGTAAAACAGAATTAGAAAAAATACATACAAATGAAAACTGGAAAAAAAAAATTGGTAGCTGTAGAAATATAGAATGTGTAATATGGAATCAGTATGTCCCTAAAATCGCTCATAAAACTAAGGACCATTTCATATTTTCCACACAGTGTTACCTTTTTTCTGTCAAAAAAATGAGGTCACCTTTATGTGCGAATCAGAATCCGGTTTCTAGATGCGGTGCTAATTAGGTGGCCCAAGCAGTTAAGACTTCCTTGCTTTGTGTTCACCTGAGAGCAAATGGACATGGCAATTCCTTGCCTTGTGGGGGCTGGGTCTTGCTGGTTGTAAATGCAGACGGACTCTGGTGTTCTGGTTGTGCTAACAGGGTTTTGCAAGTTCCTCAAAAGCTTTTTGAGATTCTGAACAGGTGGGTATTATAGAGGTGAAATACTGTTGTTGTGAACAAGACGAGAAGACTCCTTCTAGGCTTATCGCACGTGGAATATGAGTGCTTGGTGATTTGTATGCCTCTAGTAATGTTAGTTTGTGCCTTCTGATGAAGCAGGTAGCCACAGTATTTGTAGAAGAGCCTCAAGCTTTTATAAAGACAGTTCTGCTGTATTTACGGCGCATGTTGCACCCACAACAGAGGGGCTGTGCTCTGGTAGACTTGCAGTATTTAAAATGAAAAAGAGAAAGAAAAAAATTAAAAATAAGACCTACTAACAAGAAACTCTTCCTAATCATACTACTATTGCAGAGGCATAATGGAAGAATCCTGGAAAAATAAAATTGCAGGACACAAAGCTCAGGTGTCAACTTGTCACTTTGTTATATTTAAGGTAGTTATTAAAATTATTATGCTATCAATTTGTGAAACTTAGATACAACAAATAAAACAATGTGGTTAATTGCTCACTATTATACAGTGAGTGAAAGAAAGGCAAAAGGGGAAGTAGGTTGTGGGAGAACTGTACATTTTCTAGCTACCCTGAAGAGTCTTTTTTTTATCCCAGTCTGCAACAAATAGTCACACAAACACAAACCAAGTTCTCTGAGCATAAGTGTGGAATGAATTAATTGAAGCAGCTCAACAATATCTCAATCTTTTCATATAGAATATAATGCTAAAATGCAACTGCCTACCTGTCTACATAATTCACAGTAAAGGTTTTGTTGAGGTATTCTAATAGTACAGCATGTTGACAGGAATTTGTAGCTCTAATAATGTTATTGACATTGCTTTTTTTCCTTAGGATTTTAGTTTAAATGGTGTTGCTATGTGCATATAGATTATTTAAAATACTTAGGGGTCAGTATCAAGAATTAAATTCTCATTGGGTCAAAGTTTACTGAAGTTACTTCAGTTCTATGTTTGTGTAAGGAAAAATTTGATTCTCAGTTATCAGAAAAAGTAGTCAGTAAAAATCTGAAATGCGATTCTCAGTTAAAATAGCAACATGGAGCATTGCTGCAGTGTGTTTCCACTATGTGTAGGTGTGTAGGCCATGTCGCCCTCTCAAGCAGCTACAGTTACCTTTCTTGTTTGTGCCTTTTCTGTTTCCTTGTGTGAGCTTTGGTATTTGTATGTCTACACTTTACATTCAGAGTTTTGTTTGAAAAGACAAAGAGTGGAAATATGTGATTTAGTGATCAGTCAGAATCATGTAAAATGAAGAGTATATATGTGTATATTGAGAACTATTTCATACATAGCGGAGTAATAAGAAAAACTAATTTCATTTGCAAACATAAAAATAAGCTCTAAATATAGAAATTCTTGGTTGTGACTATTTCTGTGGTGTGTGGAGGTCATTGCAAGTTCTGCTGTCAGTAAAATTTTGGGGAAAAATACAAACTGAAGGCACCGGTGAAATGTGACTGGATGTTGAACATTCTCCAGGTGGTGGTGGTGTGTTGTTGTTTTGTTTTGTTTTGTTTTTTTGCCTGACTGGCAATTCTTGATGTATCACAATACGATCACGAAAGATCCGAGTCCAAGAACATGTGCATCATATACTCATCTGAGGATAATTTATTGAAGAGATTATGGAGATGGAAATATTAAAGCAGTCTTTTTTGTCCGTTCAAAGCATCTTTAGAGAGCTTATTGTTTTGCTCTCTCTGGGCATGAGTCATTGAGACCACATTTTGTAGATAGGTCTAGAGGGTTTGTTAAGTCCTTGTTTGAAAGAAGGGAGGTCGATATTGAGTTTATTAACAATAACATAGGGGGATGTTATTGGAATTACAAAGATGGAAGGAAATTTAGATAAACTCTTTTTCCCAGTGGGAGCACTTATCTGTTATGGTGGTATCACAGATACTTATTTCTCTACTTGCCGTCTAGCGGGTTGGTCTGTGAGGAGATTAAAAATTAGGCAACCTTCGGCGGGGGGAATCTCTGCATGTTTTCTTTTTCTTTTTTTTTTTAATATTGAGCTAATATTACTTGGACAAAAAGTTTTTAGTTTTTCCCATAAAACTATATAGTGGATCTGTTGTAATTTTGTCCTGCTCCCACAGGAAAGCATCTTACACAAACTCGTTCTTTCTTGCATATAAGAAATTCAACTTTCTATGAATTTGTAGTTTAATTTTTCTTGTCAACATATATGGATGTAAGTTACTAATGCATCCACTAGTCAAAAAAAAGTTATCGATATTCTTCCTTCTGTGATATGCTATTTAGTTAAATCAAGCAACTGTTTTATATTCTTAGCAACAGTGTTCTTACTGGACGTAATGAAAGATAATTCTGGAACACAGGGACAAAAAACATCCCAAATCCCAACATCAATTTGACACGTTTGCTCACTAAATGAAATAGTTTCATTGTTCCCTCATTTATCCTAGAAAAATACACAACATTTTTTGTTCTAAAGTTCTTTGTTCTGCAACAGAATGTGGATACATCCTTGTCCAGACATACTTATTTCTTGATTTTACTTTTTGCATACCCTGTATTCTGATTAAACTTGATCTATCCTAACCTGTGTTCTTAAAAATGCATGAGGAAGCAATGTAGCATCTACACGTTTTAAAAACTGCTTGGTTTCCATTCTTCTGAACAGAATGGGGCAGGAAAAAAGTAACACTGCCCTTCTTTCTGGGAATGCCTGATCTGCAAGGCCTGGTGCATCTCATGGGCTATACATGAGGCATCATCTTAAAAATCCTAACGGGAACTTACACCTGTGTGTGTCAGAAACAGAAAAAGGCAGAAATGAACAGAGCACACATTAACTTTTTTTATTATATCTATTAGCTCTGATTTATTTTCCTTGCATATTCTGAGGGAAACACCTTTCTCCTTTTTCTCTTTTTATTTTTCTTTGATTAAATCCTTTAAACATGCACACTTAAGGGGGTTATAAAGAGACCACCTTCAGGAGGCTGGTTGTTTATCTGCTGGACACTCAGATCTGCTGAGTTCCAAAGGAGTGTCCAGCCTGACAGGAGAGTGACCCGTTTAAGCGAATGGGATGCACAGAAGCTGAAAGGCGGCACTGTGGCTGTTGCAGGCACTGAGCGAGTCAGTAGTGAAGCGAGGACTCATTTCCTTACTTTTACGACCTTCTGCATGCGCCCGTACTGCCTGCTACAATCTTGCACTAATTCGTAGCAGTCACAAAAATGGCTTTTGCATATGCAAGTTCTCATTATAGCCCATGGCTGTCTATGCTTGAGAAGAATGTAGCTGGCTCTATTGGGGTCGATGAAGGAACTCAGAAGTGTGTGAGCTAGATAATATTCTGCTGCCTCCTCAGACCGTGCTCTGAAGCACCAGGGAGAGAGCGTGCTTGCATGCAATAGTGGAAGGAAATAAAAAAAAGGCTTCAGTCTCTCCTCATGCTAGATCTTCATTTAGTGGGGGTTTTTGTTGCTTTTTTATATATATAAAATTCATATTCAGAAATTGCGTATTGCTTGATTGCGTCTCTTAGTGATATGCTATATGCATTGCTTTTGAAGCTGTCCCATCTGTTTACTTCACTACTTTCTTGCTCTATGCGTGCAACTTCATGTTATTTTTCATCTGAAATTACATGGTCGGTCTAGATGTCTTTCTTAACACATTGTCTTTTCTGCTGCTTTGTACAGTCCAATGGATGAACTTACTGATCTTGTGTCGTTACATCCATATAGATATGAAACGACTCCCATTATTAAAAGGGCTGACATGGTGGACTTCGCCAATAGAAGTGCAGAGGTGATCGCTGCACAATAAATGCGTACATTTTTCCACATGGCATTTACTTAAGAAAGCCCATTTACAGCTCCTGTGAGTGTGTCAAAGATGGCATTTTCCCTTTATGTCTCAACTGATGTGAAACTTCATTCTAATACAAAATCATTCAAAGATTATAATAAATTTTGTCCATTTTCTTTTATTAGCGTTCAGAGAAATCAGCATTTGGAAGATAATACCAGATTCAGACTGCGTTTGTAATAGTTCAGAAATACCATGGAAATGTGCTGATCGATGTTCATGGGAAATAAACAAAATATATTTTAATAAAGTGCTTAGGAATATAATGTTTTTTCACAGTTACAGTGCACACTCCACCCTTTCCTGAGTGATACCTTAAGTATGTAGTTCCTAACGTGGAGTTAATGTCAACAGATTCTTTCAGTCAACATTTTTAAGTTGATGCCTAACAATTCATACAAAACCAGGAAAGCAGGAAGAAGAGTTAACCTTGCATATCAGTAAATAGAGAGCATGGCTGAACTGGTGGGATAGGAAATTATTCAGCAAACAACAGATAGTGCAATAATACCAGTAAATGATATTGGAAAGGCTTTGTTGGATTATTTGTTCAGAGGATGCTGGAAAAAAAGTTCAAATTCACTTTAGAGTGAATTTGCTCAAAAAATTCACTGCCCCAAAAAGAATATTTGTGTTTGCAGATGGTATCAGTATCTGGATTCCGGTGTGCCATTGTAAACCTGGCTTGTGGAAATCTAAATTACCTTTTCAAAGACCCATTGACTTTCAGTGACATTCTGGCTTCTTAACAAAGAGGAGAGCTGTGAATATGGGAACTTTCACTCTTCTGAAGTCTTTAGTTTGTCCAACTGGCCTTTCCTGGAAATGCTGGAGAAAGAAGAGGGGTAGAGAATTTTCAATTTTCTTTGCCCATTAATTTAGATTTTTAAGTTTGAATGCATATTATATGTAATGTGATACTCATGAAAATACCACAAAACATGATTGCTTTAGAGCAATAAATGTTCTTACAGTAAATTATTCATTTTCAACGTATTTGCTTTTTTTCCCTTCAGCATTGGTTAGAAAGGCTTATGAATAAATGACCAGAGGTGAGCAGTTTTTGCAGTATTAGTGTATCTATCTAAGGCAAATAGCATGAGGTTGCTTATGTGTTTCAGCTTCCTGCATACCACTTGACCCCTATACGTTCTGGAGCCCGCAGGTCCTCCTCCTCTCGTTATTGCTGTTGTTCGAGGCAGTGGCCTCTCTCCTTGTTTCTTGCTGAGGTCAAACACATCAAATAGATGGGGGACATCAGCATGATCAGACCTAAATTGGTTGCTGCGCCAATTTCTAGCTGTGCTGTGGTCTAAGAACAAATCTACTGATTTCTTTGTGGCCGGGGCGTAAAAAACACAGATGATATAGGAGGAAAAAAAGAAAAAAGAGTGAACTCTTCAGCCAGGTGATCACTAACCAGGACTTCCACAGCTCTGAAGGCATGGGCAGCAAATTGTGCCATTCACTAGGGGGGACTTTGCCCTTTAGTATATCTAATACATTTTGATAAGCTTTTGTAAAATAGTTTTTCTGATCAAATAAGTACTCTGCACTCTTATACAAAGGCAAAATGCCCTTCCAAAAATAGTATTTAAAATTGTCAGCATTTCAGCACAATTGTATATATTATTGCATTTTGTTAGCAAGTTCAAGCTTATACAGAAATCTGCCAAAACAACGTGTGTTGTTACTTCTGCCTGAAAGCAATCTGATATTATATGTTTATTTATCTTAAAGCTCCCGAAGCTGCAGCCATTTTCTCAGTTATGTGATGATCAAATGCAGCAAAAAAGAAAAGGGACTGGATACAGGTTTCAAGCCTGCCTTTGGAAAGTGAAATTCAGACCAGATTCTTAACCTGCTGCTGGTGCAGTGTGATGCTGGTGTCATGTTAGGGCTGGAAAGGCTTTTGAGAATGTAACATTTTGTTTCAGTTATTCCCTTCCTATTTAGACTAAGGTTGAAATAAGGCACAGAATGTGCGTGCAGGTTGGGAAGGTCTCTTTATTTCATTCAAAGAACAGGCTTAGTGTATCTGATTTTTTTAGGTTAGAAGAATAAATTTAGAAAGAATTTCCTTCCCAAGGTAAAAGTTGTCCAGTATATTTCATGGAGATTGCTCTGTAATATGTAGAACTGAGAAGAAAATAGAAACATTATAGAAGTTCCATCATCCAACAAAACCCGCTTATATAGAGGTTAGAGTTTTCTATTAAAGTATTAAGGACTGTATCAGTCATGAGAAAATCTATTCTAATATGCTAAAAATGTTTTGTCAGCTTCTCCAGCGATTTTTGTAGACAAACTTAAAGTTTGTTTTCTTTTCTTTTGAGAACCTTTTCTTTGGTAGTCAAACTGGACTAAAGCCTGTGCTCCACCATGATCTCCAGATGATTGAAATAGGAAACAGATGAGACACCAGTCCTTAGCTCATCTTTGTCACCTGGATGTAAATGGCAAAGAGCAAGTGGCTTCAAATGACTTGAGAAATATATGCAAGACAAAGTAGAAATACTGTCAAAATATGTCCTTAATTTAACATTAATTTGCTTTTCAGAGAGGGAAAAAAAAAAGCTTCTTGAGGACTTGTATACAAGTCCTTTTAAGACAGGTAGGAAGATAGCTAGTTTTTTTACTTGAATTACTTGGAAAGTAATTTTTTTTAAGTAAATAGTTTTCAACAGTTATTCAGCCTTTCATTCACGTTTTGCCTTCAGTTGTTATTCTTGAGAGAACTGCAATGGTTGGAGTTGCTTTGAAACCTTGACAGAAAAACTGACAGATGTCTCTGGCATGAAATTCCTCACAATCTCCTCTAGTGCTTTTGGTGGGGGGAATTAGAAAAAGCTTTCTGCAGCCTGTAACATAAATAGCTAAACAAGATGAAAACCATCTATACAGAACCATTTTCTCCAGCATGAATTGGGAAGGCTGGGTAATGCGTTATTGTGAGTGACCCTCTGTATCCTTGAATTCAAACCACTTTTCCAGCTACTGTTAGAGACTCTGTTGGCATTCAGAAAGTTCAAACAGATGAAGAGGTCTTGTCATACTTATCCTGAAGACATCAGTTCTGATAAACTGTTGCTAATATATATTCATTATTAATTTGATATTATAAACTTGGAGTGAGCTGAACCTGGATTTAAGTCTTTAGAATGATACTGAAGTATCTCAATTAAAAAGAAAATTATAAGGCTACTCTCCTGTGATGAAAGTAAACATGGATGATTTTATTTAATTTCTTTTTTTAAGAAAGCTAAAATGCAAGTCTGTTCTTTATATTTACTTGGATGGCTTTTACCAAGACTCATAAAAGGTCTTGGGGTTATTCAGTTGGTAATATTGGTTATCAGGGTACTTTCTGCAATATGTCATTAGTTTGATTCAGGCCGGACTGGTTGAAATAAAACTCACTGAAGTAGGGCTCATGACTGGACATTTTGTTTGGCATTTACCAACTGTGAGATGGTAATTGTTGTCACTGAAGCATGACTATTTTTGTAATGAATACTTTGAGCTCATATTCCGAGCGTGTAGCTTGGTGTGGGTGATATGGCATGTCTTAAGCTTAAAAAAAAAAAAAAGGGCAGATTTGAAATTGAATTTATTATTCAATAAAGCTGTATTTAACAGAGAGTCTGGCTTCAACAGTCTGATGATCAATGTTTGCTTTTAATTACATAGCACTGAGGAGATCCTATACAGCTCTTCTTGCAATTGTGTCTATTTCTAGTTATGTTGATGGCCAGGTCTGAAGGACAGTTTTAAATTGGTTAATGAAGTTATGTGCTAGCCAAGTGTATCATCTTTTTTTCTTCTTATATGATGAGTTGTTCTTATATCTGCATTATCTGGTTTTACAGTGGCTTTAGTGTGATCTGGTTGTGTTTACACGAGGCTGCTTGAGTTCATAGCCTTTCCACTGATTTTCGTCCCCTAATGTCACCGTTCTGTTCCCATCAAGTCAGTACATTCGGCAGTAGATTAAGAGCTATTCCCTTCTCACTGGAAAAATTAAGTCCAGTAGTACAGCGTTGCCTTCTGGTGCCTTCGTGCTGTAGTATAGCCAGGGCATGTACATTAGTGCACACTAAGCTGCAGGAAATGTTCTGACATTAATAAATGTGTTTGGATGTTTGCTCCTACAATCCCCCAGCAAAGCACTGCTTTTAGACTCTGGGTGAGGTGAGTGAGAGCCGTTAGAGTGAATTATCAGAAGCACAAAAAATGTATATAGTCATATATATAGTTTAAAAATAATGCCTAGAAGCTATAATCTCTGTAGAATCGTGTTATTTAAATATGAAGTGATACAGTTTTAAGCTCATAGATCTTTAGAGAAGAAACAAGACATGAAAGTCTAAAATTTCATGGTGCCAAGTGTATTGGGATATATAATCTTTTTTTTTATGTTGTTAATTTTCCAGAGCTAAGGCCATTTATTTCTCTGTAAACGATTCAGAATCAAGTGACTGATGTCTTTCTATTCTGCCTCCCCTTAGTGTTTGGGAATATCTGCAAAGACTTCCTCCTGGTTCAATCCAAAACAAAGTACTGCTGTATTTCAACAAACAAGCAGAGAAAACAACACACACTTTGCAGTTTAAGAATGTTGTTGGATTGGCAACAGGAAATACCATGTTCTGTTGGATAGCAAATATTTTTCACTAAGCCTTTTTTCAGGAAAATTACCATGTGGACCCTCTTTCCTAAAATTTAAAACTGTGTTGGAGTGTGTGTTTGAAATGTGTTTTATGATTTCAAAAGATTTGTGAGGAAAAAGAGGAGGGGGAGGAGGAAAAAAAAAAAAAAGGCACTTTATTATGGTGAGCTCTTGCTTGCTTCTTATTCTCCATCACAGTATTACTTATATTTCTCCTTGGAAACAGTGCTAAGACCAAATCTACTGGGCAATGATAAATATGAGTCAAAGAAACAATTAGAATCAGTCAGGAGGGAGCGTGTTTGAACTTCTCGTTATACTGCTTTTGTTCTTAGGCTTTCAAACTTGACAGATACCACAGACAGCAGGGTCCTCTTTGCCCTGCTAGTCAGCAAGGAGAGTTCCTATCACCGTGCATGGGCACCAGACTTGGCCTGTCCTGAGTCATGTCTTTCAGCTTGCAAATACCCACCGGAAAACTTGTTTTGCTCCCTGACACCAGTAGGAATTTCTATTGGTTTCACTAGTATGACTAATTTTGGTGTCCTAAGTGGTGATGGTGCAAAAAGTGATAGGTAGAATACCTTAACTTAGCTCTAGAGTGTGACTATAATCTTATTTTATTCAATATAAAACTCACAAATTCAGGATGCAGAAGAAACTATATACAAAACAATTAGCAAACATGTGTAGCCCACTCATGGAATGAATCTAAATAAAAGCAGGACACACTCATTCTTTTCTGTGTGCTTTCCAAGGACACAAACTGTCATTCCAAGTCTACTCTATTATGAGGCTTTTGCCCTGTTGTTTTTGTTATGGGGTCTTTGTTTAAGAGGAAATTGATATCAGATGTAGCACTCATTAGATTCCCGTATCCAAATTAAAAGGATGTTGCATTTATTTTAGCTTTCTTCTGTTTTTGATTAGAATGACCTTTTCTTGGCTTCATATTAAAATCTTGAAAAATTTATGTTTTCCTCCAGAATGCATATATTGGTTATTATTTGCCATGTAGTTGCTTGATATTTGCTCATAACTGAAAATATAATAGGCAAGAAAATAATTTTTAAAGCCTGATGTAAAGTCTTTTGGCATCTTTATTTTGCTGCATTGAATATTAACCTGTGTAGCTGTATAAATAGAGGCATTGCCCTTTATAAAGAACTAAAAATTAATATGGACAGAGCTGGTATTAATCTGCCTTTAAAGTTTGGGGTTAATCCACCTCACATATATCCCGTCTAGTACAGGAGTGAAGTCCTGGATGGATGGGCATCATTGGGGGCATTTGGATGGTCACTGTAAAAAAAAATGTGATTTTGATCCCGGTTGTATCTACACAAATTCCAACTAGGAACCCGTTTGGTTCTGGGTTTGAATGTTGAAAGTAACAAGCATCTCTTCTGGACCCAATTTTTTTCTTTTTTTATTACGTACTACGTAAGACTCGAGAAACCAAATCTGAGAAAGATGAGAAGGAAACCATCAAAATTATGAAGAGTTGCCTAAATTGTGGAAGTTGACAGAAGATCTCCTGCCACCTTCCCGTTTGACCTTTAGAATCCTAGCTGGTGTTCTGAGGAGGGTTTACCTTCTAACAAATTAAAGATATTGCTGAACAATTGCTGACTCATGAGAACTGACTGAGCTTGTGCTTGGCTTGTTGTACAGGCATGTTGTACAATGATACTGCCATTAGCTGATATAATATGATTCCATACATAAAACTGGAAAGCGGTTTATAAAAATAACATTATATTACTTATGAGAAATACTCATATAACTCTAAGCTTTGGTTTATAAAATTCATGATGGGCAAACAGATCAAAATACAGTAAAATTCTTGATAAAACAATGCTTAAAATGAAATGAGCCATTGGAACACGTATAAAGGCTTTAAAGGTTCACCAGCACTGTTGCAGATGAAATGGTGGTGGGGGAAAGTAAGCACTTTATCTTCACTTAACTTTTCCTGGCAGCATCTGAAAACAAAACTTTAATATGAGCATTTGCTACTGAGTAACTTTCCAGCCTGTTCTTCTCAAGTGGTTAAAAGACTCACCAGCATGAAGTGCTTTAGCAGATGATAGAACCCATTTTGGACAAATGGTTATCCCTAGATGTGCAGATATATACTATCTTGCAAGGGCAAAACATAAATTTCTTGTAGTCTTTAGCTCAAGCTCTTTAGCACAACCTTTTGGGACGCAAGACATAGTAGTTATTCTGTGATATACAACATGCTAATTTAGCACAGGTAAAATATCATAGGAATAGTGATCTAAAATAACTGGAAGATTGAATATTAGGGGAAGAAGGAAGCATTAGAAATATGTTTATGCGTATCACTATATGGGTATTACTGACAACAAGCTCGTATTACTTTCCTGCTCTTTTTTTACACAGCATTTGGACAGTAAAGACAGGCCTTAAACTCCTTTCTGGGAAGATCATAGTTAAAACTGTAGAGATTTTAAACATAAGCCTAAGACTGTCCAGTATACTGACATTTTTTTCCTAATGCTGGTTTTATCTAATTTCACTGTTTTTCATGGGTCATATACCTAAAGATTTGTAAGATTGATATCAGGGCATGACCCTGATGATCTGCCAAATTCATTTATATTCCCACAGGAAATTCATCAGCACAGTAGATCATTCTTAGCTACAAATAGTGTATTTTAAGGCTGATTTCCCAACTGAGGTTGATGCTAACATGTTATGAATTTCTACATGTAAACATGTGTGTGTACATAAAATAGAATATCCATTTCAATCTAATTTAATAGAGAAGCAAATGTCTCAAAGTTTTAAGTTTTGTATATTTTATGACCAAGGAGGGTAGAGATCTAATGAACACCACGAAAAAGGAAAAGGCCATAGCACGAACTTATTGTTCATAAATATTAGAGAATCCATGCTTATTCTTGAAACAAAAGTAAAATGAAAATGAAACTGTGGTTGCTGGCTTTACTCTCTATTTTGCTCATGAGGAGAGTTAAGTCCTAGATCCAAAGACCTTCAAGGTTTGAGAAAGTTTATGTATATATTGAAAAAGAGAGAGATTTTGTCATTTCTGTTTGTGTCTGCTCGTTGCTACTTCAGGATCAGTATTTTGACGAGTCTCTTTATCCAGATGCTATTTTTCTGAGCCACCTCATTTACATTAGTATAATCATTTTCTTTTCTGTAAATAACCAAGTTACAGCAACAGTGCTCTTAGCTGTAGATAAACTGCAGTCCTGCAAATCTGACTCCCGTATCAGCAATATTACAAACACACCGGCTTCTTAACAAAACTGTTTCTGTCATTAGCAGGTTCAGAAATGCTAATTTCACATACATTTCCCAGATTCTTCATGCTGAAAAAGCATGTTGTGCATCAAGCAGTTTCCATGGTGCTGAGGATTTTTCTTTTGTTTATTTCTTCTTGGCAGCTGCAGCTCCTTTCAAATAAAAAGGGAAAACTTCTGGTTGGACAGGAATGGCTTAAGGCTAACTAAGAACTGAGTAATCCAAGACTATGAAGACTTTGAAAAAAGTGTGTGAAAATTCTGTTTTTCTTGCTGAATGCCGTGAGCTCAGCATTAATGCTAGAATCTCCTCAGTGTACATTCTATATCTGTATCTAGCTTGTTGTGCCATTATTTACCTCTCCCTTCCAGTCTTCTTTAGTCTAATCATATCGCAGGGTGCTTGATCCACAAGCTCAATCCTTTTTCTTTTTCTTTTTCTTTTTTTTTTTTTTGTTTTTTTTTGTTTTACAACTGGTGAGTGGTTTACAACCCTAGGAAACTCCTCCTTCACTAAGTAAAGATCTATAAATCTATAGCTTTACGGAAAGCTGGAATTGCATTTATCAGATGAAGTACAAAATTTTGAGAGACTGTTTTTTTCATTTGTGGTTCTCACACTAATGTTTTTGGACCTTGTGCCCCTAGCTTTGATTCCATATTGATAGACTTTCTTTGCCAGCTCCTTCACTTGCTCTGCATCTCATGCGACCACTCTATTTTTTTCTGGCGTGAAGAAGTTTCCTATCACTCAATCAGATATGTGAACTGATTCAGTTTTTAATTAAATGCATGTGTATTTCCCCTGAAGAAGTATTTTTAGCCTGCGTCAGCTTACTGATCTAACTGCAAACAACTGAGCTGGAGAATTGAGTAACTGGGAATCCAGGAGCTTTGATGTTGACAGGGAGGTAGAGAGAATCTTGCTGTTAAACTTTTCTCTGTCTTTTTCTGTTGATAGCTCATAATACAGTGGGAACCTCTAGGTATTTCTCAAGTAGAAATGGTTAGTAGTTAAGCTATGTGGATTACCTTCTACGGAGTTGTTTCAAAGTTGTTTGCAGTTTAAACTTATTGCCGTTTCCCTTTTTTCCAGAAAAACTGGATACCGCTATATTAACACTGCTTGTATTAACTTTTTGTTTTAGCATCTCCCTCTCTCTGATACTTACTTTGAGCACTGCAGGTTGGTGACAGACTCACAGAAATGCTTTGGTCAGATCTCAGTCTCCTGTCTTGCCATCAACTTTTGGGCATCTTTACTGTTAACTTACTTAACAACATTTTTTTTAAACTGACAACGTGACAGTATGACTTCTCTACAGTTTTTTCTCAACATTAAGTATTTTTGACAAATCCTTACGTGCAAAATGGGACAGAAAATCCCCCCAAAATGGAGAAGTGTGACAAAGGACCAGTCTAAATGCACTGTCTATGCTAACCTGTGGAAGTTTTGAATGTTCTGTGGATAAAGCTCATTTCTTTGTGTCTGTTTGTAAACAGTTCTTGTTTATTGATGATGCAGATTGTCAATATCTCAGCATTATTCACATAGAACTTCAGTCAGTAGAGCTGCACGGGATGCTGCCGCACTACCGAAACCTTTAAAAGTCTCCTTGAAAATGTTATTGGTGAAATAGCCCATCCTTCTTACCCGTTTTGCGTCCGCACTCTTGTGTTACGTATATTGTGTGTCAGAAATATCGTTTTTGCTATCCTTATTCCAGTGTTCTCTGTCTCTGACCACGTGCCTGGATAGACAGCAGAGAGAGAAGCAGCTCTGCGTGCCCTTTGAGCACCTGATGCTCCCGACTTCAGGTCCTCTTGGTCCACAGAGGATGGTGACAGGTGGCTGTAGCACAGCTCTTTGTCCTCTCCCCTGTCTCCAAGGCAAGGGTGAAATACATCCAGTCTACATCAATCTCCTCTCCCTCCCTTGCTCCTGAAGATGCTGTTAAAAGCAGTGATCTCCCAGGCTTTCATGCACTGAAGAGTCTTAAGCATGTCTTTATTAAGCTTTTGCTGTCTATCTTCTGTTGTAAGTATTGGGTATCAACTCTTCAGCTTTATGAACCAAGGTCTTCAAGACTCGGATATTGATTGGTGTAAAGTTGCTGTTCTCGTGAGTTGATTCTATTATGTAACTTTTTATCCCAACCCATGGCAAATATCTTTTGTCCAACAATTTTAAATTACTTTCTCATACTTTTTTTAATTTTGTGAGAAATGAATGGCAGAGAGAGCATTTATCATTGCTATGGCTCTTATATATTTGCCATGGGTTGGGTTAAGTAATGCCCACACAATTCTCCCTCAGAAAATCCTCCTCCATGACTCACCTAGTGTGTTTTGACACTATATTCAGAGTTGTTTCATCAGCAGCTGAACTTAGAGTCATTCAGAAGTTCACAATCTTTTCCTCTTTTGGAAGGAGCAAAGGCCAGGTCCACCTCTCCTTGAAGACAGTATATCTGGATTTAAGAATACAATAAGCTCACTTACAGTGTAGGTAGTTTGGATTCCCCAGGGTAAGTCAGGATTCCAACAGGCCTCTTTCCTGATTTGGCAGCTTGTAAACATTTACAGTCTCTGAAATGCAAAGAACATTTTCTTTAAAAATAGTCCATGCATTTGAAAACTTATTTTTTTGTAGTATTTGTTGTAGTCGTACTATATCTTTTCGGTCAGACTGAACAACTCCTGAATACACTTATGAAGAATATGTTGAATCAATCTAAAATTAGAAAGTGGATGTGTACTCTAAAAGCTGCAGTTCTTTGAGTTTTATTGCCTTGCCTTCTGTGATCAGCATCCTTCCCCGCTCTCCAACGCCCACGGTTTCCACCACCAGAAAGCTGACAGGCAGGTGATCCCACTTCCTCTGGCTGTGTGGGAAAGAGGGAGACTGGGAGATGGGGGATGTTCGCATGAGCAGAGCAATGTGTTTGCCTGGAATTGCTTGGAGAATCATAGAAAATAAAAACCCAATGGGCCTTTACAGTAGAAAAAAACAACATCAAGAAGTTAGTGTTTTTTCATACTTCCTAATCTCCTTGGACCAGGAAATATTTAATTTTTATATTTTGAAAGAATAAAATTCCAGGCTGTCTGGTATCAGCAACCTCTATTTTTGTCATTGTAACTATGCATTTTTGTGTTTCTTTTTTTCTTTTGTTATTTTAGGGAAGTTTTCTCTATAGGAAATATAAAATTTCCTATCCTAGTTTGGATGGACCTTTTCTGTAGGTTTCTTAGTAATTTTTTCATGTTCTTGGATAGACAACACTGTTCAAAAGAAGATATTCTTGAATGCTGGGGAGAAAAAGATTTACTGATATTATTTAAAGATGCCAAAAGGTATAATCCTTTTTTTGACACTTTTTTTTCCCCCTGTCTAGATGTTGTTTTTTCTTTATGATGACACTGAGACATTGAGGATTAATATTAAGAAAATAAATATGTGGTGCATCATAGTGCAACCTTGTGCAAAGCTTATGTTCATACATATTCATGACATAATTGGTCATCTGAAGGAATTGAAGAGGCGAATTCTTAGAGCTTTTCTTTGTCAGTTTGTTTTATCATGAAACAACTCCTGACATTTCAAGTACACTGGTGCTGCCCTATACGATAACTTTAAAACCCAGAAATCGATGTGGGATTTGCTCCTTTCCAGGGGGAAAAGTGTTTCCCATCTGCTTCCAGTGCTTCTAGGGCAGCAACACGCAGCCCTGTGGATGAGTGTTAGACCTGCCCAGTTCTCTTTTTCAATGGTACCTTTTCAATGACTTGACATTTAAGTGCTTATCGCACATAACTTCAAAACATATAAAGTAAGGCTAGTAATAATGGTTCCCTGAAGCTATAAAAAGATAGTAAATTTGCATGAAAAGGTTTAATGGTCTGGAAAACCATAGTAAAATGGAATCAGTAAAAGGGTCTGTAAAGAAAATGCAGTCGGGATTTCTGTGAGCATTTACTTCAATAGGCATCGTTCGAAGCTTTCTGCTGCGTTGTTCGCAACAGACTTGTTGACTCTGGAAGCTTGGGGGACACATTTAATTTAAAATGTGGGTTTGAGATTTTCTCAGCAGGGCAGATATACAATGTAATGACCACGTTTTGGAGCTGCTGATTTATTTTTAACGAACAGAAAGTTCTCTATTTAAACGCTGAATGGTTTGCAATTTTAACTAGTCATTGTGAAATAATGTTCTTGAGAGAAATGAAATGGGAAAGATCTTTAATTCCAGTAGAAAGATGATTATAGTTCCTTTTGCTTTATCATTGCAAAAAAGATTTAAATAGACATAGAAATAGAAAAGAACAATATTATAGAATATTATAGAAAAAGATACCGTTTTGAGTGTTTGTCAATGAGTAAATGGCTATGAAAAAATTTAGATATCTATATATGGGAAATAAATTCCAAAAATCAACCCCAAGATTTTTTTAAACTAAAGTTCTGTTCTAATTAAGGTAGAGGAGATAAAAGTGAAAAAGAGTGGGGCTTTTTCTGTTTTGTGTTTAAGGCAGATCTGAGAAAACTTTCATCTTTTCCACACAGTAAAACCTTCTTCAGTTATCACAGAATCGCACAGAATCACAGAATGCCTAAGGTTGGAAGGCACCTCTAGAGCTCATCTAGTCCAACCCCTGCACACACAGGGGCACCCAGACCAGGGGTGGCACAGGGCTGCATCCAAGCAGGTCTTGAAGATCTCCAGAGAAGGAAACTCCACAACCTCTCTGGGCAGCCTGTTCCAGTGCTCTGTCACCCTCACTGTCAGGAAATTTTTCCTTAAGTTCCTGTGGAACTTTTGGTGTTTCAGTTTGTGGCCATTTCCTCTAGTTCTGGTGGTGGCCACCAGTGGAAAGAGGCCAGCCCCATCCTCCTCACTGCCTCCCTTGAGGTACTTATAGACCCTGACCAGGTCCCCTCTCAGCCTTCTCTTCTCCAGGCTGAACAAGCCCAGCTCCCTCAGCCTCTCCTCACAGGGCAGATGTTCCAGGCCCCTGATCATCCTCGTGGCCCTGCGCTGGACTCTCTCCAGCAGCTCCACATCCCTCTTGTCCTGGGGGGCCCAGAACTGGACACAGTGCTCCAGATGTGGCCTCCCCAGGGCTGAGTAGAGGGGCAGGATCCCCTCCCTGCTCCTGCTGGAGACGCTCCTCTTAACGCACCCCAGGACCCCATTGGCCTTCTTGGCCACGAGGGCACCCTGCTGCCTCATGGTCAACCTGTTGTTCTCGGCAGACCTGCTCTCCAGCAGGTCGGTCCCCAGCCTGTACTGGTGTCTGGGGTTATTTCTCCCCAGGTGCAGGACCGTGCACTTGGCCTTGTTGAATTTCATGAGGTTCTCTCCGCCCAGTTGTCCAGTCTGTCCAGGTCCCTCTGGATGGCAGCACAGCCCTCTGGGGTGTCAGCTACTCCTCCCAGCTTCGTATCATCTGCAAACTTGCTGAGGGAGCACTCTGTGCCTTCATCCAGGTCGTTGATGAATAAATTGAACAGGACTGGACCAAGGACTGACCCCTGATGTGGACCACTCACCACAGGCCTCCAACTAGAGTCCGCACCGCTGATCACCACCCTCTGAGCTCTGCCATCTAGCCAATTCCCAGTCCACCTCACCGTCCACTCACCCGTCCCACACCTCCGGAGCTTGTCCAGGAGGGTGTTGTGAGGGACGATGTCAAAAGCCTTGGTGAAGTCAAGACAGACGACATCCACGTCTCATATGGACTTCAGATTAGTTGGTTGAAATGGTATAGGTTACTTTCATTACAAATATACTGTTTTCTCATAAGCAGTAATGACAGTAATGAAGAGCCCTGTTTTAATACTAGTGTGCAAGCAAAAATTTGAAAGCTCTGTCTTTTTTTAAGTGCCTGCTCTGACTATAAATAACTTTTAAAGCACTAAAATAGAAAGAGTTCTAGATACATGCACAACAGTTACTTTTAATGGCAAAAAAAAAGCTCTTCACTTAAAAGTAATCGAGTCCCAGTTAAAAGTAATTACATATTTAAAAGTGCTTTAAATAAGTTAATGAGACAAATCCGATAAGCTTCCTTTGAATTTAATTCAATCTTAAAATTACAGGATAATGTTCTATGTTGCTTGATTTCTACCAAGTCCAACTTTATCCCAGTTCACATTTTTCTCACCTCATTTAGTTCAGATAAAGCACAAGGAGTGCAGAATTCAGCTATTTAAATGCACTAGAGGTTTGTTGTTTCAAAAGTCAGAACAGGTAGCACTAACTCAAATCAATTTTAATATTTCTTTTTCATTTCACTGTTTTCCTAATAGCATATATACTTAAAAGTGATGTGCTGTATGTATTTATTAGGAAGCTGAGAGTTTTATAAATATTTGCACATCTTCAATAGCATTTTCAAGCCTACTCATTATCTCCTTTGTATATACTAACTGTACTTGATTAGAATGAGTTAATTTTCTGCAGGTACTTTTGAAGAAAAATGAAGTTTGGGGAGACTTTTTCAGCCTTGATAGTCAATGGACGTAGGGATCTTTGAGGTGTTTGGTTTTGGGCTCATTATTATGTAGAACAGTAGAGCAGTGAAATGGTAGGGACATGGCTAGTGGAAACTTCTGCCTTTACCAAGATGGGGAATGAAAAAAAGGATCAAGAAAAAAAGGAAAAATCATCTGATGTTTATGACCTCTTGATTTCTCAGTTGTTACCATATCTCACAGTTAATAGGCAAGTTTGGAATAAGGTAATCAAGGGATCTGACAATATTCCTGATATTTGTTTTCCCAGACAGTCTCCTTTTAAATTTGGGTATGAAACTGAAATTCATTATACACTGCATGGAAATGAATTTGTTTAAATTGATGAGTAATTTGATCATTGTATCTTACTGCCTTTTGCTTTGACCTCACTGTCTTAGTAAGAACAAGAACCTTATAAATAATTAGATTTGGTGTTAGAGAGCATTAACATTATTAACGTATTCTGATTTATTTATTTATTTCTTCAAGTGCATTGATAGATGATACATAGATTGCTTACAGGAGAAAAAAGTGAGGTGTGAAGACATTTAAAAAATTATATGTATGTAGCAATACGAAGATAGATAGCAGAGTCAATATTAATAAACTCTACATTTTATTCTGTGGAATCTGCTTCTTCATACTATCTTTAAATACTGTAATGAATATATGATAAATTAAGGAAGCTGTATGTGTCCATAGCATTTCCAACTAATTGACTATAGCTCTTAATCTTTTTTTTTGACCACTTTCAAAATATGATTTCACTTCTTGGGAGGAGTCTAGAAGGAGAAAAAAAGTGCTCTAAATATTGTTGTGTGAGATGAGGTTACGCAGGAAGACCTGTCAGATCTAAAACGGCCAAATCTAGAGGATCCGACCAGAGTAGCCTAATGATCTCAAGTGATAATTATGCCATTAAGTTATTCCAAAGTAGAAGGGGCTGTTGTTTAAAATATTCTGTAATTTAAATATTTTACTTTGCAGTAACTGCCTCTTTTAAGCCTACAGTAAATGCAAAATAGTTTACTCCTCCAGCAAAAGGAGCTCACATTGATTGTGGAGCAATGTTCACACCGGCAGTTGCCATGGAGTAGACGATACGGTGCAGTTCCCATTCTGTTCTTTTTCTGTTTAATCTTTCTGCAGACAAAGGCAGAAGCGTGAACCTGAAGTGCACTCCATAAAAATACCCACTACATTGAGGGACCCAGATAACTTTTCAGAGTTATCTATCTGAAGTGGTAAATAAATGCTTCAGTAGTTTTCCTTCCTTCCTTCATATAATGTGAAAATAAAGACAGCTGATGGACGTGATCACTTCCTTGAGATCTTTCATATAAATTATAAGAGAGTGCGACAGTGAATTATAGCTGTAGGCTTTCAGATAGTAAGCCTTTCAGGAAAAATATGATGAAACTAAGGCACAGTTACTTTTCAGTTTTATAATTCAAATTTATTTTTAAAGATCCACTACAGTTTGCAAATTATTTAATGAAATTGAGGCTAAGCTTGATCTGATTTAACCATTGTAAGTGGCTACTGCTTTACTCCAGGAATATTCTTCTCCTGTGAGCCCTGGGGTTGCTGACAGTAATGCATTGCCTAGTGCTATCAAGGTCCAGCGACTGTGCTTTCTTACATTCCGTTTTTGGGCAGCTGTCTCTGATCGGAATTCATAGAGCCAGCAGAAGCTCCTCTTCCAAGGTAGCGCTGCTCTTCAAAATCAATAGAAATAATTTAATAGTTGGAGAATCAGCAGCCTGTATTCTCATATTTCCATTCCCTATCCAACCTTGAAATCTGACTTTCCTCAGTCCGCAATGCCATCCAGAAATGGTAATTTATTTTTAATTCTTGCACAGCCTGGAGAATACCACAGCTGTAGAAAATCTCTAGAATTCTGCATTAAGTGTTTACTAAGCACCAGAGAGGTATAAGTTGCACAAAAATAGATCTGTCAATAGATTTGGAAGTTCTTTTTCAGTAGTAGCTTTGATGTAACTGGGGAGTGAATGAGGGTTTTGTATGCATGTCTGCAGTAAAACAATCTGAAGTAAAACAGTCTGAAGCCTGACCTTAAAAAAAAAAGAAAAAAAGAAAAAGGAAAAAGAAAAGATGTTTGGACAGATGAGTCAGTATCATTTTCCACCAAATTAAGTTTCATCTGCTTGCATTAGAGAATAGCATGAAGAAAATACTTTTCTCAGTTTTAACAGTTGTTTAAAGCCTCAGTAACACAAAAGTTTGTGAAGAGAAACTTTTACTAGGAATTATTGGGTGGAAAATATATACTATTGCTGATAGATGTATAACACACTACAATTAATATTTTGTGGGTTTTTTTTTCCATGTTTAGATCAGAAAATGGTTGTATGAACACTGAGGTTAATTGACAGCCATTGCTGCTACTATAGAAACTGATGAGCATAACTTTGAAGTATTCATATGCATCCTATTAAAGATGCATCATCTGCCAATGCTTTTAAAGAGGTCCTGCATTCTCCCTTCCTGTGCATCATGCTTTGTTCGTGCACACAATTTCACAAGTCAAATTAAGATTAGTAATTGGATAAGAAAATTCCCCTGCCAGCAAAATATTATGCAGCAGTGAATGATGTAAGTGGTAAAGCAGTTCTATAAAAATGTTGGCTTAGTGCTCTGTGGTGGTTGTAGTGCTGAGCATTATTACAAAAAAGTATGGGGAACAAAATAGAGAACAATAATAGTACTGTATGGCACAATCATATAGCTTTTTGTAATGTCTTCTTTTCAGAGAGCCAGGCTATAATACAAAAACTTTTGGAGCCTGTAAAAGGACAAGCAAAGATAATGAATGTCATCCATATGAGGAATGCCTAGGAGGGAGGGAGTGCCTTCCTCCTCCCTTGTGCGTGATCAAACTCCATTATTATATTCTCCATCTTTATTTGAATCCATTTTAGATATATCTGGTTTTTTTATATTATCCCTAAAATGTAATATTATAAAATAAAATTAATCCACTACCTCTGAACCCTGCTAGAAGGTTTTTAATAGTAGAATTCCCATTGACAGGCCATGGTGCTCTTCAAACTGCTACTCAAACTTACATGAGTAAGGCTTGTAAAATTTTGCTCCAGTGTTAATCAATGATGTATTTTTAAATCTTTGCATAAAGAAATAATGCCAAAGAGAACTCTTCTTGTTTCATAATGTCAGATTTACCCTTGTCCTTTACAAATGGTTTATGTTTTGGAGCTCTGATAATCCCCATATTCCACAAATTCTTTCTTGTGCTTCAAAGAAGCAAAATTAGATGGCAGCTGTTTGGGGACTGCAAGCATCATTTCCAAGCTATTTCAGGGGAGTGTATTAGATGTGCTGTCTCCACTGCTTGGGGACCTTAGTAATAACTGAAGTGATTCAGAAACTGCACTTCCTTACTAGTTAATATGCACAGCTAGGAACAGATTTTCCAGGACGGATCTCCATATACTATAAGTATACTTCCAAGTGTGGTGTATTTCTGTCTCTCGAAATAATACGCTGACTTTATGTTTTTATATGGAACAGATTCTATGAAGCGTCATATAAAAATATGTTTGAAATGTTGAATTCCTCACCTGTGAGCCTTGGATCAAAATAGAATTCTGAAGTGACTTTGCTATTCTTTTCATAGTTCTTCCTGCAGTGTTAATGAACCGAGTTGTATGAGGGAGTACCTCTGGATACGAATCAACAGTATTTGCCATCCAGCTGCATTGAATTATATGGAAAGTACCAATTTAAATACCCCTGTGGATATGGCTATTATTTCTCTTTTTTTTTTTTAATAAACATCATTCTAAAAAGATATATAAATGAGATAAAAATAAATTTTCCATTTTAAACTCCTGAAATGTACTTGAAAGTATGCAAGTAAAGAAACTAAAATTTGCTAGCAGACAGGCGCTTTTTTTTTCCCGTCTCCAAATTAATTCAATTATAGGTATGATGGTTATGATATCATATTTTCATATTTTATCTTAATCTAATTGAACAAGGAAGAGGAGAGGAACAGACAAGCATTGCAGTCAGTTTTAGGTCTAAATGAATCTTTGCTCTTTGAAATAAATAGTAGCAAATAAAGGTACTCCTCTGTATATTTTCTTAAACATATTTGCAGCAATCGGGCTTATAGGGCACGATTCTGCTCAGACCTCAAAAACAGAACTCATTTCACTGAAGGAAACCATTTTTGGGTGGTTTAAACTAACTTGATTTTTTTCACACTGTTTCAGAATATGTCATGTTACAGTCAGTACATTTAGGAAACCAATAAATATTGCTTATATGTACACTTTACTAAATAATAATGAAGGTTGTAATGCTTTTGCTAATGCGTGTTAAGCAGCGATATGTGTTTTTCCTTCCACTATTGGGTAACAAATGACAAAACTACTGAAAGCATCCATTAAATCTCAGCCGTGAAAATCATCATTTTTCATCTGTATCTGACATAGCAGGATTTTTTAAAATTTACCTTCTTTTTAATCAGCAAAAATAATTAATTGCAAAAATCTGATAGCTAAATTATTGGGGTTTGTATCTTTGTGCTCAGTTTGCTTAGATGCGTTACCTCTTTTGAGCAAAGGCTCTTTGATAGTAGTTTACTTGGAAATAACCTTCCGTGTGATAAATATTTGTATTTGAACAGAACCCGAGGAAATCCTTCTGTAAGTGCAGCATCTTACAGAGCCCCTAAGGGAAGCTGTCAACTGTATAGCAAATTGAAGTGTGCAAATCATGAGCCTCTCACAATAAACAGTAAATGTGTGCAGTGTATCACAGCAAATATGTGAAGGCCTTTAGTTATGGGGGTGTGTAAATGTTTACAAATATGATTAACTACAGAGCACAAAATCCATTCCCAGCATCAGAGGGAAAACTAAAATGACTTTTTCACCCCCCCTGCAGGATTATGCTGAAAAGAAAAACACGATAGCAAAAGCTCTGGAAGATCTTAAAGCCAACTTCTACTGTGAACTCTGTGACAAGCAGTACTATAAACACCAGGAGTTTGACAATCACATTAACTCATATGATCATGCTCACAAACAGGTAAGAGGAATTACTACTTAAACATTCCAGATAGAATATTGAAATGTGATCTGGTGCCCATATCCTTCAAGTTGGTTTGGAAGTCACAGGTGCCAGTTGTCCCTAAATTTTAGCCTCTGGGAACCAAAATAGGTAGGTTTCTAGAAACAAATCCTGAATGAGAATTTTTATAGCCCAAAATTCTAAGATGCAAAGAATGGGAAATGCTCCAAAGGCACTGAGAACAGTTTAATTGTGAAGAGAAACAAAGAATGATGAAATATATAATGAAAAATGTAAATGCAAAAATCACTATCAATTTAATTTTGCCTATAGCTACATGTATATCTAACATTACTGGGAAGCATTTTTTGCCACAGATGTAGGAAATTTGACATGCTTATGGTATTTTGGCACAGATACAGTTCTGAAATAGATTATAATTTTACTTAAATGTACTGAGGATTTGAAAAAAAAGGCTGAAGTGATGAAAAGCTTTTTGTCTCAGCTAACAGTACGATATTTGTAAGCGTAGAACCCTGCTGTTTACGTTTTCAGTACCACTACTCCGAATTCTGCATCCTACTATTATCTTGTAAACACAGAATTTCCACATGAGAAGAAAGTGGTTGTGATTATCTCGCGAGACAATAGCACCAGTGCTGTGTCCTGGGATTGCAGTGGCCCCAGCTATGTAATTCAGAGGAAAATACAACCCATCTTGACTCCAACAAAGATAATGATAGAATTAAACAGGAAGTTTACTTAGTCCACTCAGCTGGTGTTTATTCTTTATCTTTTTTATCTGGTCAAAGAAAATGGAGATGTAGCTACTAGTAATATGGTAGTGATTTGGGACTGTTTGCTTTTCATTCTAATTGAATATCCCATTGCCCTGTAGTTCCATTTGGAGTGAAAGCAGATGAGCTGCTACACATTCATTTTGCATCTATATTGTATAAGGTAATGACTGGCTTTTCTTTCCTTCAGCACTTACCCTGAAACACTTCCCTTCCTCTTTCTCTCTCTATCTCTATATCTTGCTGATATACTTATTTAGCCCATTATTTATTCAATTGGTTTTACATTTTGTTGAGAACTGCAGAAATGTGGATCTCATTAACCATAACATTCTTTTAGAAACTAGAGGAAAGATATATCAGACGAGAAATTGATAGGTATCATCTTTGAATTTATAGATATGTATGAGTTTCAAATATTTTTAGTTAAAATACAAGCAGAACTGATTTATCATGGTGTGCTTTATATCGTAGGTACCAACATGTAGCTTGTGGATGTGAGCAAAATGGAAGTGATGGACAGAATTTTCCAAACTTGAACTAGGACTTTTCCTTGTTGTTAGCTTTAGATGTTCTCACAGGTGTGGCTCAACAGTAGATGAAACATTAACCTGTCTCTTTTTGGCAGTTCCTATGTTTCTATAATTCTCAATTTAAATCTTTTTTTTTTCCCTTATTGATGAAAAAGGTCACCTGTGGGACTGAACAGGGACTTGCATTTGGTGACTTGCGTGACTGCTCTTGCATTTAATGGCTTTAGAAGGAGGATGCTGGACACTGCCCCAGTGTTTGAAGAATGCTTCAAATCTGCTTAGCAGGTTCTGCCTCCCTCCCTTTTGTGCAGGGGGTGTATGTGTATTTTTGATCGAACATTGGAGTGTTTCTTACTCCTCCTCTGTAAGACAACCACAAAGGTCATGTCCCCGATAGGGAATTGGACAAAAGTTTTCAGTTTAACTCCATCTCCAGAGCAAATTGCATGGATGCTTGTCTGGACAAAGAGATGATTTCTGTAAAGGTACTGACAAATGAGACAACTGATTCCTGTTTTTCAGCTTTATTACAGCTGATTTTGATTTCAACATCCCAGCAATTCAAAGTCTGCCAGCTTTCTTAATTTGTCTAGGAAAATTCCTCAGATTAAAAGCTAAAATTTTGTAATCATTTTCCTCCTTTGAATGGGGAGCTTACTGGACGGTCAGGGGTTGGTTGTGTTTTGATTTATTTTGTCATACAGCTTCTGAACTTGTGTTTTGACAAAGTATGAGGTCCTGCTGTGAAAACACAGAGGAAAAACAAAATATAATACAGTGATTTAAAAAAAAAAAAAAAAACCTCAAGGGTTCTTAGCCCATTTCATGATAGAGAAAACTGTAGCTAAGATGCAACTGGTACTGTAGGTTATTTCATTTTTGGAAGCATGTGAGGAACTGACCGATGTGCTGTGTGTACACAAGGGGAAAAAAAAAAAAAGTGCCTGTGTTCCTAGAAATGCTGAAGTTTGATAAATGTGGCTGAGCATTAAGTCTAAAGCTCTGACTGACCTTCATCTCGCAGTGTTTCAGAGCCAGTGAGTTATGTTGCCCTGTCACTGGAGAAGGCTGGATGACACAGCTAGGTCTCCCCCATCAGTCACAGCTCAAGTCATTCCTGTTGTTATAAGAATTAAGTGGTTTTATTCTTGAATTTGAAAGTCCTTCTCTCCATCACAGGACTTCTGATTAATCACCTAGCGGCAGAGCAGTACACCCAAGCTTGATGTTATTTGCTCTGCCAGGAGTGCTCTTTCAAATCAAACCAAAAAAAGAGAAGCTCGGATGAAAAATAGAATGAATAGCCTTAATGTCTTTTCCTCTGGGTATGCAAATACAATAAACTGAGTAAATTACAAGTGTGAAATTTTCCCCACACTTTGTCTCCTTGGATGAAAGTCATCTTCCTATTTTAAAAATGCATGTAAAAATGTATAGAAATACTAAAGCCCATGTTATATAGAAAGGCTATATTGGGAAATACCCTCTTGCCCATTCTAACCATGGATCTCTCCTTTCTGTTTTTATCCTCTTTCAATCTGTTTTTATTATTTGCATATTTTTGGAGATTATAGTCAAATTGGTTAGAGAAGACCTATCTATAGCCAATGAGAAATCAGAGCTTTGAACGTCTTTAAACATTTGAATAAATATTTCATAGAACATGGGAAAAGAAGAAGAAATGTTGATGTGGAAAGGTATGATTGGACATAATAATAGTAAAATCATAGTTTTACTAGTTTTATACCTCTTGTTTAGCATGTAAGGTAAGAGCAGTACAGCAGGTAGCAATTTTTTTTGGATGCCAACATTCTCAGCAAAGAAAATTTTGTGCTATGGTTTGAGTACACAAGGGGTAAAAAAAAATGCTTACAGTTGCCATTACAGTTTTTAAAAATCTCATTGTATATTATTCATTTTAAAAATCATCTTTCTACGTGGCACTATATCTTCTTTCTTCTACCAGTTGCTGCTAACAAAACATCCTGGTTTCATTAGGGAAAATTTTAAAAACTTACAAGGTGCAGCACTACCTTCCTTTAGCAGCAGCTCAAAACAAAATTTATGACCCTACAGGTATATAACCTTTTTATCAATGTTAGGAATACCTATGCAGTTGCTATAGCCCTCTTCAATGCTATAGAATTCTCTTGGCTGATCGGATAGAAAAGAAGAGTGTGTGTGTGTGTGTGTGTGTGTCTGTGTTTTTAAAACCCTGACCATACCTGTTTGAGAGATTGACCTAGTTGTCAGACTATAGTGTACTGGAATTTGGGGGACCTGTGGGGTTGCCAGTGGAAGCAGTACTCTGTTGAAACTTGATCTTTTTACACCTCACTGCTTTTTCTTCTTCTTAACTTCAAAAGACACAAAATACATAAGAGAAACAGGATTTTTTCCCCAGCCTGGCAATGTCTTTCTGTTTATCTTTACTGCACAATTGATTGAGAAGAGGGAAAAAGCCAAGTCCACAGTGCTGTGTTGGTACAGCCTCTGCAGAAGGTGCTCTGCAAGGAATCTGCCCATCGCGAGCAGACCAGTTGTGAGGGCACTGCAGTGCATCTGCTCATAACAAATCTGCTGCTGCTCTTCTAGCTTCAAGACATAACCCCAGATTTTATATCTTTTTGAAGGGAAATATGTCACATAGTTGGAGAATTACAAAAGCAGCTTTGCCCTTGGTGTTTAGTGTTTTATGTTGTATTAAGAACAGACTTTAAGTAGATAAGAACGTGCACTGTAGCCACTCTGTCACCAACTTGTAAATCTAGCTGTTCACATGGGTGAACAGGAAATGCTTAACTGATAAAAGAAGAGTGAAGGAGATCACAAGGAAGCAAGCTCATCCTGCATGGAATGCAGAGCAGGACCATGTTGTTTGTGACATGTTCTGCTCTAACTGAGCTCCGCTTTGAACTCCTCTACCTCTCCTGTCTGCGGTGAGAGGAAAGGCTGGAGGTCAGCAGCTCGTGCCCGTCACCACTCCGTTCTGTTGGACGTCACCGTGCTCTGAGCCCTGCCGGGGAGGACTGCTTAGCACAGCAGAACAGACAAGAAGTCTGTAAGGAGAATTTTATGGCCATCAAATCTCTGAAAGCGGTGATATAAATCATATCTCCAAGCATCATCTGAGCTGACCTCAGATCACAAAAACACCTATATAAATACCTCAGTTCAAATTGTCTTTTGTGATGGAACGGGCAAAGCTGACCCACTGCAGGAATAGTGGGACAAACAAACAAACCAAGAATTGTAGTGACAACCATTTCTTCTCTTCACTTGAAAAACAAAGTCTTGGTGTACTTAGTTGGATGCAACTTGTAGACAATAGGCTTGGGAAGCACCTACAGCATTAGTTTATCCATTCATTACAAGTAAAAATATTTTTGCAATACCTTTCAGTGCACTTTCTCTCTGTGTACTGAAACGATTTCCATATCACACAGTGCACAGTTCTTGCAGTTAAATTTTCAGGAATGGAGACATTTTCTATTCTTTCCGTTACCTCAATTTGTGTCTTAGTGTTAGAAGAAAGCAGCATTTTTGTGTGTACTTATGATGCACACATAATCTTAACTTCCCTGCACATTAAGAAGGCGTGGACTAGGATTTAAAAATTATCATTTGAATTCAATCTTGTGTAATTCTTTCTTGCTGTTACTCTAAGTTTCACAGAGTGGAACTTGATGTATTTTCATATATTTATTTTTTTTCCTCCAAAAACTATGGTCCTCATGGTTGTGTCATATACACACAACTCTATATGTGTATATACATATATGTGTATTTGTAATTCACATGCATAGAACAAACAGCTCCTCTTCCAAATACACCCTACACTATCACTGTGTTCCATTTTTTTCCATGAATATTGCATTATTTAATGGTCTTTTTTGATTTTTTTAGTAAAATGTAAATAAGTTTAATTTTAACGACTTATACTAACAGTAGCACTAATAAGGGTCATCAACAGGCCTATCAATTCTTCATAAGGGCTGCTGGTAAAGGAACATTGGAGAGGAACAGAATATTGTAATAGAATCCCTTCAACCCCATTTAAAATAAAATAACCTGATGGCGTTGCTCCCAAGAGTAAAGCAACATTGCCAGCCTACCAGGAATGCACTGGGCTATGAAAAAGGAGAGGAAGAGAGAGTAGAATCTCAATTGAAATTTAAGAATGTGTCCAAAGCATAAAGGCAGAGAGAAATTTCCAAGTGAGAGTTAATTTTTGGTGGATAGACTGTCAGTGGTTATTTTGCTATTGACCCTGCTTCCCTTAGATAGTTGTTTTGTTGTAAATGAAACTGAAGCTCTGCCTCTGTTTCCTGAGAGCCTGGGGGAATGCAGCAGTTGAATAGCACCTGTGATGGCAAAGTAAGGCATAAATCCTCCTGGGTGACAACAGAAATTCATGTGTTTCATGTCTCAAAAATTATTTAAGTGGCAGTCTTTAAAACTCCAGCGCTCATCTGCCATCTATCAGTGACAGGTGGGATGTAGTACTGCTTCTGACATGTCCTCTGTGAAGTGCTGCTTAAGTGCAAGTATATAATTAATGAGAAGTGGAAAGTTTCAGGAAAAAAAGAAGAGATACCCTGCCTTTACCTTAGGACACAAACACATTAAAAGTGTTTCGCTTATCTCTGATAATAACGTATCTGCACTGATAGGCTTAAAACAATAGCTCTGCATTACAAAATTTTTTTACAAGTAAACAGTTAATCTATTTTTATTTAATTGCAGAGAAAGTTCATATTATGTTTCCTGAGTCAAATATAAAACTATGATTTATTTTCTTTTCAGTACTTATTTTACCCATAAATTTAATTCCCCAAATTAGCTTCTTGATTAGCCTCAGTCTCATAGAGTATTTACACACTCTTTAGTTTGTAACATGTACTAATAATTTAGAGTATTCTTGAGTAAAATATAAGCACTGCAAAATGCAGTTTTCTCACCAGCTAAGGTTCTGTTTCCCCCTTGTCACAGAAACCATCTAACTCTTTCCTACTTGATAATTATAACTAGCTGGAAAGTTAGTGCATAACATTTTCTTTTTTACAGTGTAGAAAATTCTGTTCTATAATAGTGTTTGATTATCTAATTAACTTATTTTTTTTCTGAAGAGGTGTTTTTAGAACGAACATAATTGCATTAGGAAAGTACTTCCAACCCCCCTAGTCTGCTAACATAACATTAACCTTATACACTTGCAACTTGAATTCCACAAGCAGCCTGCTCTTTAATGGAAAAGTAGACTTAGTCAACTGCAAACCCTTTCTTTTTAGAAATTTGATATTTATGTTCAATTCTCTATTTTTCCAAGATTGAATTATTGCAGCCTTCTCCGTGCTGACCTTTCCAATCTCCAGCTCAGCCTCATAACCTGCTACATCAGTGATTCAGTACTTCAGTCCAAACAAAATACACGTTCAGCTCAGCCCCGCTCTGGGCTGGTGTCACTGCTCTGGGTGAACTGGCATTCAGATTTTTGTGTAGATCAGGTGTGCACTTCTCAATATTATGATAGTCCCCACTTGCCATGCTTCAGCTTTCATCATGCATAGATAGTGTGTGCTTTGGTATCTTAGCACTGCTTGAGGTAACAGAATTTACTTTAATGCATCCTGTGTATACTTCTCGCTAGTGTGCACTTCTGATTTATATTTCGCTGTTTTATTCGAAATCATACTCCTCAGTTCAAGTCAGCTTTGACTTTTACAATCAATTCTTGAAACTTTTTACATGTAAATTAGCTGAAGATAAGGATTTGAAGTCAAGAATCGATATAATGTTCTAGCATGTGATTCCTGAAACATCATGCTGTTTGCAATGCACAGCATGCAATATTTACTTATATCAAACCTTTCTCATGGAGAGAAACAATTGATAACTTGTGATACACAATTTTCAAGATGAAATGCCAGTTTACTTATTGCATGCTTTGTTGTACTAAGCTATAGAGCAGCTGATCNTATCAAACATTTCTCGTGGAGAGAAACAATTGATAACTTGTGATACACAATTTTCAAGATGAAATGATAGTTTACTTATTGCTATAGAACAGCTGATCAATTATTTGCAAGATAAATATTCTTTTTTCACTTTCTTTTCTTTACATAATCAATCTCAATTTAAAATTAACATTATGGCCAAGTTCAACCAATCAACTGAATACATTTTCTGTAATTTTCAGAAATTCCAAATACATTTCCATTGTTGTCCTCAAAATAATCAAGTAGAATATAGATTAGTCTTCTTTCAGCTGTGTAAGTAATGAATAATATCAAAAACACTTTATTACTTCCATTGTTTTGAGTTGTCAGTGATTATAGAGAAAAAAATTTAGAATAGTTTTAAGTTTACTCTGATGAGAAACTTAAGATGTTGCTACTAATATTTGAAATTCTGGCCTTTCAAGAGGAATCATTTTTGTGAAAACTGCAGTTTGATTTACCAAAACAATCAAGTGGTGTATGTGAATGGTCAGCGCTCCATATTTATTGCTGCAAAAGCTTCCTTATAGTTTAATGTTTGCCAGCCTTTAAAAAATGTTTTCCTCAGGAGCTTTGCTAGAATTGTTATCTGTGCTGTAGGTACATGCTGTTTTATACATGAGACTTCACTGGGAAGATCTGAGAGCAACCTGGTTAGTGCAAACAGCAGTAAGTCGTATGGTGATTACTGCGTTCTTTGCTGATCCGTGCAAAATCAGCGATTGATTCATTTCAGGAAAGAGCTGTTCTTATTAAAGCTGCGATTATGACCTGTTGATGGAACATGCCATTACAATCAGTTTTGCCTTTTGTGAGGAGTAGCTTGCTAAACAAAACATCTGCAAATGATACTTCAGTTTCAACTTAATGATGGTCCCTGTTGAGTCTTCACAGTGTGTGCAGTAGGACATTGGAACCAGGACATGGTGCTCTATGCAGCCAGTATTTAACTTGTAGTAAATATATAGAAGGGTTGTTTGCCTAGACCAGATGCCTGTAGCTCTAGTTTATTTAGGCAGACTAATGTGATTCTAGCAATTACTGTTTTTAATATTTTAATTGCAGTTCAGTGGTGGCTTATTCAGGGACATCTTCAGGTTCCTAAAACGCTCTAGGAAGGTTCAGCAAAGTCTAAACCCCGAATGATTACTTTTTGTTTTCTTTTGTTTGTTTTACATTTGCAATCTGGATAGTCTTGGAAGAAATTTAACTGGAGAGTCATTTTCATGTGGCTTTGGGGGTGTGAGCTTCTGTGGTTAGTTTTTATTCATATGTATATATTTAATTAACATTATAAACACTGCTATGATGCAAATGTCTGAGTGACATATTGAGTTAAACATGCCATTATTCCAGCATTATTCCCAGTTTTCCACTGTGGTTTCACCTGTGCTTTCTTCATCACAAACATCCTTATGGCAAACCCGAATTATTCTGCAAAGAACCTTTTGATGTCCTCTGAAGACTCCGTGTGTGAGAGAAGAGGAGGATTCAGCACCAAACAGTTGAAAATGTTGGTGTCTTTTTGTTAAATTGCAATTTTTTAAGACATTCAATCAGCAAAAGGCAGTATCAAAATACAGACGGTCTTTCTGAGCGTGCCTCTCTCTTGCAGGCATCCTTCTCGTCCCTTGAATTGTATGTTACAGCAGCACAGTGCATCTTCTCTTAAACTGGAACTGACAGAGGCCCCTGGCAATACTGTAATATAAATAATAAATAATATTAATTCAAGTTCATCCATGATTAATGCAGCTACTTTTAAAAAGTCCAACTTCTCTGATACAGCTAACTGCTGTCATCTTGATATTTTAATGCTACCAACATTTCATGCAAAAAGTTAGCTCTACATATGTAACTCACCTTCCCCTTTCTAGTGCTGAGAATCAGTGAAATTTAAAAAATCTGTTAAAATCTACTAACTGATAAACTCCACCTTCTGGACCACCTCTTCTATATTTTTGTGTAGCTGTTAAATGCTTGCGCTGGCATCTGTGTATTCACATCTGGTTCAGGATCTTGTTGTGTTTTATCATTTATAACTACACAGAAATAGATCTGTCTACAAGTTGCTTGTGATCAAAGCTAGGAACAAAGCCTGAGACTTGCAGCAGGAGCCTGGAAGGGAAGGGATGCACCAGTGCCAGAGGCTCAAAGATCAGTTCTGCTCCCTGCTCTGCCTGTGCTCCTGCCCCTCTACCTGTTACTGTTGTGCCTCTCCTGACCTGCAAGACAAGCAGCTCCTTTGCAAAAGATAAAATAGTTAAATGAAGCAGTAATCTGATAGTTATTTACTTATCAAATGCATCTTTTGTTGTATTTACTCTGTTTTGCTAATCAGCTATTAAACTAACAGAAATGGCCTCTTTTTTTCTTTAGTTTTGTAGGACTGACTGCTGCTACCTCTCCTGTTTCCATTTCTTGTTACAGTCCCACTCTTCTGCCCCAGCAGGACTCTTTTCTTCTGCCATCTCAAGACTTACTTCTTGCCTAATGAAGCTTCTTTTTTTGATTTCTTTGGCTGCTGATACAACACATTCTATTGATGTGGATTATTTCATTTTCTTCTCTCATTCTTACCCACAGTTGTAGGCTTAGCTATATGCTCTGTAAGCTAAGAAATTTTTTCCTGACACCAGCTTGCTGTATAAGGTTGGTAAAGTTATGTACAGTGTAATGAGAAATACATTAAAAATACCATCTTTAATTACTGTTTCCTCTCTGTGAACATTATATATGACTGAATAAGAACATGTTTGGCTCTTAATCTACCACGGCTGCTTTGTCTAAAAAGGTTGTACCGGGCTCATTGAGTACTTTGGGTTTGCTCTGCCAAGGGAAAGCTCTAGTCCGAGTTACTCCTTGGTGACCAACCAAGTTTTAATATGATAAAGTTCAGATGACCAGATCCAATATAGCTGGGTTCAACTCTGAGACAGAAGAGCAAAGAAAGTTTGGACAGCAATAACCAAGGACAAGCAATAACCGAGAAAAAGGCAGGCTTCAGAGAATATTTACAAAGAGATTTTGCTCTTGTTGATATGCTTTGTAGTAGGTCAGGTTTGAAGCAAATGTCCACATTCCAGAATTCCTAAACTGATTTTAGCTTACTTTTAATTTAATAATAATTCCCTGGACTTCAGAGTGAGCAGTGGTACGCTAAGCATAAATCTCAAGTTCATAGTATCTGGAGGGCAGAATTTGCAATTGTGAAACCTGGACAGTATTAAATTATAGTTAAAAATAACCTAATTTAGGATGGTAAGGGATATTTTAAATATGGTGGATAACATCTTAAATGAGAGACAGTCTTTTCCAAATGATACCTGCAACTCAGCAGCTATTGGATTTTTCTAGTATTTCTAGTGTTATCTGGTATAGGATTTCTAATATTTTGCTTTCGCTCTGTACACCTGTCTGGCTATGAACAAAAGAAAGATAAAATACCAAGTGACTCGTCCCTCTGTCCGATTAACGAGAAGATCAACAGGGCAAAAATAATGGCAAGTCATTTTTCCTAAGCAGTAGTGATGAGAAAGACAGTGTACTAAAAAGTACTGTCTTTGGAATTTCTTTTTCTTCTTTCAGTATAAGAAAAGTGTAAGGATTTAAGTAAAAATCCAAGGTTTGTGGCCCCTTTGAGTCCAGCTTCATTACCCACTCATCTTGCAAGGTAGATCCATCACTAGAAAGGGGCTTCTGTGCATTCCCCTATGCAGATGCATGGAACGGTTGACTCCTTTGCAAATCCCTTGGGTTGCCGTGTGAAGGGGAGTATTTGATCTGTGGCATGTAATTCCTCTGTAAGTAGGCGACTGAGAATAACAGGGCTTTAGTAGTCCATTTAACATTTTTTGGTCCACTGCAAAGGAGTGTAAGATTTTACAGAAGAATAAAACCCAGTTTTAATCGTTGTGCTCATTTTTGAAGTAGAAGAAAACAAAAATGCAAGTATGATCTTTGATGATTTTTGAGCTCCGCTAGCTCTTGCAGCATGCCCCATAGAAACAAGATCTTGTGCTGTGGAAGTCCTGAATTTAATGGGGAGTTGGATCCAGGAAAGCAGGAGAGCGTGCGAGTTCCGTGTGTGGAGTGGTGCCCTGCCTGACCGTGCGCTCAGTAGTGGGGCGCACTGAAGAACATAAAGAAGTGGTGTGGTGTGCTCTCCTGAGCACGGTGCTTTGAGCACTCGCTTGTATATATGTTTGGGGTAAAAAAATCTAAAATAGTACTCACTTCTGGGAGGACGGATGATTTCTGCAAAGTAAACTTCTTGGTATGCTACTAAGGAAATATTTTCTTGTACATTTATAACTGCTGTCACTGACAGTAAAATTGCCTGAAATATGAAATAATGATAGTGTGTTTTCTACCCTGACAGAAACTGTAAAAGGTTTTGGCCTTTAGTACACTTTAATGGGTGCTCTAGAAATAACTATAGAGGAACTGACACTTCCATTTATTAATTTATAATTGTCCCAAACAAATCTTGCTCTTTTCCCTCCCAGTAGATTGAAGTCTAGTATATGTTAATTGTTCTGGCTCTTCTCCTGTCCTGACACCTTGACAGCTCTTGTCAACTTTTAAAGTTATTCTGTTATGAAAATTGTACCTCTACTGGTTATTCTCCCATAATGGCCTTGTCACTCATTTTCTTTTTTTATTCTTTTTCTTTTTTTCTTTCTTTTTAATTATTGCATCAAAGTTTGCACTCAGTGTTGTCCCCTGACAGGAGGAAGTTCTCTGGTGACTAGTAGCAGGTCAGCAATCCCCGCTTCAGAAAAAAATGCAAGAGTTAATACAGCATTTTACTTCACGAGTGTGTGCGCCTAGGGCTCCTGTTTTACTGCAGCCCAAGTAGGTATTTTCTGCTCATTAGAGAAATGAGGTTGTACAGTAAACTGATTTATTAGCTATACCACCCAGCGCTCTCATCTTATCAAATCTCACACTGTGTAGGATTAAAGCAACTCATAATTTTTAGGGAAAGGCTGCTAATTAACACCCGCGTGCTGCAGGCCACGATGGTGCTTCAACAGGTGGCACGTCCCCCTTGGCGGCAGCGCTGGAACAGGGTAACCGCGATGCCGGAGCCGCTGCCTCCGAGACAT
The DNA here is from genome assembly GCA_013389825.1 of Crypturellus undulatus. Classification (NCBI taxonomy): domain Eukaryota; kingdom Metazoa; phylum Chordata; class Aves; order Tinamiformes; family Tinamidae; genus Crypturellus; species Crypturellus undulatus. Next base: position 413,258 of record VWPW01030827.1, on the reverse strand, counting down.
AAAACCAAGACCTTGACCGCTGCGATAATTAAAGTTCCGAGGCTTCTTTCTGGGAGCGGGGATGTTAACTCGGGTGCACCGGCCGAATTCCCGTCAGGTAATTAGGTTCTGTTGCGTTAATCCCCCCTGCAGCTCCAGCTGATTATAGCAGCTTCCTCCCTGCCCGTCCTCACTGCTAGGTGTAATTGGTGCTCGCTGCCAGACAGCAGCACTAGCTCTACTGCACCGATGGAGAGAGATCCAGGTGTGCACCGCAAAAATTGTTACATGGGAAAACTCTCTGATATTGCAAAGGTATGGCTTGAGACGAACAAAAATAGTATTCACTGTACTTCAGTATTTTACTTATCAGAAATCCCGAGTTTGCGCATTTGAGTTGAATGCCAGTAGATGAACAGTGTGAATAACCTGGTCCTAATTACACCAAACTGAAGAAAAGGGAAGTTAAATTCAGTATTTTACTTCGACTTGTTGAAATTACAATAGCAGGAGGTTATGTGGGAGAATCTTAGAGAATCTTAGAATCTAAGTTTTAAATATCTCCCTCTCTCTGACCCTGATGATGAAGTTACGGTGAGATGGGGAAACCGCAGTATCCATGAGAGGCATCAAACTGTTCCTCTTCGAGGAGCCGTTGACTCTGAAGTCTAATAATCTCAGATGTCAGCATAATTAACTGTTTCACTCTGTTCAAAGTCTTCAAGAATGAAAGGTAAAGCTATCAAAATCTGCTGTGATTAGAGTTCTAATTTCATGTTCCCATTGGGCTAAGCTTGGAAAACCAAGCTGCAAAATCTATTGCCTCAAAAAGTAGGGAAGATAGAACAGTTCTCAGAGGAAATAATTGTCACCCCAGGCTCTGCCATTACCTTTAAGATTAGAAGTGCGAAAACTGAAGACATTTCCAATTCATAAACCAATTCAGAGAACCATTACAGAAAATGAGAAATAGTTCAGGAATTGTACAAAGGAAGGATCAATTCATTTAAATGAAGGGGAAGAGTCATCATGCAAAGGGGCAGTCTTGCCTTTCTGACACTTTAAGACCTTTGAAAATATCAATAAACAAAAATCAGCATGATCTGGCTACTTTGGGTTTCCAAAAGGCTTTTGACAGACGTTGTGATGAGAAACAGCCATGAGAAAAGAAGAAAGGTCTTGGAATGAACATCTTACCCATTAACGGCCACGTGAGACAGGATTCCAACACTACAAACCCTCGCTGAGGTGTATACTGTTATGTAACATATTCCTGCATGGCTAGGAATGAGCAGTGAGGGAGCAAAGCCTGTTGCTGCATATAGTTGCTCAAAAGAGTAAGAATGTGTGCTCATGGGTACTCATAGCACTCAAAGCATATTTAATTCAACACCACAATAGAATGTAAATATTAAAAAGTAGGTGTTTTGAAGTGAAACCTCAGAGAAGAGCTCTGTTGGAAGACTGTGAAGTCAGAAATATCTTAGGAAATATCTTGAGCTAAAAACAGTTGTGTCTGGAAGAGAAGGGAGAAGGTTTTATACCTGCTTCTGGATCCTTCTTGAAGAATCTCCTAAGGTCATCTGTTCAAAGATGGACTAGATGGGCCTGATTCTGCACCAGTTCAGCCACTCTTCCATGTGAAATATCTAAAACTGTAATTGTACTTACTCTGGAAGCAATTGCTGGGGGAGACGGAATGTAAGAATGGAATAAGAGCTGGCCAGAAGAAGGGAAGTTTCTTAAGCTCTATTTTGTGGAATGTCAATAGCTGGAGAACTTCTTCAGAATGAAGGTGAAAAGGCCATGTTTTTGCTGGTAAGAAAGAAATTGGGATACAGAAAAGCATAAATCTGGATACGAGTTGCAGATGTGCGGCATTTAGGACACCAGCTGGTATCTTAAGGGTCAGTTGAAATTCCAAGTGGGATGATTTATGCTTAGTGATATTGCCACAGGCAGAAGTGAAAGTTCACATCATCAAAGTGACGTGTACTCTTTGTAAGCACATAAGATTTGCTCCATAAAATCTGTTAAAAATGGAAGTTAAGTCTAAACGGTGCAAACATATCTGCTTGTTTAAGAAGATCAGTGCTTCTATTTTGTAGGAATCGGGCATCCACATAGTCTCTGAGGTTATCAGTTGACAGGGCTACACAGTAGGGCAAAGTGGGATGCATTTACCTTTACTTTCAAGTCACATTTCTATGTATGCCATCACTTCTGTGACTTGTGGAGTCATTTCTTCCTGAGAACTGACTGGCAGTGTTACTGTTGATGTAACACATAGGCATCCCACAGAATAGATCATCTTCAAACTACAAGTGCAGTCTAAACAGATCAGTTGACAGTTCAACAGTTATTTAAAGGGTGTTAGATGGCTGTATATAATCTTATCTGAACTATTTTCTACCTTTTGGAAAACCATAGATCTGTTTTTAGTAGTGAGAAGTGCGTGGGAGTTCATTCCTTAAATTTTGGGAGTTCATTCCTTAAATTTATGCATTGAAAAAAAAAATCTTGCACCTATATTGCATGTGGCTCTGTACGTGCAAAGTATCAGGGAAGATTTGTTATTTTAACACTAAAAAATGGTAAAATTCTTGTGCTGTAAAATGCTATATGTTACTAAGATTTGGAAATATGATGCAAGTGTCCTAATGAATTCATTACACTAACTAAGTAAAGTAGCAACTACTTTAGTTTCATGATGTGGACAGAGTTGGAGCCATAACCAGTGTATGTATCTCCTGAATATCTTTATATGGAACTTATTTCACCACGCTCTCCTTTAATTTAAAAATGTGTTAATCACCAGTGTACAATGCTTTCATTTGGCCCTGGAACCCAGTTTTGTACCACACGCCTAAGGACGGCTGTTCTTTCAGCGTGGTTGCTGAAGAGTAGAAACATGGTCTTCTCTGCTGAGCTGTTTCCTACTGTAACCAGAACCCTTTTTGTGTATATGGTTATGTCAGAGGTAAGGCTGGAGGATTTTTTTGAAGCTTTTTGAAGCTTTGAAACTTTAGAAATGTTCTAAGTCTTTAAATTCTGAAAAAGAAACAAAAGTAAGTGCTAGAGTAGGCATGTGGTAGGTAGGTAAGTGTTTTAAAAACTATTTTTTTCCAATCACAGAGGGCTCTGCAACGTCCTGCTAAGTGGGAACTGTAAGATTTTAAGACCATCCTTGAGTGATAATGTGAAGACTGAGGGCAGTAGTAAAATACATAGTGGAATCTTTGATAAAATGTTATGGAAGTTTGAGGATATGTGTTTTTTATAGAAGGCTGCAGGAAAATACATATATAAAAGAATTAGAACCCAAACTTGTGAAATGGTTTTCCTTTGTTCTTCATTCCAAATGCACCTAAGATTTTTGTAGAAAAAGATGAGATTTGTATTCTTGTCAGAAAACAAAATAATGAACCATAACCAGAAAAATATGATGCTTCATCTAGAGGATTCTACCGTCAGATTAAATATCAAGATAATTGTTTCAACTGAATATCCTAAATGTTGTGTAGAAGAACAGCCACTGCTCTGTCATTTTGCTTTCTTTGTTGCTCTAGTTACACTGTGTAGTGCTAGAGGGTAGTAAGAAGCCTTTCTTGTGGAAGTAAGAGTGTTCTCAGAATAAGATGATTTTTTTTCTGGTGTTTATATGAAGAGTGGACAAGGTTTTCATAGCTATTACCTGTAGTTTTTAGTTGAAAAGTATTTTTGTTTCTTTGTCTTTCCTATACAGAGACCTGAAGAACTTTATCTTCTTCCCTAAATATAGAGTTATTTTGACCTTGAAATGGTAAAGCTGCTGTTCTTATTTTCCATTTTCTGCAGCAATGTTTTATCCAGAAATACCTTTCTATTGAGTGCAGACATTTTAAATCTGTCTTCTGTTGAGGGATACAGAAGGTCCACCTAGTTAATGGCACCTATTATTTATGTGTCAGATACATAACTTTTTATGTACTTCTTTTTCTTCTTTTCTTCAAAGCCTGAACATACAGTAGTTTAGCTTTCAGCGCTTAATGCTACAGATATTGCTTTAATCTTGCCCCCTAGTGTGACCTTCACCCGTTAATCAGACAGAACCTGTACAGTGAGTGGAAGCATTTTTTTATCCAAGTATGCCTGTTGTTGTAGGAAAGAAAAAGGAAATATGATACTGTCAGTTTTCCTTAGAAATTGTCTTCACCTTTAAGCATGCAAACTAAGACTTGGGTACTCTTCCTTTCAATAGTGAACTCTACTAATTAATTATTATTTTTATTAATTTCCCTGTTATTTTTAATCAAGGACAGATTGTCTCCTGAAAGCTTCACATCTGATTTAGGCAAGAGTATCTTGCCCTGAGTTGCTTCTGAGATATATTACAACTGACAGCTTGATCTGCTATGTTGATCATCCCTTTTTCATCCAAAGTAGCAGCTGTTTTTCAAAGTTCAGATACCTGACCAACACCTTTTACAGTTATATTGATAAAGGAAACACACTTAACATGCAAATCCAAGAATTTTTCAATAGTCTCATAAAAACCTTTTATTAGTCAAACAGCCTAATGAAAGAAATATTAGGACAGTTACAATAATACTTATAGTTCATATCATTAAATTATTACAGCTCATTTGCAATAATGATTAAGTTAAAATTGATATACTCAAGCTTTCCAATGTTCCAGTGTTTTGGTCCTCTGACAGTGTTCCTTAAGAATAAAAGGAAGGACAAGGACTTATGGAACCATTGAATTAGGAGCACAAGGTAGGTGTACCCAACCAGGATGTCACAGAATTATTTCCCCAGAAATAGTACTAAAAGTGCTTGAAGTAAACTATACAGAGAGGGGAGGGAAAAGGATTAAGAATAGCAGCCTGATCCTGCAAGAGACAGAATAGTGCTGGAGATGTGATGAATCATTTTGACCTATTCTGGTAGTATTAGAGGCTGAGTCATCCAACAGTTACGTACCCAACTTTACTGTAAAAATGTCCCACTGTATCCACCTTCATAATCACAGTGATAAACATAACATACATTCACGTATGCATATTTTTCATCTTTATTCTGCTTTGTGGCTTTATCGTCTTGCACTAGAAGGTGACTCTAAAGTTGTCAAAGTGATTCTTAACCAAGAAGTAGGTTGACCTTTCTCTAGAAGGAGTTCTGAGTGAGGAAACCGTGGTTCCTGTGAAATGATTTTTCGAAAATGTATGGTGTTCAAATGGGAATTTGTTCCACCAGCTTAGAGCTTTACAGACAGAGTTTAGATGGGATGTTGTGGAGCTGTTGTTATGCATGGCAGATTGTAACTGGCCAGGGAATGAAACAGTCATCAGCGTTTAGCACTCGGTGACCAATGTCCTTCACAAAATAGTAAGAGGCAGTGGCTGCCTGAATCAATATTCTGGTCACAGCAGAACTGTTGGAACTTGAAAATATTAAATATGCTTACAAGGAATATTGTGAATGCTTAATTTCCCTGGTGGAGCCAAGGCAGGGTGGTGAGTAATGCTGTGGGATCAGTGAAATGTGCCCTAAATGATCCGTGCTGTGTACGAGGGCGCTCCACTCACCATTAGGAGGAGGTGAGAACAAGCTGTTGCCTCTGAAGCAGCCCCACAATTAGGCCAGCGCTATCGTTATTGATATGTGTGGAGTCAAGTCTGCAATTTAGCCCTGCTCTCTAGCTGTCTAGACGTAACCGTTTCTTAACAGGCTTGAAAATGACCTCTTGCATATGCCTTTTTAAATTAGAATACTAAATGGTGCAAAAGTGAGTGAAAAGTAAAGTGATTCTTAAAAAGAAGTGACATATACCTACTTTGTCGTTAGTCTTTGTGACTGAAGAAACACCTTTGACTGTTACTGACAATTCCCACAATTATTTTAAAAAGTTGGCTGTGTCTGAACACACCAGGCATTTCTGTATTGACTTAAAGAGAAGTAGAAATAGGCCTAGAGTCATTAGGTTATATACCTTTAAAATCATGGGCTAGAATATGTAACCACTTTCGAGATGTACAAATGTGTTTCAGCATTCTGAGATTTTCATTATCTACTTAAATTAATTTGATATGCAAGATGCTAATTCTGTGCTTTTATGCTGTTTTCTTTGGTCTTGGCCTTAATATTAATGAAGAACTCTGCTGAATTTTGCTGAAGCTAACAAAAAATATCCTAAAGCTTGCAACATGATCAGACTGTTCTTATACACACGGTTCCTGGCTATCTTGTGAAATATTGTTTGCAACAGTCAGTAATTTTGCACATTAAAAACAACGTTTTGCACAATGGCAAAGCTGGGACCATTTAGTCAGCTCCAGATAACATAGTTATCTTAAAACAAAAAATACTCAAGTCTCCATTCGTGCTCCAGAAACAGTTACTTGCCAAAATCCTGGAGTTTTGTTCTAGTGCAAGTCATAATGCTATCTGAATCCTGCAAAATGGCCTATGTGGGTCTTTTGGGCCTTCAAACAGCAGGACAATGAAAAATTAAGCATGAGAGTTAACATGCTAGAAAAGGCATTAATCGTTACATAGTGAAGTATGTCTTTGTTCCTTGTGGATATTTTTTCAAGGATAAACATGGAGAAAAATAAAAAGTAAAGAAAGATTTATATTTTCTTTTATCGTAGCATAGTATATATTTTGCAATGACCTAATTGATAATAAGTAGGAAGATCTTCATCAAAGGTTACTAGCTTTCCTGTATGTGAAATAGATATTCTAAAGTATTTATGTTCTGAATTTGCTCATGATTTTGAAAAGTTTTCATTTGCTTTTTTTTTTTTTTTTTTAGGCTTAGATTTCATGGATATCCCCTGTGAGCTTACTTAGGGAAAAGATTTTACCTGCTTAAAATTTCTGATAAAACTTCTACCAACCTCCTTTCTGGCCTGTGATGGGCACAAGAAACACTCCCAGCCTTCCCTTCTTAATTACCTCCTACTTGCTACTGAGAGTTTGGCATTGATGCTTGTGACAGCACTAGGAAAATTGGGCTCCAAGGAGTTGTTATTTAAAATTCCTGCATTTACCTATATTTGTATGTTTTAGATTTCTTCTAATATTAAAAGACCACCAGGAGGATATGCCTGCAGTTTGTGGTGGAAATAGAAGAAGAGAAGGATTATTCACAAAGGAATATTCTTTGTCACCTGAAGGTCTTAATATCTGAACACATAAAATGTGGTTCTGTTGCAAATTTGTGGACCCCTCTCAATTTTTAAGGTAGGGTTTCAGTTTTATAGCTTAAAGTGAGATAAAGTAACTCATCCATTGATCAAATGAGGAGATATTTTGCTCTATAAAATAGAAACCATAAAAATATTGGTTGGAAGCAATCTCTGGGGGCCCAACCGCAGCCCAACTTCCTGCTCACCAGTCTAGATCATCAGGTGTCGCTTTGATGAGCCAAGCCTTGAGTATCTGCAGGGCTGGACATGCCCAGACCCATGGTAGCATGTTCCAGAGCCACACTACCCTAGGAAAGAAATTTTCTTAGGCACTATTGAGAAGAATTTGTCTTCATCTGCTTTTTAACTCCTCTTAAGTGGTTATTGGCTGCTGTTAGATTTCCTCTTAGCTCGTCTTCAGTTGCAGGAATATATTGTAGGGATTAATTTAATAATGGCAGCGTGAAGAAAAAAAAAAAAAGGAAAAGTTTGACTAAGATTGACTATTAGTTTCCTCCTTAGCCTACTTTATTTCTGTGGTTGGATTACTTCATTTAGGGATCTTGCTGTTTCTCCTTTCTTATTGAAATATCTTTTCTGATTTAATTTCTACTAGGGAAGGCTTATGACACTAATAATAGAAAATTTTTAGTATTTCCTTGGCCCTTTACTTGTCCTTAGAATTTTTTTTTTTAATAATATGAGAGGTTATTGTGGAAACTATGTAGAACTTCAAACCACAGTGTAAAAGATGCTGCTGTGTTGTGCTCAGTAAAGTGCAGATTTCCAGCAGCATGACAGTAAGTGATAAAAACGCTCAAATTCCCAAAGACGTATTGAAGGTAGGTGAATTTTACATGTTCCTAAGTAATGCTTTGTTTTAAGAGGCAATTTCATTCTCTGTTTGAGTGTTTACAGAGTGTTTACAGTTATGAGAACTCTACCCTATTCAGTTATTTAAATCTGATGAAGCTCTATCCTCTATAAAAAGGGACACTAATACGGGTTGACGTCCCAAGTATTTATATAAAGAATTGTCACTCTGCTGTACTGTAATTCATATAAAGAAGCAATAAACCATCTTAGCTAACAAGGAGTTGTAAAGTACAGTCATGTATTAGTCAGAGAAAGGAGAATTATCCAGAATAATTGGAAATCAATTTAGGACTGTTCTGATTTGTATATTGGTATCTTCTACTGCAAGCATAGACACACCTGAGCTAGATTTCTTTGAGATGCAGGAACAGGAATTTGTTTGTCGTGTGTTATTCTCAGATGTTAGTTTATGAGCTAATAAGGTCATCATCTTCACCAAGAGTTACATAGTTCAACATGATTAAATGGATGTGCAAAAAGTTCTTGACTGGGTTCTAAGTAGGTGGAATGTTTTTGCTTTGGGTCTAGTTTTACATTTAGATTCATTACAGTAATTTAACTTCCATGTGAACTCAAATGACCCTCTTGTAGGATCCTATTGTAAGACTGGAGATTTAGGGTCAGACTTCCCATTGCTCAGTAGTTAGTGAAGTCGTTTGGAAAGTCTTTGATCTGTGCTCTAAGTGGCAGTACAGTGTGTGGTAGCAATGCTGCAGTACAATAGCGAATGAGGCTTTTAGTTCTTTGAAAGAATCTCATTTAATTATTCATTGTGAACTATTTGTTGAACTCTACTTCCTAGCACTTAGGTGTTTTGAGCTTGTGCAGAAGTAGAGCAAAATATATGAAGGAATGATATTATATGTCTGCCTGCTAATTATTTGCTGAATACTGAATCATGGAAGCAAACAGAAAAAAAAAAAAAAAAAAAGCACTAAACTATTGAAGTTAACATTGATGAATAGTTCTGCCACATGGAAAAACATAAAAATTTTAAGAAAAATATTATTTTAAAGATTAAGCACACTTTATTTCTCCCAATATTCAAAATGTGTAGAGTTAAAATATTTTTATGTTTTGATTTGCAGAACACTCACAAGCAAAAATATAATGCAACATAAATGTAGTGCTGGTCATCTCTGACTTAGGAGGAGTAAGTGCAGTACAGGAATTCTGAGTTTATCCAGTGTTCAGATAAAGACAAATGAGAGAGAACTACATTATCCAAAAAGAGTAATATGGGAACATGTTTTCACATTTAGATGAGCTTTTATAAATAGGAAAAATATGCTTGTCCTGAAACCCTCTGAAACCCTGTTGTGCCAGCTACGTGCTTCATTGTTTACAACTAAGAATAGTTTCACTGAATATATATGTATTTGCTGAAAAAAGCCTGAGATGTTATCTGGATATGTCCAGATATGTCATGAAAATCATTAAACCTCTCCATAAAAAAGATTCAGATATGAATTATTAAAAAAAAAAAAAAATGTTGCATAACAAGTTCCTGTTATGCTTAGAAAATTATATTCAGTACCCCTCCTTACTGAAAAGGGGATCTTTTATTTAGTAGGACTGCTGACAAGAGAAATACTGAAATAAATAGTTCCAGAAGGAAAAAGAGACAGTCCAACAAGAAGATTGCAAGAAGATTGTGCAAATGAAACTTCTTCCAGGCCCTTCTGTCTTGCTCACTGACACTTACGTAAAACAACCAAGCAGAACAATTTGATTATTTAAAAATAGTAAACAGTTTTTCTGTACAAGAACTTGTATATGCTAAACTAATAATGACTGATTAGGCTGATTAGAGGCATCATTCTCTGCATAAATAAATGAAGTTGTTGTACGAGAAATACTTTTCTTCAATAGGAAAAAAATGGCCAAGGGAGACACAAAAAAAGAGAAAGAGCAAAAACAGAAGAGCAGTGTTTATAGAGTTCCACAAACTCTGTAACATAACTACTTCGTATTTTTCACTGATGATACAGCTAGATCACAATACACCTGCAATAATACAAGTCTAGAATTATTGCTTTTCCATGTTGAAATAGCCACTGATCAGTGGCAGATCATTGGGTTCTTCTCAAACTCGTGAGATAATGATCTTATATGTTATCTTAAATGTTTTTATGTGAAGACTGGAGAGTGTCTTTTGAAGAATGTCTTCTATGTAAAATATAGAAGAGTGACATTATTTGAGAGCTAAACTCTGTGGTTGTATGCATATATAGGCTTGTTTCCTTGAAGCCTAGTCCCTTTGTTATTTATTATTATGTCAAAGAGAAATAAGTTTGTGGAGTGTTTATGGGAAAGGAGGGAAGCATAAGAAAAATCATAAGCAAAATCCTGGTTGAACCTACTCCTAGTCCTACTGAGACTTGTCTTTATTAATTACAAAAACCGCAGGAAAAAATATCTAGGCTACCTCTATGGTAAATTTTGGTAAGTGACTTGAAATATATGAATTTATTGAATAGATAGCTTTGTTTAATATGGAAAACAGCTCTCATTATGAGTGCTCACGAGAAAATAACTCTGATTATAAATGTTTATCATTCCTTTCTTGTGTGTATGTCATTGTTTCTCATAGAGACTCAAGGAGCTGAAACAGAGGGAGTTTGCCCGAAATGTAGCTTCTAAGTCAAGAAAAGATGAAAGAAAACAGGAAAAGGCTCTCCAACGTTTGCACAAGTTAGCTGAGCTGAGGAAAGAGACAGCCTGGTAAGTGAATAGCTATGAAAATGTAGAAAATACTTTTACATAATCCCTGGTTTATTAGCTGGAGCTCTGGGACACATGGTTGTTAAAATCCTCAGCTGGAGCCAAGCACACATCTCCACACATTTTTGTGGCATTTCTGAAGCAGTATGCATACAGTAATTTGATTCACACTATGTGAAGAAATAAATGTTTAACGTTAGTTTTCAGTGGAGCTAAAATGACATGTATTTTTAGTTTAAGAAAAAGATTGTTTCATATATATTTCATAAAACCAGGCAGACTGGTTGAGAGCTTAGCGAACTAGGTCATGCATTTGAAGGCTGACACTACTTCATTGATGAGGTGAGGAATACAGTCTGTCTTTCTAGGATGTAACAGATCTCTGCGATTTAGTTTTCAAACAACTTGCCTGGGAAGGCATCCAGAAATCTAGTTTTAAATTTCAGTAACTGCATGTTTTATATTAAAAGATAAGTGCATCTTTTCCCAGCTCAACAGAGTGTTTACTTCTCATTACAAGAGTGACTTCTCACTAGTCATACGTTTTACTGTTGAGTCTAGGCATATCGCTGAATATTGAACTTGCTGGTTGTGACCATATTCTTATTAAAATACGATACATTTACAAGCCACTGAAAATATTTGTGTCAGGTTAGCTTTTCACAGTGGAGCCTCAGGAAAAAAAAAAACTGTAGGAAGTCAGATAATCAGAAAAGTAGATGTTCAAAAGCATATATTTTCATTTTATCTAGGCTTCATCTTACCAGATGAACTAGCGGAGAAGTCAGATCATAAGACCTGTTTTTCTGTTTCTATGGTAGCATCCATAATTTGTATGCTGGGCAACATACAGAAACAAAGTCTATTTAAACAGGTGGACATGACATGAATCTTGAAGAGTCTGTTAGATATGAGCTACCTAACATCTATTTTTTCTTTTTTATTTGTTTATGATAAGTGATTTAGAGGCTCTTTAAATCAGTGCTTTAACTTTCCAAATTTAATAATTGAGGATCATGATTTTTATATTCTCAGTTTTAGATATTATTCCCTGAAACATACCTCAATACCAAAATTTGGTAGAATTTAGGAATGAGGTATTGCTTTCTAACACTAATGAAACAGATTTTGATGTTGGTGTTTCTGTTATTTTATAAATGTCCTCTTTCTGAAGGAAGAATTGCCTCTAAGATTTATTTCTCTATTTTATAATTGCTTTCTACTACTACTACTGCTTTGTGCCCTTAGTGGTGTAATATAAGCAGACACATTGAATTCTTTTAAATTCAAATCTTTTAAATTGGTTTTACTGAAAAAAGCAGGACTTCTCATGAGGAAGTCCTTTCTCACTAAATCTGTACCTTAATTCCTAGATCCAGTAGATGTGAATTTGCCATGCTGTAGTTCAACACTCGCTGTCCTGAACTACATTTGCAAGTATTCCCATCATCCAGTTTTATTGTGCACTAAAAAATACAGATAAATTGGTTGAAACAGTAACAGTGACAAATTGTAACATAGAAAGTTCTGTTTCTTCTAATATTGAGTGTTCTTACTCTTTGTGGATCCTCGAAAACTGACAACTTTAAATTTTGCTCTTGTCCTTGCTTCCTATTAAGTCAAATAGAACAGATGGGAATACGACATGAAATGAAGAACAGGAGTAGACATTGATAATTTTTTTCTCAAGAAGGATGAATCACTTATTGCACTACTGTCAGCTAAACTACTTTCCTGAAATTATTTTTCCATGAAAGCAATTGCTGAGATTGCTACAGTTACATTTGTGAACACAAATAAAAAGAGAGTTGATGGAGTGATTGCATATAGGTGGAGAAGCAGTCACTAGGATTATGACTAAGAGGGAGGTGATCTATGAAATGATTTCTGTTTTAATATATTTTGCAGCTCAGAGGAATTTAAAATCTCTACTATTTGTAGCAATAGTGTTGAAACCATAATGGCCTATAGGGAGAAGTAAGATTTCTAGAGAAAGATAGCCCCCTAGGTCAGCTAGGAAAAAATGAACCACCTTGTATGAGTATCAGCATCTTGTAACTCCACATGTAGGAATTCTGGGTACAGTGTTTACTCATTAATTGTCGCATGGCCAACTGATCTTACTAAAACTTTTTTTAATGTTTCAAAATACTTTATAGATGCTTCCTGTTTCCTTAAAAAAGTTTTAGCTACCAACATAACACTAAGTTTCTTTAGCAGGGATTCAGTACTAATATCTGCGTTTTTTGAAACGTACTCATGCTGAGTTTTGTTTTCCTTTCTAGTGCCCCTGGAAGTGGCCCCATGTTCAAATCCACTACGGTAACTGTGCATGATAATTCCAATGATATCCCACAAAGTGCTGCCATAGACTCTGCTAATATACAAGATTTCAATTGCACAGTAACACCCAGTGCACAGAATTCTAATGATGTGGCTTCTGTTATTTCTTCCACTGCTGAAAATGCATGTAGTAATGTATCTGACCCTAACAAACTTGGAGATCAAGTTCAAGGAGCCCAAGGACCTAAAGTTGCATTCTCTTTTGCTTTCCCTAAGAAAGCAGCAGTCAAACTAGAATCTTCAGCTGCTGTTTTCTACGAATATAATGATGAAACAGCAATTGAGCATGGTTTTAGCAGAAAAAGTAGATTTGTTCCAGGACCTTGTAATCTTCAGTCTCCAACAGCAGAAATAGTTTTGTGCTCTGAGGAGAATCATAACTGCTTTTGCCCACTGGTGGAAAAATGCTCTGAGACAGAGGAGGCCCCTGAAACTCAGGAGCTGGAACAACCAGCCAGTAAAGAAAACAGAACACTGGAGAGTCCTGTGTTTATTCCTGACATTTCTCATTCAAAAAAACCTGTCTCTCCTGTTTTGGATGGCTACAATGTTGATGCAAGTACAACAGATTTACCAGATGGAGCACTGTCCACAGTTGCAACCAGTAATGATGAACTGCCGCTTGAATGCAGCAGTTGTGAGCCACTGGGAAATGGACCTCTTGCTCAGCCTGCTATGGAGGACTGTTTATCTCAGCAAAATAATACAGGAGAAAATGATAAAGACAAAAACAGTGATTCATCCACAATTGAAACTGAAATAAAACAACTTGGGGCTGATGCATTAATTTCATCAAATTATGAAGATAATAAAACCCCCCAAAGCAAATCAGAGAGACACAAGAAACCCTCTGAACCATTTTTTCCTGTTCGTAGCAAACATGGATCAAATATACTTCAGTGGCCATCAGAGATGTTAATTTACACAAATACAGACCCATCAATTTCTTATAGCTGTAATCCTTTATATTTTGACTTCAAGTTATCAAAAGCAAGTGACAGCCAAGAAAAGTCCAAACACCAGCCAAACATACCTCATTCTCACCATAAAACTGAATCTAATCAAGGCCTAGTCATAGATTTTACAAATAAATCTCCTTCAGAATGTGGTGATTGTGAAACAGAAATGAATAAAAGTGTGTGTAACTTTACAATACCTCTTATAAGTGATGTTTCCCTCATCAGAAATTGTGATCTTGTGAAAAATCAGGATAAGATGTGCTTAGATGAGTCATTTAGGATTAGAAAAATAGAAAAGTGTCACATTTCTAAAAATCATTTACGACAAAACACTGTGGTAGATGAGAAACATAAAGTCCGCATCAAAGAAAGTCATGTAAAATGTCTTTGCAAAAATAGAAAACGGAAAAGGAAAAGAAAACTATGTCATTGCCATCATCATCACCATCATTGTCGGGAAACAGCAAAGGCAGAAATAAAGATTTCCTCAGTGCCTGAACAGGAAAATAATTATGTAGAAGAAAATAAATATCAGCAACTTCAAAATAATCCAGAGAAGTGCAGATATGATGCAGGAACTATCTGGTTACCTACAGATGAGATAGGACAGTCATATCAAAAACTTGGTTTTGAAAGCAAAAGTCATAAAAGAGCCATAGCCACATCAGCTTATGTGTATGGGGACAGAGGCTCATGTGAGATTTGGAATGCAAAAAATAGTAACCACAGCTTTGATTCTAACCACAGGAAGAGCAAAGCGAGCTCTCGAAGGCAATCAAAACAACTGACTCTGAATTCCAGAAGACATAACTTAGTGTACTCGAGAGCATTTTGTAGCTGCAAAGTCAGGAGCCCAAGCTGTAGCCCAGAGCATAAATGTCTAAGACACTGCGGTGAAGAGAAGAATCTGAGTCAAAATCAGTCCATAAAGAGAAGTTACAACTTTCTGACAGATGAACCTGAAAAATTCCATGGGAAACGAAGACATCATACCTATTCTTCTTCATCGGATGAAAGTTTGTACAAGCAGACATTTTTAGCAGAAGAATGTTTAAGGCAAGTGAGTACTGTAGCTGCACGTCACAAGGCAAAAGGGAAATGCAGGAGGAGGAAAGCCAGAATACGTCACGTATTTATTGACAAGGATGCAAAAAGTGAGACCTGCAGACCTTTGGAAGAAAATTCTACAAATTCTACAGTAAGTATTCTGGGAGAATTGTTGATTCAAGACAATATGGAGCCAACTAATACAGATCCCAAAGTTGTTTGTGGAAAAAATACTGATGAAGCAGTGCAGTCGGTGGAAAACCAATCATCTCTACAAACAGATAGTTCACATTTGCCGGAAAAAGACAAACTGGCTGAGTGTTCAGCAGTGGAGAGCCCTTCAAGTACGGTTTTGGAAGCTGTCACAAATTTGGTTGCTTCTGCTCCAGAGCAAAGTATTCCAGCAGCTGCATCCACAAAGGATGCTCTGGAAGGTGAAAAGAAGGAAAATGTAAACAGTCATGAAAACAAAGGTCCTTATAAAGTGCCCGTCACCAATAGAAATTTGGAACAAGTTTTTCCCAAAACATTTCTTTGCCACTATGAGCTGGCTGAAGCGGTGCCACATGAGAAAATCAACGAGGTGACCAGTGAGTGGGTACGGTGTAATTCCAGCATGTTTAACAGCCCACCCCCCTTGCCATTCAAAGAAGCACATACAAACAGTCACACCTTTCTAGCTACCGAGCAGTTAATCGCCCCCTTCGCGTTGCCGGAGCAGGCATTGATATTTCCCCCTGATACTCATGAGAAATTCAAAGACCTCCAGCCTGAAGCGTATCAGCAGATCATGCAGCAACACGTGCTGGCCAACAAAGTGAAGTTTGCCTTTCCCCCTGCGGCGGTCCAGCCCCCGAGCTCTCCGTTGCCCCTACCTTTGCAGCAGCCCCTGTCTTCTACCTCCGTTACCACGATCCATCACACTGTCTTACAGCAGCACGCGGCCGCGGCAGCGGCTGCAGCAAGTACGTTTAAGGTCCTTCAGCCCCACCAGCAGTTTCTCTCACAGGTCCCTGCCCTTTCCAGGGCGCCTTTACCTCACCTGTCAGTAGGACCTAGGCTTTGCCCAGGAGGCCACGCGACTTTTGTTGCTCCGCCGCATTTGCCGCTGATTCCGACTTCAGTCCTCCATCCAACTCACCTGACGTTCCCCCCTCTGCCGCACACGGTATTTCCTTCCCTGCTCTCGCCGCATCCGGCTGTCATTCCGCTGCAGCCCCTCTTTTAGGACAGATTTCTAGCAGCAGCAGTGGGGAGAAGGAGCCTTCAGACACAACAAACTTGCTATTTCTACAATCTCCTCAGCTCTGCGAGACAGTTCTGTGAATCAGTGAAATGAACAGGTTAAAAATGCTCATTCCTTTGGAAGGTTTTACTGTAAGTATAATGATGCAAGTATTCATGTAAAATTCAGACCTATACTATAAGTAAAGCACTGAATAGTCTGATGCTACTATGAACTATATATATATAAGTGCAAATCATGTCTTAGAATATGTATAATGTATGTAAAATATATTTATAGTCTGTAACTTATGTTGTAAAGTATTCACTTTTTGGTTTTTATCTTTGTGTATTTGCACCTATTTAATGTTTAGACAAAGCTGATGCACTATGTTTTGTACTATGTTCTCTGAAACTGTAAATCTAGTGACAAAACTATCTCTTGCAATAAATTTTTGTTAACTACTTAATTATATCAAAAATCTCTCATTGTAAGCCTCATGGATGTTCTTCCATGTTGTTGTGCATTTGAATAGCATTCTGTGCTCCAGCTGTATTCGGATAATCAGGTTTCCTATATTTCAGTGATTTATCACAGGGGCTCAGAGGCTAATACCTTGAGGGCAGCTGTCTGACTGAGCGAGAGAGAAAGGATAATAGATCTGTTTGTGTTAGCAGTTTGATGTCACCATGACAAATTTTGCCTCCTTGGAGTATGTGCACAAACTGCTGACTGTTTGAGCTAATCTCTTTTATATTAAAACACAAAAAAATACTATGTAACAAAAATGACATAAATAATAGAGAAAAGAAGAAAAAATCAGAGACAGTTGACTTAAAATGGAGCGTTCAGCTACCTTACGTTTGAACCGTGCAGCACAGGGAAGGTCTCAGTTCCATCAGCTCTCCCCCTGTTTCGCACGCCTACATTTTGCATGTCCACATGAGCAAACCCTAAGGGGTGGCTTGCCTAGTTTGCTCTGTGAAACCCACTTTTATACGTAGATTTTGCGAGCTCAAATTTTTTACTCATCAGTGTGGTAGCCTGTCCCTCACGCGTGAGGTGGAGTGCAGCAGACGGCCAAGCCCAAAATGGAAATCTGCTCAGAAGAGTCAGCCAGGGACATAGAGGCTGCCTTTGATTGACGCTCATCTCACATTTACCTCAGTGGGAGACAAATCTGGCAGAGTGAAGATCCTTGTCACTGTTTAATGCATGGAAATAGCCAGAGCGTATAAGCAAGAAGGGGAGGTTATGAAGAACTTCAAATGTGGCACTTCTAATCTCACGATGGTTTGATTCGATTTCTTACCTCATTTCACTATATTTCTTGCAGCCTTTTGGTATAAAAAGAATAAAACAGAATAGAAATAAATACTAGTAATATACTGCTGTTACTTCTAACTGTATTTCAGAGAACTCCCTCTACCTCTGCAGCCTATTTACTGTTGTCACACGTCATCTTCAGCCATTGAAGTCTCCTCATTTGGCTTAATATGAGGTATATCAGGACCACGACTGTGATGGCCCCAAGTAAATCCAGAAGTGGTTCTGAAATAGAACCATATCTTTGACTTAAAATGAAATAAATAGTCTTGTGAATGAAGCTCAGAATTTGTAGCAGGACCTTTAGTGATAGCCATAGGCCCTTTTTGATAAAAGGTAAGCTAGTTCTGAAATTACTGACTTCTTTTCACCATTTATTTATTACAATGAAATTACACACAGTTGAACTGAAAGAGTGGTAATTTTGAAGACTAGTAACATATATCTCATATTAATAGACACATGCATTATCTGTCTAGCAAGTAATGTTATATGCTAAACAATATATGTCTGGATATTATTTTCTGCATCTATAACCTTAGAACTCGACTATATCGATATTGCAAGTTTTAATAGAGTATTTCATTAAATCTAAAGCAATGTATTGTCAATTGCAATCACAAAGTTAGATGCTGAAGGTTCGTAGGTTTTCCTTGTCATGTCATTTTAAAGGGCTAAACTATGTTAATAAGCAAAAAGATAACAGCAGCTGAGCGGTCTGGTTGGAAAGAGCCTCTTGGAAGCCCTGCCTGAGGCTGCAGCATGGAAGAGGAGGTTGCATCTATGCTTATAATGCCATAATCAGGGTACTTTTTCTCTAGCTTATAATTTCCAGTGACTGCCATTTTTTTGGTGGTGGTGTGTTTTTTGTTTTGTTTTTGTTGTTGTTGTTTTTAATGTGGTACATGGAAAATACGGTTGAAGTTACTTCATCCTATCTTTATTTCCCCAGGTGGATGCCTGTGTAATCCGTATGACTCCACTACCTCCTGTAACAGGCAGGTGCCAAGTGGGCTGTAAGCCACACTGCTCAGGCACTGGACTCATATAGCAACAGCAGCAGAAGGTACATGCTAGGTAGTTAGCCTTATATCTTAGCTCCTTTAAGCTAGCTTGAGTACTGCTGGGCTCTCTGCTAAAGACCTTGTAGACAGTTTCTAGATTCTCATGTCTTATCAAAGCAGTCAAGCTGCTGATACAATAGTGCACTTCAAAAAGGAACAATGTAGGACAGTTATTGCTACATGTAACCATATATTTTTATTTTGCAGCAGATTAAAAATTGCAATTTTCAATTCTTGAGTTATAATATTCATTGAAAAAAATCCCGTCTATGAACTTAGATGTCCACTTTTTTACAAAAAAAGTTGCTCAAATAGCTTTGGATTTTATGATTTTCCTATAATTTAAATTTAATATATTCTATTTTAAGTTGTTAAAAAGTTTTAAGATAATGCACAATTATTTATTATATACTGTAATTGCTTTTCAATAGCGTATAAACTACTTAAAATACTAATAATCTTCAAATGTAATCATTTTCTAACATGGTATTGCCTTTAGTGCTAGAACTGTTTGTATATATGACTTCATATGTAAAAGCAAAAACCATATAAAAATAAATTACACATTAAGTTTAAAATGTGCTAAATTAAATTACCTATTATGATATTCCTTTGAGTTTCTCTTTTATTGCTAAATATTTAACTTTTAGTAAATATGTTATCTAAATGTAGTTCTTTTTCATGTTATCTGACATTTTAGATTAAATGTGTTTTTTTATTCTATGAGCTAGTGGTCTAATTTATAAGTGTAAACGACTGCAAATACTAAATTATTTAATTTTATATCCTTCTAAGTAATTATATCAATTTTATCTAATTAATTTACTTTTGAATTTTAGAGTTTACACAAATTAAGTGCTTTTTAAAAGTGTGTGTTCCTGTCTAGTTTATCAGTGTATGGAATGACTGGACTATGTTCCTAGTGTAAGCAATTAAAAGAGATGCTGCTCCTTTAATCCATCTGAATTGTAAGATTTAAACTTTTAGACTATAATGATAAACCTAAATTAGGTTATAGATTTTGTTAAATGGTTTCCCAGAACAGCTCTGCAGACAAGTGTTTGAAAAGTTAATATGTTCCACTGAGATGAGAAATGTAGTTTTTTGTCCTTATAAAGCTGCAGTGTGTCCAGATTATGACCTTGTTGGAAACCTAGCATTTCTCAGGTAATATAAGCCATAGAATAACGTTCTATAGGATCCTTCGGCATGAAAATTGTACTCATCTTGTGTTTTTAAGCACAGTCATACTTTTTGTGTTCCCTGGCCAGTAAATGGATATTTTTTTATAATGCTAAAAAATACCTACAAAAAGCAGAAGAATCAAATTGTCTCTTTGGTCTCATTCACAAACTACTTCATCCAAGTTTTCAGTTGTGTGGGAGAAATCATGAGATTTAAGATGCCATGGGACTGAAAAATGGCATTCGTGTACATTGAAACTTTTGTTTTGATGTAAATATTGGAAGCAAATGGAAATATTGTGAAGCAAATTGACTTCTTTACATGCAACGTTAACTTTTTAGCTACTAATTTTTTTTCACTCATAAAACTAATTTGGGGATGGCATTCAAGCTGAGCTTTGAACCACAGGAACATCTATTTCAGTTTATTACTATATTTGATAATATGCTTCTTATAAAATACAATTTACAAAATAGCTATAAGTTTTATGAGTTCTTTCTCAATGATCATGTGCATTTTTTTAAATATAGGTATTTGGCATTATTTTTACATTTATTTGTTAACTGGCATTTAAAATACACTTTAAGCATATTTGGTGAGATTCTTATTTGTTGTAAATCAATGTAAACCTTCCAATATCACTGGAATTTAATTGATTTCTAACAGCAGAAAATCTCTAATGTTGCAATGCTAAAGAATTTTATAAACCTTCTCAGACCAAATACTATGGCAATGCATTATAGTCACACAAATGTATTTAAGACCCTTATTTGTTTGTAACTACAGTGATATATTTTAATCTGTTGGGTATTTTAAGCTAGTGTACATACACTACTCGTTCTAAAATCCATATATTATTTTTTTGATTACTGCTGTGTATGTTGCCAAAAAAATCATATATATGTAGTAATGTGCATACTTATGCAATATGTTGACCTATTGTAAAATTTCAGAGCTATAGTTGCTCTTATTGAAAGTAAAGACATATTTACTGTATAAACATCAGTGATTTTTTTAAATTAACAGGATATTGTTGTAAAACAAACTTTTTTGTAAAAGATTTTATTTTAATGTTTGTAACAGCTAAATTTTTGTAGATTGTTTTATTTATGTTCTTCATTCTCCCTTTCAGGAATTTTGTAAAATTGCTCTTTTTGAGTTTATGTGGCTAACATTATCGGTTTCTTTGAATTTATATATCTATGAATAAGAACCTTTTTTTTCTGAGTTCTAATTGCAAAATTAGTGTGCCAATGTAAGAATTATAAGACTTTTTATGTTTCTTTGAAGTTTCTTCAAAATTCCTTTTTTTTTTTTTAACTGTTTTATAGGAGGTCAGTAGGATTTCTACAGTGAGTCTGAATTTTGATCCATGGGTAAAATTCTGAAACCAATGAAATCAAGGGAAGCTTTGCCCTTAATATTAGTAAGGATTTGATTTGACGTTTGGACTCTTTATTTGTTAAAACTCTCTAAAACTCAGCTGAATAATAATATCATAGGAAATTAGGAAGAGCACAACACAGTAAGGAATAAAATTCATTTTAATCATAATTTCCCCTCCTTTGCTGTAAGGATACTTGTATTATTAATGAACATAAAGCTATCTTTTAAATTTCTTTTAACTTGCCAGTGTTTTGAAACATATTCATGTACCTTCTCATTCCAAATAATTAAATCCATATAGAGCCAAACATAATAAATAAGTTTCAAATATGAATACACGCTGGATATAGCATTATTTATAGAAGGTTGTTATTAAATCAACACCAGTGTTTCTGTTTGCAATATATGAGATTTTTAAAGACTTTTTTTGTGTTAAAAGATGTAGCAAACAAGAAAGTTATTTTATAAAGTGATGAGATGTTTTAATATGTTGCAGATAGTACCTTTGCAAACATGCATGAGAAACTGCAAGTGAGTATTGCAAATTCAAAATTGTACATTTATAAAGAAACATCTTGCATTTGTAGTGCAGTAATATTCATGACTTAGTCTGGTGAAATCTGGAAAAAAAAATTAGGCTAAAACAGGAAAAGAAATTCTACTCCAAAAGGACATGTTCCTCTTCCTATATAGCAGTAAATCAATCAAAAATCAATTTGAATTAGAATGTCTGCACCACTGTGAATATAGAGAAAGTAAAGACCACTGCAGGTCTGAAGTTGTACTTGAAATGTAGCTCATGTTAAACATCTAGATGATTTAACCCCAAGTCTCCTTGTATGTAGTAGTCTCTTTTATAAGTCACTGTAGCTCTGGCAAAAATGAGAGCAAAATCCAATCTTTTCTCTGTTACATTAATAATGACTATCGAAATAAAAAGGAGATGTTCACGATGTTACATGCTGTAAGGGGGAAGCCTGAAACTGTCAAATGCCAAAATGCCTTTGTGCAGGCGGAATCATATTTGCTAATAGAAGGGATTTAATCCTGTATACATAAAAATCTAGCTACAGCGTGACTGCAGATACTGTATTCTGGGCACAGTTCAGGTAAGTGATGGGGGCAGTGCTGTATATGACATAGAGTGACTGCTAAATAGGGTGCTCTGTTGAATTCAGACTGTTTTAGAGCAGCAATAATTTTTACCTTGATATTTTGGAGAAAGAAAAATAGAGGGGTTGAGGTTGACAGTATTCACAGAGAGAAGAAACCCCAGAGGGGTACACGGAAGGCTAGACAGAAGCGGGGAGTGCTGCAAAGGGCTTTTCAAGTTGGGAACAAAGAGCTGTAATAAACTGTGTTTGAACCTACCTCTGGAGGCTCAAATAGTGATAATTAATCTGCAGAACCCCCCAGACACCTTCTTTTCTTCCCCTCTCCTTAGGAGTACTTTTACTTTTTTAACCCCTAGATACCAAAAGATGGGATTTCCTGACCCAGTATTGTGTGGTATTAGCATGAACAGCAGGATATGTGAATCCTGAAGTACCAAAGGGACTAATTACCTCAAAAGGTCTAAGTAGCAAACACCTATTACAGTGTTTTTCACAGGGCGCAAAGCTCTATAAAAACATGAATGGAGACTCTCCGCAGCTGCATGTCTAAGAGGTTTTATTTGAAATATGAATGTTTTAGAATCATTCTGCTGCTGTGTCACAGTGTGATGTACTGTATCAAAGCTGGTTCTTTCCATCATTTTTCATTATCACGCAGTGTTATGAAGCTTAACATAGTTGATAGATGCAATTTGACACATCACAACCAGATGCGTCAGCAGGAGCATCTAAAAATGACACAATTCTCTCAAATGCTGCAGTTACAGAAATATCTTCCTTATAAGATATTTTAACATTTGCATCTGATGACAGATCTGAGACTCCTTTCCAGTGAGTGTGGATGTTTGGGAAGCTATCCGCTATTTTATGATATATGATTACAAGTAGATGAAGTTGAAGTAGGGGAGGATTAGGCAGATATTGCCGACAGAGAGAACATTTTCCTGAGATACTTTCAGTAATTTTAGCAACCAGAAATAAAAAACCTAGTGGTCATTAGGGATTCTGTGTCTGCAACTACTCTGCACAGACGGCTGTCTGAAGTTCAGGGGTGGCCTTGTAGATGGAGAAGGCTCTATAGAATAACTGGTAAGCTTCCTTTTCATCTTTTAAAATCCATAATGCATGTATATACATATTGTTAATAATTCATATTAATGGAGCTTTCTTGCCCAAGAGTACATTCCCCTATCACATAAAATAAATTGTTTAATGAGCCTAGGATAGAAATGCTCTCATTCTCTGGTTCCAAATCCATCAAATATAGAACAGTACTAGAGATGAGGTGCACATGTCCATAAGCATATAAATTCATTACAGCTTAATAACAGGGAAAATAAAGAAGATAATTTAGAAAGATATGCAAAGAAAATTCCTATTTTGTCCTGCAGCCGTAAGTACAAGTACTTGCATTACCAGGAATTCCTTGATAGTCTTCAAGCCTGGCTCTAGTCTAAGTCAAGATAAGCAATAAGCATGACTTTAATTTGAAGAGGCAAAAACCTGTCTAGATCTAGATGCCTAGATCTGGATGCTGATGGAAATGACATGGGATTGTTCGGTCTGGTGCCGAGTCGCTGTGTAAGCTGCGGCAACCTGATGAGTGGCTTTGGGAAGCTGAGGGCAGAGGTTCCGAAGAAAAGCTGAGAAAAGGAGAGTGAGGAGATGTCAGAGAGCGTGTGTCAGGGTGGGGCAAAACGAAGAGGGATGGAAAAGGAACCTTTAATAGTCCTAAAGCAAAATGTTGGAAGTTGAATACGCCTCTGGGGATTAGTGAATTTAGGCAACCATCAAGTTTTCATGTGCTTTAGTTGGCTCGGCTGGACTTCCTTAGAATTAAGAAGCTCATGATTTCTCTTTTCTTATTTTTATACTAAATAAAAGAGATATTTTCTTTCATGATTAAAAATGAATAATAATAAAAGACTCAGTAATGACAGAAATTTTGATTTCACATCTCAGCTGTTGGGAGTCTCCCTCACAACCGTGAGGGTGGTGGTCTCACCTGGGTAGTGCCATGTCCAGCAAGTGTTCTTCTGGTGACTGTTTTGCTGCCGTGAATTGCTTCCTGTCATTGAAAAAACAATATTAATACATCAGATTAACTGATATTTTGATCTTTTATATATATCCAATTTTTATTATAGTTTCATATATCTACCATAAACACAAACCATTTCAGTTTAACATTTTGTCAGACTTCTAATGACTGTAATTATTTTTCATCACGATTTAGTTACAAATGTTTGTCTTCAGTCTGGGATAATTCAGCTTAAAATCGTTTTTGCTTATTCTGTTATGCGATTACTCCTTTTTCATTCACATAAAATTATACGTGCCTAATACCTCAAACTGAATTAATGACTCCAGCAAGTGAAGTGTGACTCTCTCATTAAGTGATAACCAATGCATGAATAGGATATGGGCCTTTCTTTTCAAGATTACATTAAATAAATTATAAGTAGGCACTGGTTTGACCTGAAATCATGAATTCAAGTTTGCGTGCTTCAATATCTGTATATGGTTGAGCTGCTTTGAATCTAAGTTTCTGGTTTGAACTAATTTAGGACAAGTTTTTTGGTTTTGTGAAGAATTATTTAGCCCAGAAATATCAAGCCAAGCTGTGAACCTTGAAAGGGGGATAATTTGCTTTCATAGCAAACTTTTGAACTGGGTCAGTGATTGACAGCTTCATGGATCTGGGGAATTTCTGAGGACATTAAAAGATTCTCAATCTTTTTCTTGAGTATTCAGAATATCCTGAATACTTTTACTGAGTATTCAGAATCCTTCAAATAAGAACTCATATAAGAACCATTTTGAATTTTCTCCTTCCACAAAGCTATCACACAGTTTATCGGTTTCATGAGCTCAGCCACATTTCTGGAATTTTAATGAATGGATTATGCACACTGTATTTACTTACTAAGAACTGTAAGTGGGATCCCATCAAATCATTTCATAGGTATGGCAATTTTCACATTGCCCTACCAAATTTTTCTTGTAGTAGATGAATGTGGTAATTCAAAAACAACAGGTTATATTGGTTTTAGGATAAAGTTTATGCAAAAATCTGCCCTTTTGAAAGCACAGGGAAATTTGAAAGCTTGCTTTGTCTTGCAAAAAAAACTCTTATGCTTTATAATATAACAAAATGCTTTATGCTTTATATATAACAAAAAAACTCATGCTTTATAATTCCGTTTTCTTTCAAGTCATCCTCAAATATTAGTATGCCTGTTCTGTTTTCAAAAGGAAAAAAAAAAAAAAAAGGTACCTTTTCCAAGAAGTATTGGAGGCAGAAGAACCTTTGCTTCTTTGCTTGCTTCCTCTTAACTCTGTGGTCTTGTGATTCTCCTTGTCAGATGAGTGTAGGATATTATAAAGCTATTGGCACCTAAGCTGTCAAAAGTGGAATGTTAAAAACATTCATTTGTTTCTGGGATTCATTCTGCATTGCAAAAAGGAAAGGAAAAAAATCCTTTCCTGCCCATAATGGGCATACATTTCAGGTTTGCTGTATAAGGCTTCCTAGATACATTGTGAGGGTTAGAAAGGAGTTTTTGCTGCTATCAGACGCTAAAACACATGGGAGATCTTGGAAAAGGCTTTTATTGTGAGGAGCAGGACGTACAGGAAGATAGAAATGAAGGGTTATAGATGCCATGCTATGCCATAGACATAGTATGTCTGTGACTGATGTACTTTTCTTGTGCTTCCTTTAAGAGACTGGAACAGTTACAATTATCTTCTAATACAGTGGGTGCATTACCTTCTAACAGTAGGTGAAATAGATTTTACTAACCTCTAAATTTCTTTACATTTCCAACGAGGCAAATAAAAAGATCATATTTTTAATATTAACAACTGTTTCATTAACAAATTGTTAAAAATTGTTTCACTAACAAATGAAACAATTGGGAGACTTCTATATGAATGTGATATGTGGTTGCATGAGAAAACAAACTAAATCCAGTGTTTAAGTTATGTCTGTTTGCTTAGAAGGAAGTACAAAATATGATTAGTTGTCTTTTTAACCCAAATTTTATTTAACAAAAACGAAAGAAAGAAGCAATCAAAACAACTCCTCTACAATTAATATATTAGTAGTATTCAGTAGGCAGTTTATTTTACTGGGATGTTATACAACATCTGTACTACCTCTGAGTTTAAATTTGAGTTGCAGTTTTGAGGGATTTATTGCATACAGTTGATTTGAAGAGCTAATGATTATAAATCAAATTATAATCCGCCTTTGCATCTGGACTGCAGTATTTTGAGGCTCAAAGGCCCCATCCCCATGTATATAAATAAATGTGCTTGCAAGTGTTTCTGGGTGCTGAGGCAAGCTGATACAGAACCTGCTCCAGGATGGGTGGCCACATGCAGACAGGGAGGGAAGGGTCCTCCAATTGCTCAAGGTGGAAAAGCCGACCTAGAAATTATTTATAGAGAGTGCAAATTGACACAAGCTGTGTCTGTGCCAGGGAGTATATCAGCATTTTGTAACCAGTCACGTTCCCATGCTCTGTAGCTCTCTTGCTTTAAAGTTTAAGTTTAAATATAGTTTATATATTATACAAACTAATACCAGTGCGGGGTATTCAATTATATGGTTAACTTCTTATCAAAAAAGAAACTGCAAAAACTGCAATTAAAAAAAAAAAAATCACATGGCAAATCCAAAATGCCAGTGGTTTTAGAAACACAATAAGCAATTTTTGTAAGTGGAGTGAGATTTATTGATGAATAAGCTTATGGTTATTTGAATTGGTAGGAGGCTGAACTCAGTAACCCATAACTCATTTTCAGTATTTTTTTTTGTAGATGTACTGCCCTAAAGGGCAAACTGTATTTCAAAGCTGTGCTGTATTTTGCTGCTGAACAGCCTCTACATCTATCCAAGTGTTTCTAAATGATGGATTCAAATCGATGATCCAGCATTCTCAGCTCTGAGAAAGTTTTGTTGTGGATTCAAAACCTACAACTAGGCCTTCCATAATGATATTTCTAGATATTAGAGATTAGTTCTCAGTGATGTAGTTGTAATTTCAACGTTCTCAAAACCTGGACAACCTTGAAATCAAGGCACATCTGCCCTGATCAGAAATCATTGCTTATTGTTGTGTCACACAACTGTGTATATTTTTTTCCTCAAATTGTTATTTGATCTACTATAAAATAAATTAATAATCAGACACTTTTATTTTCTTAAAATGAGAATGATGACCAATGATTTTCTTCAATATGTCACTCCTATCTGGAAATTTCTTTTACATTGAAAAATGCCGAAATAAGCAAATATTCACAAAAGCTGAAAAGGTGTTTCTCTCAGGACACATGGAAAGAATGTGAAAATTTGTTTACTTACGTGATACAAATTTTCACTATATCTTAATGCCCCACGCAGGTGCTGGGTCGTTGGATGGAATACATGTAGCTACTAGAGGGATGGTTAACAAAATAAAGTATGTTTCAACTTTAGCATCTTTTGATGTCACTATTAAGTTATTTTTATAATATTTAAAAGCCAGCTATGTCTAAGTAAGTTTAATCCATAGAAGTAATTAATATAAACCTCAAGAAAAGTCAAGAACTGTAAAACTGTGGTTCATGACTCAGTGGTGGGATGCGTCATTCTTCTTCTGCTATGTCCTACTCATATGGCTTCGTGGCGGCTTGTGCGTGCTGCCCGGCTGAAGTTTACTGAGAGATTTAAACAGGCTTTTCATGCTGATTGCTTCTAGTCTTCATCAGTTTTGCTCTGTCATGAATAATGTTTTGCCTTGCAGCAACCTTAATTGTTTTTTGAGGAGCTGGAGGAGTGATCATAGTCACAGCTGTTATGAATTTCAATCTGATCTGCAAATAGCTTATACTACTGGCAAACATCTTCATTTTGAACATGTTAAGCAATGGTTTCCAGTTACAAATAGAAAATCCCCTAATGTGAAACATTCCTTACCAGGGGCTATATTGTACTCCCATTAGTTATCCACATTGCCTGTTATTCAAATATTCACAGTTAAATATGTAAGGTCATGAAATAAAGGATATAGTTTCTGCAAAAGTATCTTCCAAGGGTGTGAGCAAATGAATTGGAGCTAACAGGAGAGGTTAGGCGACCGCTTTCTGCTGCATGCTAGTTCAGGGGAACTGTTGGTTCCTGTCCTCATTTCTCTCATCCCATTTTACTTGCACTTTTGTTCTGAAGATCCTTGCTGATGCTTGTCTAAATTTAGATGTCATTTACTAGAGATGCATATTTCTTCAGTAACCTGCTGTCCATGCCTGGCTGACTTTTTATTAGCATAAAGAAACATATTTAGCAGTGTAAAATGATATATATATATTTTAATTCATGCATGGGAGAAGCCAAAACCAAATTTTAGTTTATTTTAAAAAGTAATATTATAAATTCTTTTTTTTTCTCTGTAAATGCTGGAAATAATGTCTTAACAT
The DNA here is from genome assembly GCA_013389825.1 of Crypturellus undulatus. NCBI lineage: Eukaryota > Metazoa > Chordata > Aves > Tinamiformes > Tinamidae > Crypturellus > Crypturellus undulatus. The sequence goes on along the minus strand of VWPW01030827.1, from coordinate 384,392 downwards.
TGTGATAGTGTTTCAGTGAAAATTTCTATGGGGAAAAAAAAAGCTCTCTATATTCTCTTTTCTTTAGCTCAGAAGGCAGTGGAAGAGATTATCCAGAGAGGATATCCATCTTCCTACTGGAGTATCCATCCTTAGAGGTTGTTAAGAATCAGCTAAATACATGTGACTAAGCTGCCAACTGTTGGAAGACAGTTGTATCCTGGTGATTTTATTAGAGGAACCCTACTAAAAATCAGCCCAAGCAGATTTTAAAGACACAGCAAAATCGCACCCTTGGAGGAAAGGTAAATCTGCGTTCTGAGGCCTTTTCACAGAAATCTCTCAAAGAAAAAATCCAGCTCCAAGTTTGATGGGTGGCTATCAAATACTAGATTATTTTCCAAATCAAAAGAGGTTTTGTCAAACTTTGCTTGTTTTCCTTCACCTTTTTTCATTGGCATGAAAATCGCTTGTGAAGTTGTGAAGCTAAGAAATGACAGATGGTTATATCTAAAGACAAGTGTCAGGTCCCATAAAAGGTGAGGTATAAGCAGGGAACCTGAAGTGCACTTTAAAAATAGCGGACAGCATCTTTGCTAAGTGACATGTTTACAAACACTGGCAGGATCTGTGTCTCAGGGTTATTCCGCGAGCATGTGTTGAGGTAGATTTTTTTTTTTATGAAATAAATTTTTAATGTTCTCCTCCTGTCAAAGACATACCCCTCTGGTGCTGTAAAGCCCACCACCTTACCCTTGCCTTCAGGCTTGTTGGAGTTCACAGCAAGATCCCTGCTAACTTGCTTTCTTTGCCATTGCTCTGGTTTGCAGGGGATATTCAGAACCTTAGTCCTAAAAACAGCAGTAGTTCGGCTTCTGCATAGGGCACCCATTAAAGACACTGAGAGTCAAAGAGAATAACAGGGCTGCAACGAGCCAGGGAGTGACGATGCCTTCGTACTGGGACTACATTTCTACCTGTAATGTGTGTTACAAGGAACAGTACTGCACTTACAATCCTGTCATGACCAAAAGGGAAACACAATATGTATGTACAACTAAATATTTTTGTTAGCATAATCAAAGAATTCTTGTTAGTGCAGGTTTTTTAATTCCTGTGTTGCTGCACATGTCATTATGTTAGAAGCAGAAGTATTTCATTCTGTTCAGAGTAACAACTTGATACTGCTGCCTACACAGCCAGGGGTAGAGCAGGCATTACAAGAGTAATACAAAGGAGGCAGGGCCACCTTGTTGTTGGAAAAAATGCAGTTATGGCAAAAGGAAGATACGGGAAGGTCAAGACAAGCCAGAGTGGCAAGCCTCGATGCTGAGGCCTCACACACTCATCACAGAGCCTGTGCCCTGTTCCTCGGAACGGCAGTGTGGTATTTGCTGGGCTGCAATGCCACAGTGTCACTCAGGAAACAGTTTTCCAGTTTTCTACCATAGATTGTAATTTCAGCCAACCAAAGTTTAATGTTTTTCTTTTGACTTGTAAAGGAAAATTTTAATTCTTTGTATAATTGTCAGTGAATTAGTCATATTTTCCTTAGGTGCATTTTGGGGGATACCTGACATTTTTATTTACACTTTTCTTACAATGAAGTTTATGTTCCTTTTTGACAGCTTACATTTTCTAATCTCTACACATTTCATCAGGAATGGATTTATTTAAAAAAAAATGCAATTATGCTATATATTTATTCACTGCATGAAGTGAAACCTTTTCACTTGTAAATGTTAAAGGAATTATTACTTTTATTGATTATTTTGCAGTTGAGTTGTATTTTATCAAATAGAATGGATGAAAGATCTTCAAACTCTTATTTTCCTACAAGTAATTTAAGATACAGTGCAGGTACAGTGACAGATCTACTCTGGACTTTACTTCCAAATCTAGAGTTTCAAGTTGTTCTCATGGTCCCATTAGATTTTTGTATTGATTTGCTTGTCTATTGATTTACAGGCTCCTCTTTCAGCAGCCACAAGAACACAGTATATTTATATATTTTTTCCCTTAAAATACATTTCAGACTATTTCTGGTCACAGACTGATTTTGCTGTTTGAAACTCTTCTGTATTTTTAGTCAGATTTAGTCAGATTTTCCTTTAAAAATACTTCTGTGTAGAAGCAACAGAAATATATGTGCTTAATGATAATGATAAACAGCTTAGGCAAAAAAAATGGAATTAACCGATTCATTTTAGCCAAGTCATATGTTCTCCCTTTTCATTTTAGTTTGCACATACATCAGTTTTCTAGAAGAGGTAATTGTATTCAACCTTTTGATTTTTCGTGCAAGCCTAATACATTTAGACTTTTGCCTGAACTTGCAAATATTACTTTGCAAAATAAATATGTAAGACAGACATTGCTGAACTGGCAATATGCAACTGGATTCTTTGTAGACCTTTGCTGCAAATGGGAAAAACATTTCCTTATCAAAGAAACGTGTGAGCTACTAGAAATTCTCTTAACTGTTTCTCCCCGTTTTCTTTAACTGTTGCCCTCTTTCTCTCTCAGTGAAGACATGGAAGGTCTGCATACAGACCAGTCTTCTTGCCAATGATCCTTCCAGTAGTGTAGCTGTGGGTAACTTTGAACTATCTGGAAAAAGGAACGATCCCAGTCTCCAGCAGAGGACGGCACTCCTGGTCATGCAAGCTAAAAGCAAATTAACTTATATTGGCATGTGCTGAAAGTTTTAGGGAGGAAATAATATAGCAGTGGGTGGTTTTAATCCCAGATTAAAACTGAAATGCAAGGACTTTAAGAAAGGCCTTGAAAATGTTCTTACTGAGCAAGAGAATCATGAATTTGCATTCTTATCCATCAGTATCTCTTTCTTCCTGATAACCTCACTTCACGACTAAGTATATTTAATCACTTTATACACAGCATACTAGAGGGGCAGACAGGAAAGTTATAACATCACGTTTTCTTAACTCGTATTTCTTCATCTGGACTTCACAGACCAAATGTTCATGTGCATAGCATAATGCTTAATAGAGCAAGTATGGCTCCAAGTGGATGAATACCTACATTTAACTGAATTTAACTGGTAAAAAGGTTCTGTCTTTATTTCTTTATGAATGCCCTCATGTAACTCTACAAATGGAATGAATAAAGGGATGTTCTGTTTAATTTACACAGTCTGACTATGTTAAAGGTTATCATTGATGAGTTTTATTCAGATAATTTAAGACAGTTAACAGGCTATTTTTCCAATTCGTGGTCCATAATATTCTAGCAAATTTTGTATTCTTTATCTATGATGTGAAGAGAGGAAAGACAAACCTGAAATCAGATTAATAGAATTTTGATAGCAAAGAAATGAAAATTTTCAAGGCATATACACAAAAAATTATATATTATTAGTAGCAGATCTCATGCACTGGCTGCAGCATGCCAATGGGAGACAAAATGATAGGGAAAAAATAACAGATAATTCACTGCTCAGTAATTTTTCACATTTTAAAAGGACATTTAGTGATTATTATATAATAACTATATAATAACCATAGTAAATGATTAAGATATGGTTTGGCATGTTGCAAACTGAGCCTTTCAACATATGGCATCCTGAAACAGGCCCCTGTCTATAGATGTAGTGTCAAAATAGAAAATTTACTTTAATATATTCTTTGCCATAATCCAACTCTGTCACTCTTCTATTCACCTTGCAAACAATTTCACCAAAATGTTAATAATCTGAGCAATATTGTTTCAAACCTGAAGTCTACCTTGATGGCTGTCAATGCTTTTACAATGAATTGCAAAGACAGAAATTATATTAGAAACATTTCCTCATCACATATTGGTTGACCTTTGGACCAGCATATTGTTTTAATGTTTCACTTATGCACCAAGTTAATTTTCTCCTTCCAGAACAGACTTGGAAAAAAATTGTTCAGCACTGACAGTGCCCCCTGCACAGTCACCAGGGTGAATGTGCAAAATATAGTCCTGATGCACAATTACAGTGAAGAGAAAAAACATAACAACTATTAAAAAAAAGACAAGACGGATATTGGAACTAATGACATAGTGGAAACGGGAGAGATATTGTTATGAGATAACAGGATATGGCCTGGAAACTAATAGAAATTATTGCAATTAGAAGCAAAGACAAATGTTCATAAAAGGTAGAGCAGCAAGAGTCTTGCTAGGGAATATATCTAGCAATATTAAGTAAGAACAAGAAACAAGTATTATTTTTCCTTCTGATAAGCAATAAAGAGCACAGATCTTGTAGTATTCCACAGAAGCTAAAGTTTTGATTTGTTTGTGATTTTCTTCCCCCCCCCCCTTTTTTTTAAATAATAAAGTATGAACAAGGAATGAACAAGAAAAGAGAGGGTTTTTTTCTGAAGAAAACGACTTTTCATATCTCCGCTTTATTTTCAAAAACTGGTGGGAAGCAGAATTATGCAGGCCCTCTGAATTGAGATGCGAAGCCTGAACTTGCTACCAGGAGAGATTCAGAACAGTAAGAGATGATGTGAGCTTGACAGGTGAAGAGTTTAAGTTAAGCCACAGCACCGGGGATAGACTGAATCAAAAAGGGAATTAGAGAGGCTGTTAGGCAGGATGAGGGGAAGAAGGGAAAGCATTTTAGCATTTTTGATGTAGAGAAGCAGGTGGACTTTGGGGAATCTGGGATCCTGGGCATCTATTTCCATGTCTGACTTGGAATAGAAATATCTGGTTTGGTTCAAAGAGTATTGTGGAGATTTTTTGTGTCTGGTTTCTTTAAAGTCAAGGAAGTAAAGTGTTCTGGAAATTTAGGGAAAAAAAAAAAAAACAAAAAAAAACAAAGACTCTTCAGGAAAAAAATACCCTTTTCACAGCTATTGAATGATCCAAATAAGAAGTTCCCAAGGACTGAAAACAAGACAGGCATCAAAAGTAAATGTAACTACTTATCTGAAGGACACAGAGAATATCAAAACTGCCGCATATTGAAGATACAGTGGCTCGTATGGAAAGATAAAACCTCTCTATATTAACTGAATAGCCAGAATATGAGCTCTTAGTCCCATTGCTGCTGCAGTGCTGGGACTTGAGTCTTTTTTTGATTTGCTTTTTTTTTTCAGTTGGTTTTCCAGAAATACTGATTATTTGGCGTACAGAGCAATACTATTTACCATATGTCTTCATGGGATGTCATGTCTTACATGCTGAGTTTAGAGTACTTTCCACCCTGCTGTGTTATTTCCATGTCAGCTTTAATTACTGTGCTTTTAAATGCTTACTACAGCAAAATGATTTATCAGTGGCTTTCTGCATACAAATATCTAGCTCATAGTACGTTCTCTGACTGATAAATAGCACGCGTTTCCTACAAAAATAAAACATGTGAGGGTTAGATTTTAAATGTCTCTGCATACAGACTTAAATGATTATACAATAATCAGCAAATATTCGTCGTATTTTTATAAATACGACTATACACATGGCAAAGAGATAATTTCTTCAGTAAAGGGAACATCGTGTTCTTAAAATCAACGGTAAATACAATGTTAAAATGGTTAAAAACCAATGATCAACACCTGCTCTGACAGGGCACACATGCAACAGGCAGCACTTACATTTGAACTGAGCCTATTAAAAATAGCCCTTCGTGGATGCAGTTGTTTGAGAAATCCCTGTGTCTGACAGTAACCACCACTGGGGGGTTTCTCTGGTGTTTTTTTTCCTGCTTTTGCTGTGAATCGGCATCAGAGCGGTGAAATCTGTGCTGTGTCTCTTAGCAACCCCAGCGCTCTGAAGTTCTGCTGTGATTACCTGTAACTCAAACACAACCTACCACTGTTTTGGGCTAAATTCCTTCACTAAAGGCAGAGCAATCGTACCTTGCTGCATGCAATTCCCCACTGTGTTACTTGTCCTATATTCCTACAGTATTGTATACCCAGGAAGAAACTCCTAGCAATAACTCCCCATTCCATATCCTGTGTGGCAGGAATTTCTTTGGATTCCTGCATCGGGGACAAAGGATAACCAAGTGCTGTGTAGAGGGATGAACCTGGCAGCACTATCAACAGCAGTAGGAGTCAGAGCCGGAGTGTTTCTAACCTGAAAAGTTCTTCCTCTTTCCTGCCATAAGTAACCTCCTGCAAAGCCTTGAAAAAAAGACTTTGCAATATCATTGAAATGGGCTGCATTCCAAGAAATCAGGGGGATCTGCCCCTAGGTAGATTTTTAGGATCACATTTTTGCTACTATGACCAGCAGAGTCACTACCTATTTTTCAAGTGTTTCCCCCGCAAATTGCCAGTGTGCGTGGAGTTTATAAGTGAGTATGTATTTGTGTTCTGCCATTGTCCCTGTTTCGTGTTCCATTGCAAGTAAGAAGGTTAATTTGAAGATAATTCAATACAACACTGTATCTCAGAGCTGTAGCGACAGGCGTGAAATTGTTTTATCTTTCTTGTTCTTGGTGCACTGCGCTGATTGGGCTCGTGCGTAGACCATCTGCCACGGAGGTAACTCCTGGGATACTTGTCAAATTGATTGTGCTCAGGAACAACTGAGACAGAGGGAAAATAGAGTTTCTAATTACATTTTACCCAGGATCCTGTTTAACTCTAGGAAGTGGTAATTCAGAAATAAATAGCATTGGTGGACATCTTAGAAATTTTAATTAACAAATTACTCCATTAACACGCACATTGTTTTCCAGGTGAGTGAGATCATTTGCCCTTGGGGCTTCTTTTTTTTTCCATATGTCTTCTATTCCTCCAGCTAAATATGTAGCAAATTGGAGTATTAATTTTGATTACATAAAGCACATGGGTATACAGTTATGTAAAGAGAAAGATGACATTTGTTCCCTGTTTTTGTTGAGGTCCCTACAGGCTTGCCCTTGCCTGAAAAACACGGCATATGGCTATTAGACTATATAACTTTTTTTTTTCTCTCCCAGACTCTCTAAAACAAGAGTCTGGGATCATAATGGGATAATGATTTTTTTAAGAAATACTATGCAAGTAATAAGTTTTCTCCCAAAAGTCTTATATATTTGCATATATTTATCACCAGAATGGTGCTTTTAGGAATTAAATTAACTAACATTACCAGATTTAAATAATAAACTCTTTTATTAAAACTTTAAAAATATTTACTAAATATATATGTAAAAATAGTTCAAAGTTTAATATCATTAAATGTTTATTAATCAATTATGTGTCATTATAAAAAAAGTGGAAGAAACTACAACCAAGTAAAAATCATGTGTTATACATTTTTTACATTACATTACTTTTTACGGTAGCACCCGTTTCCCTAGTATTTTGGCCTGTGTTGGTTTTGCTGAGTGCTATCTTCCATGTTATTAAATGATAACATGAGCATATGCTGGCATGTCACTGTAGCAAACAATGACTTGTAGTTCCCTTGAAAATTCACATGGATTTTATTGCTGGTTGAGAAAATAACACACATCACCACTACAGTTCTAGTTGTTTTACTGATTGCTAAAGGATTTCCCCTCTATTACCTCTGCATTTTCTGTGTTGCTAGGTGTGAAATGAACAGAATCATAAAGTCAAGCTGGTTTGGAGAATGCAAACAGCAGCATATTCTGTGCTGATAAAATAAGAAGGAGATTGAAAGTGGAGAAATGTTAGTAATTCTTGACAAATCAGTGTGGTGATATATACTACAGTGTAAAAGATGCAATTATAAATTATTGTAATTAAATGTACTTCCAATACAGACTCAGGAAAATATTTAGTGTCCTCAAATTTAAGTATGTGCAAAAGTCTTTCTAAGGGAAGTAGGACTGCAATGCTTTCCCCTGAATGAACAACCATTGCCATTCAATATGAACGAAGCAGAAAATACAGCTCAAAGAAAACCAGGCAAGCTGGAGCCACAAGAGCAACTCGTGATGGATTCCTCCCTTTGAGAGGTAAGTTTCATTAACAGTTTAGGTGAAAAAACACCTAATGTGCAATGTGTTCTGTCGCTGAGTGTTCTTGCCACCTAATCTATGAAACAAGTAACACTTCATTCAGACAAGGTGCTAACATTTTAAATATAGGACAGATATTTTAGAGCGATATAAAAGGCTAGCAAGGTTTCTTGAAATTTTAAGTATTAACAGAGTAATCCACATCCTTTGTAAAAATTCCTGTGAAAAGATTGTGACACTCACCATAACCTTGGCTAAAGAAAAATTAGTTTGAAAAGTTTAACATGAGAAAGGTTTGAGAAAGTCAAAGCTTGCTGAAAGACTTAGATATATAATCACAATTAACTAACTGGGCAGCGTAGCCAGCATCTAAATGTATGTTTGCTCAAAGAGTCTCAAGAGAGATGCTTGGCCAGACAAATCCATGACCTGGCTCAACGTGGCCAATCTCATGTTCTGGACTAGGGAGCAGAGCAGGAGAGAAACTACAATTCCCCTTCTGTATACTCTGTCTATGCTGTATATTCTGTATACTCTGTTTTCTTTAATCTATTGCACTTTTGTATACACAAAAAAACAGGAGATATTTTGAACTTACTGCCTCTTAAATAAGGGATAAGATGGTCAACTGCTTTTTCTGTTTTAATAATCTCCAGAAGAGAAAAAGAGTCGGTCAACAGCACCTAGAACAAACGCTAAGTCTTGCCAGGCCAGACCTGTTTGCTCTTTATGGGAGAATCTGTTTCTCACGGTGCACGTGCATCTCCTAGAGCAAGAGAAACCTGTTCTTGCTGAACAAACAATACAATGAACTGATGTTTAATTATAATCTGTTAGTGATTTATAACCTCTTACAGGTTCCTTTAGGAGCTTGTAAGAAAGTGAGTTCAGACAAGGAGAAAGTCACAGAAAAAAATATTTATGAATAAACCATATTGGTTTTTTAGGAAAGTCTTTGAATGTCTGCAATATTCTGTCTTACAAGGAAAGTTACTTCTTGCTGATTAGCTCTGGAATAGCCAGTTATTTTGTATGTTGACTCATACTCATGGATGAGCAGAGCATAAGCAGATATATAAACAAGTGCAAGACAAGCTACAGAATTTCTATTGAGCCTTCCCTTTATTTTCTATGCATTTTTGAATTTGAATTGGCTTTAACTTAATAGAACATGTCTAATTCTCCTAATTCTTCCTCTGTAAACCTGACAGAGAATACACACAGTTAATATGCCTGCAGGCAGTTTATATTTCTTAAGGTAGATGTAAAACTCTACATCTGTTCTGGATATGAGATCCTTTACTTCTTTTTTTATTTCTTTCTTTTCTTTCTCTTTTTTATTGCTACTATCATCAGTTGTGAATTAGCTTTGACAGAGTCTTGTGAGGCTGTGGTCTTGTTTACCACTGAGTTTGATACCCTGTGTCGACCAAATGGTTTTATGTGTGCGCACAGCCAGTCTTTCGGGAGCCGTAAATATGGATTGCCCTCTTCCTTACCGTCTCCATTTAGGCCTCCTGTTCCTGGCACGTGAGGACCAGCAGATGCAATCAAGTGTGCGGCAGCGTTTGGCACCCCTGCGTCAGCGCTGTCACGGAGCAGGGGCTCTGCACAGAGGAGATGCCGCTTGCAAACTGCCCGTCTAAACCCCTCCGCCTGGCACGGAGCGGAGCTGGCAGCCGCGCGGGGAGCCGGCGCCGTGCCAGCCCGGCAGATGGGTCTGCGCGCGGCGCCGAGGCAGCCGTGTCCTGCGGGCAGCGCTCCAGGCCGGCAGCACCAAACGCTCCCCTGTCCTCGGCGCCCGCCGCGCGGTTAGGAGGCTCCGCGATCGGGTTTGAGGTGGCAGCGGTAGCTGCAAAAAGCGCGTACTTAACCGCTGGGCAAATGATTTCAGCCTGGTACCACGGTCACGCAGGTGAGTCAGAGAGCTGCAAACAACAGGGTCACGGAAACAACCTTTTTTCTACAGGCATAACGAGTGTGCATTGTTTAGCATGTTTTGGGGCATATTCCCTGCAACAGGTAAACTTTACAGAAAAAACCCACCACGAATCGTTATGGTTATCATTATGGATTTCTTTGTTGCCACGTTGGAAGCTACTCCACCCCATCTAACAAAAGAAGTTAACACTTGCGTCTCCGGGGTTAAGATGTTGAAATCCCCGAGTTAAATGCAGGAGGTGGGTTGCTGCAGCCACTGCAAAACTTGCACACCCGTGTGTTGTTCACTGCACGACTCAGTTCGCTGCCCGGATGGGGCAACCCACAGCTACTAGTCTATTTCCATACCAGTCAAAGCAATTTTGTATTTTTAAAGCAGAACAGACATAAACATTTTCTGAGGCTACAAATATCTGTTCACCTAACAGCGTTCCTGAATGTCCCTTGTTATTACCTGATAAAAGCCCTGAATTCCCTTGCTGAGTCCTATTTTATCTGTTTTAAAATATACAATACCTAAATACTCTGTAAAAGCCACTAGTAATTTCAGTATCTGCACTGATGTAAATATGGAAGCAATGAGATACTCGTTCTACAACAAGACTGCCGAAGTGACAAATCCTCCTGACTGCGATAAATTTTACTTTAGAAAGATAAGTTATAGTTATTGCATGTTCTGCATACAGCCAGAATTTTGGTTACTTAAACCAGTAAAAGTATAAACTTAATTTGATAATGAGGCAGGATTATTTTAGTATTAGACTAAAAAATCTAAAAATAGATGAAGTAGGGCCTAACCCGTGGAATTCCTCAATTCATCTGTTGTGGCACGGTGTGGTTCCTATGCTCACAGGAACAGGAGTTTAATGGCATTGACAGCAGTGTAGCAGTATCGTTTCCTTTTTTGGTGTTCTTCCTCTTCAAGAAATGATTTTTTTCATTGCACCCTTCAGGTATCATAGGAAGTGAACAAGTAAAATAAAGTAAAATCTTTATTTATGTGTTTTACTTACATAAATGTTCCTGAGAACTAGAAATAATCATATATGGGGCCTAATTGATTTGACTTTTGATCTGATTTTTGTCATCGGTTCACAGCAGTTCGTATTGCTCTGCTCCAATATTGGAATGAGAAGGGAAATGTGGGCTTACTTAGGTTAAACAATACTCAGTACTTCATTTTAAATAATATTTTGATTTAATTGCATTGCATTACAGCACATTATTTCTTATAACTAGAGAGCATCATCACATTACAGGACTCTTTCAGACTGAACAGATAATTCATACCTATCTATAAAAATCTCTTTATGTTATTTTTAACATTGATAGTGAGCACCAGCCTATTATTTTAGGTTTTGGGGTTTTCTTTTGGCATTCAGAGTGGTGCTTCATATTAAGATTTTTTCGTCAGCTATTGCATTACCAGAATTAAATGCCACCAATATTAATAGAATAGGAGAGTAAATGTCACAAGCTAAAGGGACCACAGGAATGTGTAGATGCCACATGTAGAAGCCCTACTTATTACAGTGCAAGGTGGAATTTATGAGTGTTACTATAATATTCTAGATAAACCTCTCAAGTGATATCTAACATATATCAGTGCAAAAAGTAAGGCTACTGCAAAATCAGTTTTCTTCTGCTCTCTATACCCTTCCTAGATGCTATGGGCTCATATAGTCATAGTAATGCACTGTCATCTACAGCAGGTAAAACTAGCCCCGGAATATTATTTATTGGCCTGCGGATGTAGATTACATACACACTTTATTACCTGCTAATTTACCACCTGCTGGCTGAAGGATGGTGAAAGTCTACTATTTGTTTTATAGGAATTCATTATGCCATTAACCTTTCACTCCTATGGGCTATAAGGAAGAATTTCTTCAGTTAAATCACTCCTATAATAATGCTCTACAAATGAAAACAATGATTTATCGCATCTCACAGAAAGTCTAATAAACATAGATTATTTTCTAATGCTCTATATATTGCAAATTATTGCATAAACAGCCAGTTGCACTTTTCAAAGACTGTTTTATTCTTCTCTATAATATGCTAAGTAAATATCGTTTCCATTTTAGTGTTCAAGGTAGCATTTTCAAATTTTGGATTTGAAACCAGGGACATTGTTATAGATTTGTATTTGTTTTTTTGTTTGTTTTTCTTTTAAGGAAAAGGACGAGAGAGAGAGAGAGAGAGAGAGAGAGAGAGAAAGACTATGGTAGCTCCATGGAGGAAGCTGTTGCATTCATGGGCTAAAACTGAAATTAATAATCAAACTCAGTGAATTTCCAGTTGAGCCTAGTCCAATAATTTTATGAGCAGAAAGTAGCTGTGCTGGATTTAGCTATTGAAATATTTAGATGCTAAAATTTCTCTGCTCTTGTAAATCCTCATTGGTCTATAGCACATGAGTGTTAGAAAAGTCAATGTTCTCGGGAAAATTCAGAGGTCATTGAATCTCCATCACACATGGTTTCAACAGAGCTGAGTGGTTTACTCTGAGGACCTGCTCCTAGGACCTGGTAAACTGCTTTAGTCTCCTCTCTTTCTTTTCATCTTTGTTTCCTCTCCTGCTCAATTTTTGTGGGCTTTCATTTTTAAAAACATAGGAAGAGAGGTTGAACCTAGAAGTCTACTTTTTTGTAAAATAAATGTCCAGGAATTTTTCCTAGTTTCATTAACTGGGAAGGGCATGACCTGCAATGAATGCAGGAATGGCGCTTTATTGCTTCTATCTTTTCTACACTTTGCAGTAGTCATAACATTCACCTTGATACAGGTGACATTCAGAGAGCCTGCTGATTTTTAAGCTAGTGATTAAGAACTGTCTGAAATAGTTTCACACATGGTTTGTAAATCCTCACTCAGTCAGAGCTTTTCCATCACTGTTGCTTTGAAATATTTCTCCATGACTTTGCGGATGTTTAGCAAATTCATTTGCAGAAACTCACTCTCTTGAAAATTAAATAATCTCTTTGTTCTTGTAAACATTTATTTCCTACAAATAAAGCGTCTTCCAGTCAGCAAATATAATGTGATACAATTTTATACTAAATAGAGGTCAGCCTAGGACAGGACCAAAGTGTATTAAATAACGATTTCATTTGCACTCGCCCTCTGTCTTCTATTGGCTTGTTTTCCTTTTGGCTCTTTATCCAAGTGTTTTTCCTGTGCTATTAAGTTGCTTCTTACTGACGCCATTTGATGCATCTTTCTTCTGTCCTTCAGCTTAGAATTACTTTACAAACTGAAATAAAACCAACCAACCAACCAACCATTCTCCCTTTGATGCTTTTTCCGTCCATCTTCAAGAAGTGCTTTGATTTGCTGCAGCTGTGATCAGCTGGTTCAATGTTAAGGCATGAACAATTTACTTTAATGGCAAGTTAAAAGAAGAAGTTAAATAATTAGATTCCAAGTAGATCACTTAAAAGAAGACTCCATTCCATATTGCTTTGTACTTAGAGCTATAAAAGCAAGTGTGTAAGTGGTCTAATCAAAAGGGGGATGTCTGCTTACTGAGTAAACAGTAGTCTCGTTTAATACAGTGTTCAAAAATTTCAGTATGTCTGGGAGAATTACTGAAAATAAAGCATTTACTGTAGACCCGACAAGGACATTAAATGCCTCATTTTCAAAATCTGCGATTATGACAGTTTGTATCTGGAAAAAAGGAAAAAAATGGCAAACAAAGGATACTAGTGTGGTGCTGTGGTGTGTAGAACTTATCTGAATCAAGGAGCTAAGTAAGTTCCTCATTACCATGCTCTTATCCTTTTTTTTTTTTTTTAGTAACCACTGGACTCCACAATAAGAAGAAATAGAAAACAGCAAGAAGTTCCTGTAGCCATAGAAGGAGCAGCAACCACCACCTACAGGGACCTATGAGAAAACAACTGGCTGGAAGGTAGACATCACCTCTTAAAAGACCGTTCCATTTCTCTTAGTTATAACCTGCCAGATGGTTACGCCAGTGGTTTTCACTGAAACTGTGAGCTTGGCATATGTGCATTAATACTCCTTGTGTGGAAAAAGCATATATTTTTCAGTCTTTGGGCAGCAGCTTGCCAGCCTCGTGGCACCGCAGAGCTCAGGCTCACCACTGCTCGTGTTGTGATGGACCAAGCAGAGGTGCCCAAAAGGAATACGAGGTCTCTTTTGAGGTCTTGCTTGAAACAAGAGGAAGCGGGAAGGGTATTTAAATAGGATTTTGTATCCTATTTTGTTTTGTATTTTGTATGGTTCTCCAGGAGGGCTTGGGTAAGGGGAATTAGNATGTGCATTAATACTCCTTGTGTGGAAAAAGCATATATTTTTCAGTCTTTGGGCAGCAGCTTGCCAGCCTCGTGGCACCGCAGAGCTCAGGCTCACCACTGCTCGTGTTGTGATGGACCAAGCAGAGGTGCCCAAAAGGAATACGAGGTCTCTTTTGAGGTCTTGCTTGAAACAAGAGGAAGCGGGAAGGGTATTTAAATAGGATTTTGTATCATATGGTTCTCCGTGAGGGCTTGGGTAAGGGAATTAGTAAGGTGCGAGGCAGAGGTTTGCAGTGGTAACTGGGTTAGCAGTTTTGCAACAGGGTTGAAGATGGATGTGTGCGCTGCGTAGGGAGTAAGGCTTCATTAGCTGTGCTCCTCACGGAAAAGCACATTATTAATTGTTTTTGGTCTCCTGGGGAACCACTATCCACGTTTGAAACTTTTCTGCTTCTCATTATCTGGCTGCCGAGACGCACTCTGTGCAGGAGGGTGTCTGTGGTGCCAACAGATCAGGTCGGGAAGGAACCCTTCTGGGGCGAGGAAACCTGAATCAGCAGAGGCAGCTTTTAAGGAAAGCGAGACGCTCTCTGTGGAATAGAGGAACAAGACTTGCTGGAGACTGGAGATGTGCAGGCTGTGTTCTGTAACAGCGCTCTCAGGGGCCCAGCCAGGAGCCTGAAGGACAAAGGAGGAATAATTTGGGGATTTTTATGGAAGGAGGAGACGAGAGCTACGTGGCTGCTGCAAGCAGGAAGGAAGGGATGGCCTGGCATGATGGGTAGTTAATTCTTGCAAATTTGGATAATGTGAAGCAGCCTCTCCCTAGGAAAATGCTTTATAGTGGTAGAGAAAATTACTTGGAGCTTTCTCTCCCTGTAGCTGTTAATGCAATAGTGCAAATTCGTGTGTTTAAGGCCTTTCACCCTATCATCTGGGTTAGTGTTTTGATGCTATGAATTGACTTTTATACAAAAAAAAACAAATCTAAATCAAGGGTTTATTTCATCTCTTAAGACCTGTGAATCTGTGGGAGGGGGAAGAAATAAATTCTGCATAATTTTTGGATGAGAAGTCAGTCATATCCAGCTATCATTCTGTCCAGACCTGAAGTATTCTTCATTTTTCCTTTCTCGTTCCTTTCCCCATAAGCTGGTACAGCGCTGGCTATTTTCTCATTTGCAAAGATAGCCTGTTTGCAGCTGTGCGGCCAAGAGAAAGCAAGGGGGATAAAATGAGAGTTAAAAAAAAGCCTTTTGAGAGCTGGTGCAACCTTTTGTCCACCGCCTGTTCAAGCAGGAAGGGCACCAACAGGCTCGGATTTCACCCTGCCAGCCCTGTGGTTATTGAAACCCAGACGGGCTGCACAGCAGCAACCACCTTGTTTGCCTCTTTGCAGCTTCAAAGGGGACGTCTTTGAGCAAAAGAAATAAAACAGGTGAAATTTGGCCTGAACTACTTCTCTCTCTTACAAAATTCATGTCACTCGAAGATATTTTTGAAGGAACGGATAGGTCTGAGTATAAAGCACAAGATACGTGTACAGAGCAATGTGTGGAGTGATGTGCCTAGGAAGGTTTTGCAAGCTGACTGGGAAAAACATATTGCCAGTAAGAGTATTGACAGTCATTTGATATTCTTCATTGATTTTTAACATAATACAGTGGATAATAGTGTTTAAATTTCAGCTGGTAGATGATGATTGTGAAATGTGAGCAGTCCCAATTAGAAAGTGGAGTAATAGCATAGAAGCAAAAGAAAATCTGGAAGATCAGTTACTGGAATTCTTATTTTGCAGAAAACTCAGAAACACATTAAAGCAGACAAGTGCATTAACAAACTTAAAATAAGCTTTTTATTACTTAATATTTTTTCACTGGAATTCAAAGCTTTGGCACTCTAAATAAAGCTGAAAGTGGAAATCTCAGCAGCACTGCATTAATTTTTCAAGCCTTAATGTGCCAGACAGGGAATAAGTTATTACATCTGTTGCCCTCTGGGAGGAAGAATGAAAAGCACAAAAATGATTCTCCACTGTTAGGATGGAATAACTGAATAATAGCTGATATAAGCAGCAGCGTTGCAGAAGAAAAGCTTACAGCAGCTTTTGTGTCATCATTAGGAGCGAACATTTCTCTGTATAACTAGTGTAGCAAGATTAGGAAACATGGCAGGGCTTATTTGTTCTTCTCAAGGGGCCCTTTGCAATTATGGGAGAATTTCAGACGAGCGCCTCATGCACAGCCTGTGCAGAGAGGCTGAAGCCACAGCTCGTGCATTGGGCTTTAGGAGACGCAGAGCGAAATCTAAGTGTCACCTGCAATGTGGACACAAGGATAAAAGCACCCATAAATCTGTCTTTCCTTTGTTTGAAGAATGAAATGGCATATATAGATTTTCATACTCATTTACTTGGTCTTAAGTTAGCTTTGCAACATGCTCTGCGTACGGATTGGCTTGGGCTTGGGGTCGAAAGGAAGCTCGTTGCATCTGACGGGATTAGGGGGATTCTCCCCACCCTTCTGCTATTTCGTTGAGGTTCCTCTCGTACCTGGGTTGCATGATGCCATGGAGATTTAATGCATCACAGGGCATAACACGTAAACAAGGGCTACCATAAGCGTACAGTAGTGCACCAATAAAGAAGATAAGTGAAAACTGAAGCTGATGGAAATATTGCATTACTGATTTATTACAAGCACAATATCAGTGTATTACTGCATTGAAAAACTCTAAGGATAGGAATTTGCCTTCTGCTCTTCCTTTCAGTCTTTCTTTAAAAATAAGCCAAATAAGCCAGTACTCTTTTTTATACTGAGCAATTCCACACCAGTTGTTAGTATGTAGCTTTAGCCTGAAATCACCCTTTTGTAATGCTGTTCACCACTTTATTAGTTAAAACTTGTTGGGAAGATCCTTCACAATATTATGGGTAGGCTGGATATGCCGCAGACCTTGGCTAGTTCACACTGACAGTTCATCACTAAATCTTGACTGATGATGGGCTCAGACTATATAAATCAGCATCAGCCCTAAAGCAGCAGTGAAGCAGCGCCAGTGTGAGCTGCGTGGGAACGGCGAAGCGTCCTGGTCCCGCACACAGGGGACCTTTCTGTACCTTACACAACCCTGGCAGTACGTGGCAGTGACGCGGCAAATGTGTAATCGTTTGCAAACTTGCTGCAAGTTTTGTCTCTGTATTTGTCTGCATTTTCTGCATAAGCATAAAGTTAGAAAACTTTCCTAACATGTTTCTATACTAGCTTGTTATTAAGCCTATGTATTAAACAAACAAAAAAAACCCAGCATTTTTTAAAAAAATTCACACACAAATCATTCTTTTATTCTTGAGACCTCTGGAGTAAACTGCATCCTGTTCACCTGCTATTAGTACCCAAAAACCAGTACGTAAGAGGTCAGGAAAGGAAAGCTCAGTAAATGTTACTCTGAGTAAAAATAAATAAGGATAAGATTTTCTATGGCGAAGGGTAATCTATCTCAGGGGTAGATAAGTGCTGACATATCCCCTTTGTAGGAGAAGCACAGAACTGACACAACCATTTGGATTTCATGTCTGGAAATGCTGTCAACACCCACACTTCATGGAAAAAAAAAAGGTGCTCTCTTGGCTGCCTCCGCTTGCAGCCATGTGTTTGGATGGCAGATTCCTGCTCACAGACTGGCTGGAGTCTCTCACGAGGACTTCCGAGGTGCCGAGCAGCACAAGCTGACCGGAGCAGATCGTGTACTTCACGACGCGCTGCATCCTGCGTCAGCGCCCCGCGTTTGCACGGCTGCGATAGCGGAGACACCGCGCGCGGCCTGCTGTCGCTTGTTGATACTGACCTGTCAGAGCGAAGGAATGAAGATGAATAAAACCGCCTTCGGGGGAATCTTGTACCTGCCAAGATGCATTGCAGGGGCCACCTTAAACTCCACAGCACGGGATAATCCGAGCGTCTTTAGGGCAGCCGGCTCCCAAGCCTTCCCCACGAACAAAAGAAAATCACTGTGTTTGCACCACTGAGTTGGCCGGAATGTACAACGTGAAATTCCTCTTCCAACTCCAGGACAGTGAAATTCTGTCAAAAGACTCATTAATTCTGAATTCTTATTCTGACTCATTTAAGATACCCCTCATTTTAAAAATATTAACTGTGCCATAAAAATGTGAAGATCTATACAGCCAGAAGGCACAGCAGCTGTAAGGAACTTTATTTATGCAGCATGGATTTTACTTATATCTTTGCTCTACGCATAACAACAAAGCAATTTCTCCTTTTAAAAAAAAAATAAAAAAGGCTAGTGATAACTAATTTATTAGATATTTTATATACTAAAGTTCATCCTGATTAACCTAGTTCAATTTTGTTTAAAAACAATATTATACTTCACGGAAGCAAAAGCAGAGGTCCTGCTTTTAGAGGCGTAGTTGCGGTGTCACTCCTGTTATCATGCATGTGAGTTCTTGTGCTGTATTACACAGCATCAAAGCCCTACCGAATCAAAACAGCATGTGCTCCCCCCTCCTTATAAAATGATTTGATTCTCCAGACCACCCAGTCTGACCGCAGCCATCATCTGGTGTCTTGAAAGATACCGATAGCTCCTCAGAAATGGCCTTCTCCGCTTGTTATGAGCGCTGTCCTATCTGTTCGCGGGCTAAATCACACACAAAACATCACTAGTTTGTTCGTGGGGGTTATTAAATCCCGGATGGGTGGTATGGGTGGCGTGCTCAGGTTAAACAATTTACCAACCTGCTCCACCACTGCAGATCTCCAAGGACCGTCGATCTGGCCCTTGCTAATGGACTGTCCCGTTCTGTGGCTGGGAGCCGGGCAGCAAGTCATGCGGCCTCATGGCAATGAGGTCTTAAAAGGTTTCAAATCTGAGATGCAGGTGGTAAAATTGGCCAAGAGGTTCTGCTTTGGCAGACAGCAGCCCTTACTTTTTAAGTGACTTGTTTTTTAACTAACCAAACAGAGAAGATCTGCTTTGCATACCATTCCCCTTCATCCCCTCTTTATTTTAAAGCAAGCAATGCAGTCTGCAGGTTAAGGGTATTGGCCTTTTTCCGTGACAAACCTAAGCCACTTTTTACTCATATGTTACTTTTTACTCTTTTTTTTTTTCACATCCTCCTTTCTCATATGCTTTCACAGTTTTCTTCCCTTACTACATCCCTGGTTTTTGCTGTGAATACTTCAGTGATTGATTAATGCTGCTGCCGCCCAAGCAGGAAAAAAAAGAAAAGAAGCTGAAGGAGAGGAATGTTTTTGATTTATAGTTTGACTAAATTGCTTCATAGCTGTAAAATACAGAATAGCACCAATTCCAAAATAAAGTAGAATTCAATGTGCTCCTCGGATCGAGACTATGGAGGTACCGCTCGGTCGGGGGCAGCAGTGGCGCAGGGGTTTTCTCCTGTTAGCTGCTGTCCAGCATCATGCCTGACATCCGAGAGAGTCGTTGTGCGGAAAGGTCAGCATCCTCCATGGTCACCATTGATATCCCCGAATTTTCCAGCCCAATATGGCAAAGCTTTCCCAGGTTGTTCACTGGAGTAAATATTTTTTTTCCTTCCTGAGTTTCCAAGAACCTTTTACCCTTGACTACACAAATGATGATGCTGCCTTGTTGCTAATCTCACAGATTTTCACAGTGTTTGATAAACCCTTTGGAGCAGATTTCATCACACCCAGCAGGTTTAGCTGCAGATAAAGCAACGTGTCTGACTGCAACACTTTCTCAGTCAATTCAGGCTACAAGTAAATGCTGTAACATTTTTGGTCTGCACACTGTGTGTGATTAAAGGATCACATCTGAATCAAAAGCTTGACTTTGTAAGCAGTTAAAAATCTCTTGTAGAAGATCTCTTTTGTCTCTCTTACAGGAAAAAATATACTTACTTGTCCTTGGCTTGGTTTCGGTTATGAAAACTGACTGAAGGCTAAAAAAATGAGTATTAATTTATTTTTAGGAGGCCATTATTAAGTAGAAACTCACTTGATATTTTGAAAAACAGCAAATATAATTCTAGCTTTATTTGTTCCCAATCTCCCTGTAAACTTATTTTTCTGCTTTATCCATTTTTTCATACTTTGTGAAAGTTGCCATAGCTACACATGGATTGATGATAATTTTGCTCAAGAAAGAAAGAAAGCTGAAAACAACTTTAAAAAGAACTACTGAGCCATGGTGGGGCAGCTCTCATGCCTGGAACACGGCGATGAGAACCTGTGGAGCAGCCCACAGGGGCGACGCTGCGGTGGGGTTCACTACAGGCCTCCTGACGGGGAGAGGGAGTGGATGAGGCTGCTCCAGGGAGCTGCACGTAGCCTCACGATCCCTGCCCTGCTCCTTACGGGGGACCTCAGCGATGCTGCTGTCTGCTGGGACCATCACACAGCCAGGAGCAGACAGCCCAGGAGGTTCCCGCAGGGCATTGCAAGGGACTTCTTGGTGCAGGGGTTGGAGAGCCAACAAGGGGATGGGCATGGCTAAAAAGTCTCAGCAGTCACAAAGAAAACTGCTGTTTCCCTGCCCTGTTACACTGCAGTATATGTTTATTCAATTTTTTCAATTTAATCTTTAAAACAATCTGGAAAAATCGTGATTTTTTTTTCTTTTTTTTTTCCTTTTTTTCTTTTTTTTTCCTTTTTTTTTCTTTTTTCTTTTTTTTTCTTTTTTTTTTTTAAAAATGATACAATTTAACAAGTAAAAATATTTAAATTATTTCACACTTATGGTCTTGTAAGGTAGGTTCCAGAATCTGTATTTGATTAAGATGAAGATCTATTTTCAGATAGTGAGGATCACTGTGCTTGTTCCCATACCTTCAAATTATGCAAAGTATCAAGAACTGGCAACATCCAGGTACTACTTGCTGCCTAGGTGAGCATTAGTGTGTCCATGAGCCCAGGAGACAAGGTGGGGGCATCTGAAAGTGCTTATAGGGATATATAATCCATCAGGGAAGCAGCGCTTGGGCCAAGCTGCCCTTTAATGCCTTTATTATATGAGCCTGAAAGCCAAAAGCTTTACTGTAGGTCATAGTGATTGAACTGAACAAAATTTTATTTCATCAGGAAAAAGGAGGCACCTCAATTCTCCTTGCTATAAAACAGTCCCACTTCTAATTCAGTAGTTGCAATAAACAAAAACTTCTCTTACACAGCTTTCGTGAGCGGGTATCACGCCAAGCGTAGTGCAAAACGCTCCAGGATTGGCTTCCTAACGCTGTTATTTGCACTCCTGAAGTCATGGTTTATCCACACATTCACTCTAAGCTTTCAGCAAGGAATCAAACACATTATTGTCTGTTTCTATGGAAATAGAGTAGGAGCACTCATAAAGCCTGTTGGTTTGTCTTAGCTGAGGAACGGACAAGGGGCAAATCATCTTAAACTGTATAGCTGGTTCAGGACTAATGCAAGTGTGTTATCCTCCTTCCTACAGCACAGTAGCACACTGTGGTGGACACAGACCCGGCAGTAAAGCTGAGTATTGAAGTTTGGCTTTAGCTGGACCAGCTAAGCGCTTTTATACCAATAACACCACTTCATGGCCCTGGTGCTGTGTGGGGAATCATCACCCAAAGGCCTGGTCAAGGGGGACCCTCCAGTGTCCCTCATGCAACAGCCCTGGTGCCAGGGCCCTCGCTGCTCTCCCCTTTCATCCTCAGTGGGGCAAAAACGGTGGGTTAGATGGACTACCCTCCTGGACAGGGTGGCACTGCTGTGTTTGTAAGTGTAGGACTGTAGGTAGCCTGATGCACTGCTCTTTTTTTCCTAAGAAGGGCTGTTGCAGCCAAGATGATTGTGTCTTATATCTGCCAAAATGCTTAGACTTTAAATCTTTGTGTTGACTTCAGTCCATTTACTAAGTAGCGGTAAGTTGGTGGCAATTCAGCAGCACTGTAGCGCAGCACTCTTTCTTGGGTGGAATACTGTTATTATGAAATTTCTGGTGAATTCAAGCCAAGTGTATTTTAAGTAATGTATTACTATGGAGGAAACATAATAGCTTAGTACTCCAAAGCGCGTGCAGGGAAAAGAATATAAAAATATCAGATCCCTTGCATTGTTTTCCCTTCTGAAGTGTTTTTCAAGAGTAGCATGCACAGGTTCGGTTCACCAACCACTTAAGTACATCTAATTCTCTAGGAAAATACACCGTGAACTTTCTCTTCAGAGCTGTTGGAGTATAAAATGGCAGACAGCTAGAATTTATCATTTCTGAATGAGCAGAACATGTGTGATTCCCTTAAAAAAGGGGCAGAGTCAGATTAAAATCAAATTTTTAAATACACTGTGTGTATTATCATATACTTCATGGCTCTTTAGTTGGAAACTAATCTGCTGTTAATGCTAATTTTAATTTGTGAAGTGCTAGGCTGGTGCTGGATGCCTGTTGTTAGAATTGGATTCTTCCCGCACCCGAATTCCCACTGAGGAGCTGGCAGGATGGCAGTGACACTGCGTTCAGCGAGATCTCACGTTCCAGCCAGCCATATGCAATAATAAATGTTTCAGCCTCCAGAAGTTTACCTGATTGCTCACTGCCATTCAGGGGCTAAGGGACACTATGAAATAGGAATGCTAATGGCATTTTAAGGAATATAATAAATGCAAATAAACATTAAAACACAAATTCAGATAGCATGTTAATCTTGTAGAGGCAATCTTCGCACACCGGATTTTAGCTTCTTTCATGAATCCCAAGACTTGATACAAGTTCTCAGAGAGTAAACATTCACGGGATCTTGTCTTCTTCTGCTGAGGGCTGTTTACCCTTCTTACAGCATGACAATTCCCTTTGATTTGAAGAAATATTCCTTTTGACCAGTCCTTGTTCCTCGGAGAAAGGAAAAGCTATCCTGCCCAGTCATTTAAGGTCTGTGTCAGTGTGCCTGAGTGGCTTGCTGTAAATAGAAAGGGCAAGTGAAGATCCCCTATGGAAGAAATTCCACTCATGAGTAATTTGACTGCTCTTTTGAGTCTTTTGACTGCTCCGGAGTTTTTGTTTTTTCTTGAGACATAGCTTCAGATGTGTTAGCTGCCTGCTATGCCATGATGTAAAACATAATGACAGCTATATTTACAAGTAGCTTTTACAGAACAAAATGAAACTTAAACGTGGGCACAGGCTTATTCCCCAGACTATCACCACTATGACAGAACAGTTTTGTCTGGACTTGAAGTCTTCATTGCTAAAACTTTAGTCAATGAGATTAAGGAGCATGACCTGCATTATACAGAATCGTGGAGGCTTTGAATATAATTAAAGGACAATTCACTGCTATTTTAGTGTGTCTGTGTACAGACACCCCCTCCCCAGTGTGCACTCTAGCCAGTCACAAAGGAGAAAGTCCTTTGGAGACTTCATAACTTTGTATTGAAGGGATGGAAATTTCCCCCATGAGTCTGTGTTCCTCCTGGTACAGTTCCAGAATTATAGATGAGAGGAGAGGATTCCAAAAACATTTTTTTCAAAGCCCAAGTACCTTAAAGCGGGTGTTTAAATAACAACTTTAAGTAATAGCTTTTTGATGTTTTTAACTAATTCTTTCATAAAAAAAAACCTCAGGAACTAAGTTTATCACTTTCAGGAGAAATCTTTGGAACATTAACTTGAAGCATCATAAATATACTAGAATGCTGAAGATAAATGATTTTGGTAAATGATTTTTATAAGGATTTTTTCAAAGATGCATTTTTGCATGGTATAGTTTTCTAAGCTACATTAAGCTCTCACAAGAGCTCTCACGTATTGTAACAACACTGGAAAATCTGGAATAGTCAGAGGTCTTGTAGAATTATTGAATAGATGTTTGTGAGGTTTGGGGAAATAATATGTTATTGAATCGCTGAGAATAGAATAGAACTAAGCAATACAAATGCTGTTTTATGTAAGGAAACATACTTCTAGACCTCTTACAGTTAAGCTTAGTAGTCTAATGGACTCTGGATTAACAGAGGTTCTTAAATAACATAGTGGTAATGTGTATAATAGACATAACTAGGTTATTAATTTTCATTATAAATCTACTTGGCAGTTTGGCAAGTTTATAGCGTTGATCCATCTTTTCTAGGACAGTGAAAATAACAGTTTATTACTGCCTTAATTCCTTTGTAAGTGCTATTGCTATCTGACATCCGCGTCCTAACTGCCCTTCCAAATCCACATGAAATCCACTTTTAGTACTGCAGAAATGAAAACAGCATAGTTTTTATATGCACTTTATGTGTTCTCAATGTGAATTATTTTGTTTTGTGGTCAGTCTTTTCAGAATTTCTTTGTTTGAGTGTTTTCTAATAAGCCCTTGCTCACAATCATTCCAATACGTGCAAGGAGAGTGTTCTGTTTCCCAGAATTTTCCAGTCAGGTAGCATATTTTTCACTCTTCAACAAAAGAAACTGGACAAACAAATATCAAAAGGACTTTTTCTTTTCTTTGGGGAAAATGGTCCTTTTTTAATTTTAAATGTTCTGTCTGCAATAGTCAAAGTGTTCACTATTTGAACAGGTAGCATTTTACTGTGAAATTCCCCTAATTCCAGTGCTCTGTCACCCTCACTGTCAGGAAATTTTTCCTTAAGTTCCCGTGGAACTTTTGATGCTTCAGTTTGTGCCATTTCCTCTAGTTCTGGCGGTGGCCACCACTGAAAAGAGGCCAGCCCCATCCTCCTCACTGCCTCCCTTGAGGTACTTATAGACACTGATGAGGTCCCCTCTCAGCCTTCTCTTCTCCAGGCTGAACAGGCCCAGCTCCCTCAGCCTCTCCTCACAGGGCAGATGTTCCAGGCCCCTGATCATCCTCGTGGCCCTGCGCTGGACTCTCTCCAGCAGCTCCACATCCCTCTTGTCCTGGGGGGCCCAGAACTGGACACAGTACTCCAGATGTGGCCTCCCCAGGGCTGAGTAGAGGGGCAGGATCCCCTCCCTGCTCCTGCTGGAGACGCTCCTCTTAACGCACCCCAGGACCCCATTGGCCTTCTTGGCCACGAGGGCTCCCTGCTGCCTCAGGGTCAACCTGTCGTTCACCGTGACACGCAGGTCCTTCTTGGCAGAATGGTGCAGTAGTTTCTGTTGTTGCTCAATAAAGCAATTTCTGATGGAATTAATACAATTTATGAGTGTGCTGGCTCTGAGTGAGTAACTGCTGCAAGAATCAATTAATGATCAAAAATAGTATTAAAATAAGGGACAGCTGAAAAGTGTTAATTAAATCACCTGTATCAACTTTTATAATTAAGACAAGCAGTGTCTGACTTTCTCCCTTGGGAGAAATGTAGCTATTATCATGCTTGTGCACAGAGGTTTTTCACTCCCTGACATTTCCAAGACTTCATTTCCTTCAAAGCTGTAGCCAGTGGTGAGATCATTTAGTTCATGGTCTTTGCCGATTCTATCAGGGCACACTGCTATGTTTTATGGAAGATCTATACCACTATGTAGTATAATAAATCATGGATTTTTTTTTGGCTGGTCTCAAATAATACTATATTTAAGAAGCTCTGGTTTATAAAGTAATTAATTTTGTGACTAGTTAATTGTTTGCATATATTCTATTCTGTTCATCTTGACCTAATTCAACATACTGTAGAAGAGAGAGCAAGAAGCATGTCCCTAAAGTCTGACTTCAAACGGATGATCAGAAGGTGTGTATATACTGTTCACTGGTGTACCATCTGTCCCAGAAGATTTTTCTAAGTGTCTCATTCTAAAGTTTCAAAACATTGTCAGAATTTTGCTTCTTAACATGTCAGAGCTATATATTCATGCTGAATGGGATTTTAAAGCTGGCTTCTTTCTCCTGTTCTATGGTTTGCATTGATAAATCATTAAATCTCATTGCGTGCTACCTACTGCCCATCAGTGTGCATTTGTGAGGATCTGAGCCCTGAAGGCTTTAGTTACTCTATGAGTAGTTACATATGCAACGTGTGCTTCCCCCTCATGTAATTCCTAAATCTACAGATTAGCACACTTTTGCCTGTTGTATCTGTGTGTTTTCTGATCCAAAATATTTTGCTTTGAATATGAAACAAATTAGTCTGGTGTTGTCTGACATCTAAAACATATTTTCAATCTATTTTGAAGTTCCCAAAATATACCAGTATTTCACACCTCAAAGCAGAGTGAATACCTGGCTCAGACAAGAATAGGAAATTGTAGGGATGTTTTTTTTTCTAGAATGGAGTGCCTTTTTTTTTTTTTTTTTGAATCTGTTTTAGCTTGATGCTCAAAATATATGTTACTCTGTCAATAATTTCAGATCTTTAATTTCAAAGTCATTATGGTTTTAAATTTTTTCACCTAGGTTACTCTTCTAAACTGCTTTAATTGAACTTTATATAGGATACTAATGTATTGCTAAATGAAGGCGTTAAAAACCACTCTTCCAGTGCTTTGGCTCTATTGTGCTTCTTCTAAGAAAACATACTTTAAATGTTGGATTAAGTAGATTTGATTATTGATATTCAGGAAATATGTGATGCAATCACAGAACTACTATGATGTTAGGTGCTTTTTGAGATAAAGCTTCCTTTCGAACTGTTAGCTGGTAATATCGCAGCAGAGGGAAGAGCAGTGCCATCCGTCACTGATGGGAGGCTCTCAATCCTGTGGTTGCTTTGAGGCAGCTCTTCAGTTCTGTGGCTTGAGCAGGCTCAAGGGCTGCCGGAAAGAAATGTTTATGTCTGAAATAGAGTGAAAGTCTGATAGATCCCAAGTTGATTCTGCAACATATGTTATATGTCCTGGACTTAACATGCGTGCGCATTTTGTCTCTGTGTGATCAATATTTACTGAACCTGTGGACGTGCTGCATGTATGATCTGACTGCAGAACACGTGGGAGATGGCAGATGTAGAGTCTAACATGCCTGCACGGTACAGTTATTAACTCCCTGTTGAAGCTCTCATCAGGTTACTAACAAGGTGCTCGAACACATGTGCTGCTTTGGATGCTAATATAAAGTAAATTATTCAGTGTTGTTCCCTTTGCTG
Source organism: Crypturellus undulatus (assembly GCA_013389825.1). NCBI lineage: Eukaryota > Metazoa > Chordata > Aves > Tinamiformes > Tinamidae > Crypturellus > Crypturellus undulatus. The sequence goes on along the minus strand of VWPW01030827.1, from coordinate 357,270 downwards.
TATTTGCCTGGGGTACTTGATTCTGAAAGGATAGTTAGAATAATAAGCATTAGCGTATTGTCATTAGCAGCATAATTATAATTGAAAAATAATTTTTTTAAATCTGATTGTAATAAATTTTGAAGATTGTTTAAAATGTCTTTTAGTAATAACTGCACTGGTAAGGTAAAAGAGGGTAAGCAGTACTGTGAGGCGTCTTCAGACCCATCAGAAAGACACACATCAGATTTTTTGTATCAAGCAGAAACTTGAATTTCTCTGAAGAAGAGGTGAGAGAATGGAATACAAACATAGCCAGTTGAAGCAGTCAAATAGTGAAAAAGACTGAAAAGAACTGGGGATTTTTTTTAAACTCAAGGAAAGAATTCAAGAATGACAGAATAAGGAATGCCTGGAAGTCTCCCAACAGGTCTTGGCAGCATCTGTGTTGTAAGCAGGTGAAATAGAATTGCTTGCTTGTTTTTAAATTAGGAAGGCTGGTAAGTTGCTATGGGGAAAATTGAAATTTGAATAATAAACCTGTCATGAAGAGCACCAGGCCTATTTTATAAATAAATATTCCTATTCAGAGGTAACAAGAGCCTCCTATGTAATTAAATGGACCCATGTGGTTCTCTGCTGTAGTGCTAACCTAAACGTTTTGAAATGTCTTCTCCAGCTGATGCAGCCCAAATGTGTTTGCCTTAGGTCTTCCTCCCTACTGCTATTAACTTTAGCAATTTCTACCTCAAACTTCTCAACTGTGTTGAAATTTCTGACATGATGGCATTGTGCAGACAAACTTAGTCTGCATCTTAGAGCGAGAAATTTCCAAACCAGAAGATTAGTCATCTCGTGTCCCTGCATGAGCCTGCAGTGCTTGCACCGCAGTTTTTGTGTGTGCTTTTGGTTTTATGGGGGGTTGGTTGGTTTGTTTTTTGAAACTTCACTCCAAGAAGAATAAATAACTCTCTGAGATAGTAGATGAAGCTACCAAAAAAAAAAAAAAGAAAAGAAAAAGAAAAATGAACAGTCCATGATAATACTAAGATGTTAAAAGAAATCTATCATGAGATTGAGATTCTGAGGTATGTTTTTGCAAGATTTTGGGGGGTAAAGAAATTTTCTTATATGGGAAGGTGCATGATTACTGGCTTTTTTTAATGTTATCTTACTGCTGTGGTTCCAGAGGCATGATTTGATCATCAGGTGTCAGTTGCCAGTTTATGATAGCACTCTTCTCTCAAAATTTCACAATATGACCCTGGAAAAGCAACCATTGTGTTTCATACTTCTGTGCAGCAGTCTTGAAATAACAAATTACGTTATTTCAATAATGTGCTACAGGATGCATTTTCTTCTTCAGAGCAGCATTTTTTGTTATAGCCAGACATTATATTTTCCTGGGTTTTATTTAAAAATGAATAATAAGTCAAGAGTAAAAGACCAGTCCCATTTTAAAAACTAGGGCTGTGTTTTTTCTTGGCTAAGAGCCTAGATACAAATCTCTTGTGGCATTTCGACCAAAGTTTGAGCCACTAAAACCAAGCACAGATGGTAGAACAGGTAAACCCCACAAGATTTTTACTACATTTCTCAGAAATCGAAAATACTTGTTCCAGTTTTTCATTTGATGGAGGGTAAATCATTCTATCACCATTGGCCTACCCCTTTTTCAAGAACTCTTCCACAGATCTTAAAACTCAACCTTTTCTATCTAGCAGTGTATTTTATACCCTGCAAAATAAAATCTGCCGTGTAGAGAGTAGGGCATAAAGAAGGCACTTCTCTGTGTTTTGTAAAACACTTATTTGTGCTCCAGTTAATGCCTGTCACTAATCTATTTAAGTCAATGGCATTTACACTATACAGTGTAGGAAGGAGAGCTTGATGTAACTACTTCCATAAGAGAAAAAAATTTGTATATATATTTGTTTGCACAAGTACCTGCTGTTCGCCTAGTTAATATTTTTTTCCACACATAGCTCATGTTATCCAGATTTCGTTTATATTTGTTTAAAGTTGCACTGTAAATTCATCTTAAATAAGTGTTAAAACTGCTTTTTGATGTTAGCAATAGAAATAGTCTTCAACTTTCTCACCCTAAATAAGCAGGATTAGTAGTAAAACTGTAGCTAGTCTACATATGCCTCAGCCATAACAAACTGGTAGCATTTGTAGGTGTAATTGTTCTTCTGGCTAATATATTGAAATAACAAAAATTAATAAAAAACATGTTGTGAACTATTGCCAGATCATATCCTGAATGGTGACACTAACATTGATTCTTTTTATCTGTATTTTTTTTTTAGTTTTCTTAACAAGAAGCCTGAGAAAATGTGTTGTATGAGGAAGAAGATGTGGACGCAAGTTTGTATATCAAAGTAATAATCCACAATAAGCTGTAAATTCTTGATTAAAAGCTTTTATTGAGTACAGGACAGGCCCTACAGTACTGAACTTGGGGAAAGCTGCCATTGGTGTGTGAAGAATGAAGTTCGTGTTTGGAGCTTCTTAAATTGCAGGCAAACTTAAGCTTAGATGTCCTAAATGGAGGAAAGGGGAAGGCAATTTGCAGGAAAGCCATGAAAAACTAGAATATTATTTCATATCAGTAAAGATCATTTAGTGTATTTCAAGCAAATTGACAAAGCCTGAAGAGTTAGTCAAAAAGCATTAAAGTGATTAATTCACTGATTTTTAAGCTCGAGTTCAGAGATAAAATCTGAAGTTAGTTTAGAAATCTCTTATACTATTGTATCATGTTTTCCTTTTTAAATATTTAGAGTAAATGTAAATTCGTAGCATTGAATAGGCTTCTAGAATTTCATTTACCTTAGTACTGTATTCTATGTATTAAAAAAAGAGGAATGCCATTTTCTAATAAAACACAAAAATTGAAGGGCAATAACTCTAGCAAAAGTTATATCCTATAAAGACTCATTCCCTGTATTATGTATTTGAAATTCAAATTGTAGTTTGAATTTGCTCTAACAGTGATTTAGATTCTTTAGCATAATTGTTTCTGTGTCCTGAACAGGTGCTAAAGGCACTGGAGGTTTATAAATATCTTTGACAGATATGGTTAGGTGGCTTTGTCCTGGATCAGAGATGTTTGGATAGACACTACAGCTGCTTTATTAAAATAAAAACAAAAGTTTTTTTCACTGGAGGATGTTGGACATATAAGACTAATTTTTGGAATATGTTTAATAGGGCAAATACAACTAGCTACAAAATGTGGGAACTTGCTTATGCTCCATGAGGGCAGACTTGATACTCTACCCTTCCTTCAGGTAGGTGGAGGCGGTGGAGGGGTGCAGCTCTGTCTGCTGGCCACCTTGGTCTGTCCGGGGTCCAAACCCCAAACCGGTGTCTGCCTGGAGGAGGAAGAGACGGGGACTCGTTAGATGGGTCTAGTCTTTTGTGGTGATGCCACCAACTCATGTGTGTTCCAATAATCTGCATGGGTGAGCGGTGAATTTGTGAGCTGGATGTTGAGTCTTTTGCAGATAAACTGCTGGCAAGTACCCCATCATTTTTTTATCTTCAAGGAACTAAGAAACAGGCTTCAGTGTGGCTCCAGTTCAGCACTCATTAAGAGCTAAGCAGCTGTTTGTATCATTCTTTTATAAAAGTTATTTTGATCTTGTGTAATCATAAGGGCCTCAGAACTGAACACTGTATTCATTTCATTAACACAAAGAGCTGACTTTGCAGAAATATATGATGCAATTAATGAGATTAGTATGGCTGTGTTACAAATATAATTATATTATAGCTTTCTAAATTGTACTGGGAATCATAGAAATACTGCATAAACTTGAGGAAAGATGCAAACAGTGCTATGCTACAGCCAAAAAAAAAGACATTTTATTAAGTATATCAATATTTGGTTCTTCATTTAAAAAAAACTATCACTGCAGAACAATTTTATTTCTGTTGATCCTAGATGACCTTATCCATTTGCAAAGTTATTTTTAAAAGTCAAGTTATATGGTGTGAGTTAATTTCAATAGTATCCCCCTTACCAATAATTAAGCTGTCTTTACAGGTTGAGAAATGAAAATGAGGAGATAGTAGTGACTTATGATATGGTTTAGCTTTGTATAGCTACTTATACTTGAGTATCTTCAAAAATCTTGCATTAATCTACTCTATAAGAAAATAAAGGATAAAAACAAACTCTGCTTAAGAGCTTAGTATTAAATAAATTCTGCTTAAAATGCAAAAAGTTTTATAGCAGAGATAAGGCCAGAAGTTTTGTTTCCTGTTTCCAAATTCTAAGTTATTAACCGCAAGGGTTTGTCTTGAAGGGCGAACAGTTAAAAGACACTTGCACATGCATATATATGCACACTTGTAATTGCACATGTGATATAGATTATATAAAAAGATATAGGTATGTTCTCATATATGCATGCACAAACACATACTGTTTTACCCAGAAGTATCCTTTCTATTCAGTATGGCGATTTTTTTAATCCAAAAAAAAATGTGTTGACAGCTCAGTTTTACTCAGACTTCACAAGTTATTAACTTAGCCTTTGAGGGCTGCTCATGGGGCTTAGAGCACCATCACTTGCGCCATTCAAGCGCAGAAGGAGGACTTCAACTCACACGTGTCCTTTCTCTTCTGTATTTTTTTCCTTTTTACTTTTTCCTGATCAGCTGAGGACTGATCAGCTGAATCTCAAAAAATTGCAGAAGTGAAACAGAATGAGAAATTGGTTTCTCAGTATTGACATGATACTACAGTCATAATAAATAAGGTTGGCATCTGATACAGTTTTAGTTGAATATGAATTTCATAAGCCTCTCAGTGGATCACAAGTACTTGTTCACAGTCCAACAAGATCTAAACAGATTTCTTCGGAAATAGTTAAATATTCTCTAAGCATGGTATTTTTTCAAGGAAAGTAGGATACGCATTGCTGCTGGCTAAGCTGCCCGCAGAAGACCTTTCTCGAGATAACTTGCTGTTGAGCCAGTTACTGCAGCTAAATATGCTCCATAAGAGGCATAAGTTTTTTCCATAAGAATTTATGAAATTTTCCTATATTTCCCAAAGGTTGTTTCAACAGAACACAGAACTTCAAATTGGAAACCTCTTCAAGTTCCACTGCTTTCCATGTTCAAATTAGTTACCTGTGGGAATCATAGTGAGTCCAATCAAATATATAATTTTTTCTTTTTATTTTCCCCAGACCATTGCCAAAACAACCTATTCAGCAATATCCTCCCAAAAGAGAAATACTGAATAGATATGTCAGATTCAAAGATGAATACTGGAGCCATCTTCTGCTGGCATTCTCCATTCCTTGTGATGTGACACACAGTAATGTTTTGTTCCTAAGAAAACAAGGAGCAAAGGAGGATGCTGTGTGGGGTTATCCTTGTTTTCCTTGAAGCGAACTGGTAGTGTCAGTTGCTTCAGACTAGCACGCGATAATGTCTGAGCAGATTAATTCCTTTCCTTTCATGTTGCGCAGTGACAAGGCCAGGATATGGAAAGTATTAAACTTGCTGCAGAAGTTCGGCACAATTATTGGCTGTGTGCCTTGAAAGAGATGTCTCCCATTTGAAATCATTTGCACTGTAATCAGACCAAAGTGATTATAAGAATTAGTTATGAATAGCAGCTAGGCATGAAGAAAATGTGCAATATTTTGTGTCCTTTATGCCTTAAAAAAAAAAAAAAAAAAAAGCCTTGACCATCTGCTAATTTAGGCTGAATTACCTTAATGGAAGACTAAGAAAAATATCAGGACTTCCTAAAATATATGACAACAAAACTTTAAATTAGGAATATTACTGGAGTATATGCTATGGAGGTCAAAAGGAAAATTTACAGGAGGTAAATATTCCTTCGCTATAGCATTAGGATGTGGGCTGGTTCTGGTGATTTAATCTTTAAGTATAATCAGCCATATTATTCCCCAACTCCTAGTTTATTTCCAGTTTGCTTACCTATTTTTCTGTGGTATCCAGCACCTGTGCAAGATGGTAAATTAGACATATCTGTGCAGGAGTGAGGCTAGAAAGGACGTGACAAAGGAAATGTAGCGCCATATCCAGACTGGTTCTAGGAGCACATTTGGTGTTAGCAAGCACTGGCTCATGAGCTGGAGCTTGGGGCCTGGGGCTAGGGTTAGGGCTAGGGTTAGGAGAGAGAGGAAGCCTGGAGCCCCATGCAGAGTGGGACTAGAAAGGTTCTGCCAGAGGAAATGTAGTGCCATACCCCGATGGGCTCTAGGAGCATGTTTGGTGTTTAGGTATTCAACTGAAAGAATCACAAATTCAAGATCTTGCATTTGGAGACTGTGCTACAAGCCAGGATTGCCATAGCACAGCACTGCTATGACAACTCTCCATCCCTTTGCTTCTAGTCTTTCTTTACTTTTAAGAAAAACAATCACAGAAAAGATTTCTCCATATTGAAAAATTAAAATTGGATTAACTTAAAATTTACTGCCTTTTATTGGTTTTGTATGATGCTAATGGAGCTCTGCTGACTGCTGTGGATGCCTCTGAAAATGGTTTCTGGCCTTTCCTACCTAAGAAACCTGAGCTCAGACAAAAGTGTAAGGAAAAGTGTCTTAGAAAATGAAGGGAATGAAAAGTGATAGAGGAGAGAGTCTTGCCTTGTTTAGACCAGCAGTGTTGGACAGGAAAGGACACTTTTCAGGAACAGAACGTTATCTCTAATGGCCTATCCTTGGAAAGAATCTTTTCCTTGAAATTGTGCTGTGCATCTCTAACAACAACCAGGAATCTGCTTTCTTTCTAATTTGGCCTTTAATTCTTAGATCTTTGGATTAAATAGAGGATGCTTCTGCCTGTAGCTTTTCGTGTGTGTGTATGTGTGGGGGAAAGTAAATGAAACTTAATATGATAATAGATCAAATAATATTCATTGTTTTCAGGCTTTGCTTTATAAACTTGGTCCTATTCATACATCAAAGTCCCTTTCCTCAAGATTATATCTAAAAGTAAATTACATAGTTGTTGAAAAGGACTTAGAAGGGCTTAAAAAGGATGTATGAGTTAATCAATGCTAGTTTGGTTGCTAGAAGTAATATTTTATATTATGGCAGAGATTTTCACGTACAAGAGTGGACAGCTGCAAGACGATGTGATATTACAGGACCAAGTACAGAACTAAAATACCTGTGTTATGCTGTCATCCTACTTCCTAGTAGAAGTATGTTGTACTGAAAAACAAAAACATGTTTTCAAGCTGAAATGACCAAATGTTACTTCTGTAATTGTTGTTTGGAAGGGAATGAAAAGTGATAGACTTATTTTAACATACAATGAATTTATGCATAACATGAAATGGAAGATGCCAGGTAAAATTTACAATAGACTTTAGAGAAAATATGCAAAAGGTCATAGAAAGGAAATATTATCTGAGTTTAACAAATAAAGAATTAAAGTGTAAAGAACACAAGTAATTTCCATGCAATTACTCAAAGTCTATAATAAGGATGAGAATGACATCTGCAGCTTATGAGACCTAAGACTCTGATTAACTACAAATAAAAGAGCTTTTCAAAAATTTTAAATGTAATAGTTTATTGAAGTTCTTCCTTGTGAATCTTACATGAAAGCAACTGTAGAAATAATAAGGTTTGTAATTGGGTAACTTTAAAAGCTTCTCAGTATGGCTCAGAGATGCAACTTGAAGGAGAGCATTCCCAGAAGGGAATATTAGACATAAACAATAATTAATTGCCAGCTTGGGAGAGAAGGAGGAATTGTTTGCAGTGCAGTATAAGCAGTGTCTTAGAACTTGGAAGCTGGTACAGAAAAACCTTGAATATTGTTGGTTTTGGTGAGGATAACTTGGTGAAAAGTAAATGACTAGTTTTATTATTTTGATATTTATCTTTGTGTGTTAGCATAGTGACTGTTCTAAAACACCCAGTTAACTGGTTAATAGGAATAGTAAAGAGTGTATTTAAAAGGAGGAAAAAATCAGTGGTACATAGTTTGTCTTTTGATTTTATTCTTTCTGAATACTAAAACATTTCTATAGATCCTTATGGGCTCTAAATTTTGAAAGAACAAGCAAAAACAATAGGATTACCAGATACTATGGAGTTTTCTGCTTGTAAATGCACTGTGATGACTTGGCCTAGCTAAAATTATGAGTTTTCCCTTTTCAGCTCAATGCTGATGACATAGTGGGGTGGCATGTATGAAGATAGGCTCCTGGCAGGTGTTGATCTCAACGGTCTGGAGCTGATGTTCGTGCCAGAGGACCTTGCTTGGGGAGCGAGAGCATGGCCAAAGCCACACAGCAGGAAGGTGCAGGGAGCACGAGGCAGCCCTGGCCCTCGAGAGTGGTGGTGAATGGAGTTAAATCCAGTTGGCAAGCGGTTATGAGAGGTGTTCCTCAGGGGTCAGTGTTGGTTCAGGTCGTCTTTAATACCTTCATCGATGATCTGATGGATCAATGGGCTGAGATCAACCGTATGAGCCTCAATAAAGCCAAGTAGCAGGTTCTGCACTTGGGTCACAACAGCCTCATGCAGCGCTCCAGGCCTGGGGCAGAGTGGCTGGAGAGCTCCGCAGCAGGAAAGGACCTGGCGATGCTGGTCAACAACCGACTGCACGTGAGGCAGCAGTGTGCCCAGGTGACCAAGCAGGCCGATGGCCTCATGGCTTGTGCCAGGAACGGTGTAGCCAGCAGGACCAAGCGATCGTCTCCCTGTACTCGGCCGCACCGTGAATACTGTGTTCGGTTTTGGGCCCCTCACTGCAAGAAGGACACGGAGGCCCTGGAGCGTGCCCGAAGAAGGGCAGCGAAGCTGGTGAAGGGGCTTCCCAGCAGCTCTGAATTTCTTTCCCCACAGAGGTTTCCAAGCCAGGGATGCGCAGGTAGGCATGGAAGGGATGACATGACATGACATCGCGCGGTGGTGCTGGGACAGCTCGTCCTGGTGGCGTGCCAGCATGTGCGTGCATGACAGCAGATGTGTCTCCTTGTTAGATGAGGGAGCAATGGCAGCCTGGGAACTGGGCTGTGCACAGGTGGGGAAAGTGTTACTTCTTATCTTTTCCAGAGAAAATATAAGGACAGATTTTTAAACAGCTCGTGTGAATTAGTATTACATGCACAAAAGTGCTAGTAGATCAGTTATTCTACAAAGGCTGGTTTTAGTTATCATGGATGTCAAAGAGCACTAGGCTGTCCCCAAGTTGCCCACCCAAACACGTATGATATGTCACATGTCTGGGCAACAAACAGTGGGTCCCCAGGCATTGAAACTTTTCCCATGGCAGTGAAATGCCTTAGCTGCATCCTGTCTTTTAAGTCAATGAAAGGCTCTGAAACAGAGGAATAAATTTATGCAATTACACATGTATATACTAGTATATACTTTGCATTTTTTACGTATATATTGTATAACTTTTTGTTAATAATGTGATTAACTGCTGAATTAACTGACTGTGCTGTCAGTAAGAAGCTCTGACTACTGTGAAGGTGGGTACTGTGTTAGCATAGAACTGTGCAAGATAAATCCTTACAAACTTGTGTTTAAAGATTCTCTCGATCTCTGTACCTAGAGGAAACCTTCTCAAACATTACAAATATGTGTTTATGTATTAAATATCTATTTAAATTAGGAGGGTAAAGATTGTTCTGCTTTTACTCTTTTCCTCATACATGTGGGCATTATTTCATTATTTTACTTTACATTCATGTGATGATTCTGGAGGACTTTGTTTGGTAATCTTGTTCCAGATAAATCTACTTAGATAAATCTAGTTTACTTTCTTCTAATTTGTTGGTTCTATTAAAACAGTATTTTAGGATATGCCTATGTGCTAGGTAAACGCGATAATACATTTTTCGTCAGTTAAATACTCACCTATGATTTAAAGTAAGAAAGAAAGTTCTCACCCTATTAACAGACATTAAAATGAAATTGATCTTTTTGGACAATTTTTGGGCTACTGTCAATGTGGGGAAGCTTTCCATGCTACAGGTTCCTGCAGCTACTTTAGGGGTTAATGCCGCTTTGTGTTTCCTCTTCCCACCCTCCCGCTAGTGCTTCTTGGTCCAAGGAGCACTGTAGCTCTCAGGCAAGTCCCCACACTCAAATTCTGCAGCTTTTATTTCCATTTTATTGTAGTAGAACATAGTTCAGAGATCCCCGGGTCGCTGAATGAGCTTGCTCCGCACTGTAAAGCGTATAACCTGGCTCCGCGCTGCTCTGGAGCTGCCAAGGCCTCGGCCTAATTAGGATGTGACATGCATGTAATTGATTAGCTCAGTGCATTTTCGCGCTGGCTTTACTCTTCCCTACGCTTAATAGTTGTTTTGCTCCTCTGTGGGAGCAGCTAGATAGAGCTGCCCACCATGTGCTGGGTGTCCCCAAGGAGAAACATGGCCTGAGGCCTTCACTTCGTGTGATGCAGGTGTTCTTTGACTTCAGGAATAAATCACTCAGGAAATACGCTTCTGCAGCACTGAACTTTCAAAAGCCTTTTAAAATCCACTTCAGATTAAACACGGATGTATTTAGAAATGCCCTCCCTGACATGGTGAACTACCACAGCCGTTTCTACTGGAGGAGGAGTAGAAACAGATGAAATGTCTGTAACTCCTCCTGATCTGCACCAACCACAGAGAAAACATACTAGTACGTAAAACATAAAACATTTGGAAACATACTCCTTGATTACACACACGCACAAAATTCATTCAGGATTGTCTGTTAATTGTTCTTTGCCTTGTTCTGACCCCGTTAGTACTTGCTTCTCGCTTTTGTTCCTGCTAGTAGGCCAGGTAGACTAATAATAAATACCTGTGTCTCAAGCCAAAGGTAGCTTATCACTCTACAAAGAGAGGACTTCATTGGTAAAATGTGACCAGTTGCTTATGGTCATAGAATGTACCTCCTGCTAAATAAAATATTCAAAGGGAAATAATTAGTTCAGCCTATCATGTTATAGATATATTTGTTTGCTTTGAAGCTTTCCAATAAGCAGAATCCTGAGAAGAATCTTACATAAATCATGTTAGAGACATGCAAAATATGAGTTGAAAGAAAATATTCAGATACACACCTACATGCCTTCCCTGAAAAGGCTCATTCAGAATTTCTTCTTTAAAATCTTTCATCATTTAATTACTATTATGGTATAGATAACTCTAGGGAGATAGAATGAAGTGACAGAAGAATTTCTCTTGAGCAATGAGGAATGAATTGCCATACGTGACATTTCATTTTTGGGTAGCTGAAGATAGTAATGGACAAGCTTCTGACTCGGACATTAATCTTTCCAGCAATATCCATAAATGAAATGTCATGCCTAACAACTCTTCTTTTATTGGTATTTCATCTTAGCTTTCCCTGATTAAAATTAATATCTATATGGCGATGCAAAGATGTACATTTTGCAGCTGCTCGGATACTATACTTTGTGCAGAGTGCCCACTTTGAAAGTGAAAATAGAAAAAACATCAGCAAAAAAAATGGAACACCTGTTCTTTACAAACATGACAACCTGCCAGAATTTCATCTTGAGATGTGCCTAAGACTGTGACATAGATAACCAGAAATTATTGTGCACTGGGATAGCAAATTAAAATGCAGGAGTCAGTGAGGCCACAGGATATTGGATTTAAGACCATGAAGAGGCTGTTAACATTCATGACATTTCACTGCTGGAAAAATATTCAGCAGCGTAGTCGATGGGTATAGATATTTGGATGCTAATGCTGGGTAAAAGTCTAAGTCAAATCCATAGGAAAACTTGTACCCGAGCCTCCTCAGCTACAGGTAGAGGGATCAGTGATAGTGTGAATTTATATGTCATTAAAGTAATACAAGTAATATTATTCTGATGAAACACAACTTAGAGGAATCTTCCTTTTATATTTTGAGTTATTTCTGTAGTTTACTAAAAAAAAAAACATTGATATTTTAGCAGCTGAGGAGTTTATGTTCATTTGATTTCTTTGACTTTTAATGGGAAATATGGTTTAGCAAAACCTTTAGCTTGCATGAATTAACTGTGCTGAACTTTAACTGATGTTTGTGGTACGTGATTTATGCTCACCATCTTAGGTAAGAACTAGTTGGCCATACTTGAAGAATATGTATTTGCTGGAATGTTTAGGCTGCAGCATTTATTGTAGCAAAATGCTGTGGAGAGTGGGAAAATTCACTGAAGAAAAATTCATTGAGAAAAATTGAATATAAAACCAGGCTGAGTGGTGTTCCTGGCAGTGGCTCCTGTAGGTTTACCTGTTTTTGTGTGCGTCCTTGGCATCCTCCCTTGCCACCGTCAGAGACGATGAGGCCCAGTATGGGGCTGAGCCAGAATAACTGGTATTATGGTGTATTATTAGTGTGAAATTGGAAATTGAAACTTCATGAAACAGAGCTGGTTACCAGAAGCCTTCGATATGCTCTGTGAATCCGACTCAGTGGCTTTGCGTTGCCAAGCACATGGGTGAGTATTGTCCCTGTGCTTAAAAATCAGGCACAAGTTTCAGCCCTGAGTTTTCCACTTGTTGTACATTTGCCTGTTAAGAAGTTTCACATCGATCTTACTTCTCTGAGCACAAATTAAATCCCTGAATTGTAGATTTATCAATTCTGGCTTGGCATTTAAGTGATTTTGAATTTGGCTTGTCCCACCCTCCTCCCTAATCAAGCGGCACATTTTGTACATTACCATTTGAATGTTTTTGTTTAACTAAAGCAGATGCTCTTACGAAACATAGTGGAAAGGTATATTTCTAGTGATCTTGACAAGATTTCCTTAGGAGTGTTTTATGGCTAACAATATGAGACATGACTGACATGTTAGAGCATTTTGTCCTTTGCTTCATCTAACTTAATCTTTTGCCTTAAAAAGGGCAATATATCTGACAAAACATAATCTCATATCACTTCTGACCACACATCCAACCTATAATGTTATGTGACAGTAAATACATAGCCTCATCAAATCACTTATCTTCCCACGTTTCAGCAATAATTTTGAGGGAATCTGAATAAATTACATCTCAGATGGTACAGCTGCTCTCAAACAGCAGAACTAATGAATTGTCATGACTGGGAGAGGAGGAGATGCCTTGCATTCATAATGCGAGACAGCTGACAGGATGATGCCCGAGCAGGTTTAGTCACCATCACTAATTACATGCTGAGAAATTATAGCCACTTTTAACTTAATGGTTGGTAAACACCTAGTGACAATTTATAGCAAGAAAGGACTTGCCCTGCAGTTTGAAAAGGGGGTGGGAAGAGCACGCTGCTGACCCTCCGGCACAGACTGTCCAACCCAAATTGCTCTAAACTGATGGCCCTCTTTGCTACTGAGGCTTTTAAAATCTCCCTTCGTATTTATAGCTTTTTAATATCCATGGTATTTTGTTTCCAAACACATTATCAAATACAAAAACTAAGGACTTTTCTATGTTAGATTTTGCTCTGTTGTATTAATGCTTTACACACATTAATGGTTTAAAGTTAAGTGTACTCAGTCATAAAGGAGAATCCCATTCTTCTTCTCAGCTGAGCATGGTGGGCTGTGCGTTACGATAGCTGTGCCAGCGTTCAGTCATCTGCTCTCCATTTCATCTAAAGATACTGAACCTGATGCCAGTTATAGAGTGGATTTGTGGGAATGGTGAATACCAGCGCACTCTGCATGCCAAGTTCTCCATTAATTGTAATGTTCCCTTAAAACGGGAATAGGTATTGTGTTAGGTTCTCAAATATTAATGGACTAGTTGGCAAGCATGACTTGAGTGTAATTTTGAAACTGAAATCTCACTGTATTCAGCATTTTTCTCAAAAGCAGCTTGTATAAATTGTCTGGTAAGGCAGGCTAAGTGTTTCTTCAGAACTCAGAGCTGCACTATAAAAACTAAGGGAAAGGTGTCAAGGTGAACTTTTTTTTTTTTTGTACTGTGCATGTTAGTTATTCAAATCCAAAAAAACAGTCAATGACTATTTAGAATCTATTACATTTTTTTTTCCTTAAGAAAAAGCAAAATGAAAATGAAAAAGCAAAAAGCAAAATGAATGCTTTCCAAAGCAAAATGAACAAGGTTTTGTTCAGAGGATTTAATTTGGATTTAATTTAATTCAGCATCTTCAGCAGATCTTGTGTTACTCACTTCAGTAATGTATTATATCTGGAACCAACCACTAACACTTTAAGAGAGAGAGAGAGAAAAAGAAAAGCACATTTTAATGCAAAATAGAAAACCAAAACCATGCCTTTTTTTTTTTTTTGAGTGCTCACCTGCATGAACTGAAAGTGAGAGAGTGTTATCTGTTTCACCCTTGTTGTAAAGCATCTTTTTTATATCCTTTACAGAATTGTCAAGGCTGAAAAACTTCACACAATTGCAAAAACCTCTTGTTAACTGTGGAGAAAGCCATGATGGCAATGCTGAGTGAAACAGTAACAAAGTGTCATGATTTAATACTTCTTAAAGGAAATACTTTGGCTGTTAAATTCAAGAAACAGCAGATGCTGAAAACAACCTGTAGTACCAGCTGAGAGAAACTCCTTGCTTTGCAGATATGGAAATCTGGAAATACCACTGTTGCTATCCATTAGAGTAATACATATACGAATATACATTGAAACGTGAATTTTTAGGAGACATTTGGTCTTGCTGTCCTTTAGCAGATGGTATATGTGCAGGAGCTACATTAAACACACTTTTAGGCCTCCTAAAGGAAATAACATGGCCCTGCATTCCTACAAACACTGGATTTTACAAAGGTGGTGTGTGTTCAGTAACAGGAAAGCTGTGTTGGCTGGCTTGCTTATATTCCTTCATAAAGTATCATGTAATATTAGCAGGTTCACTATAAAGCAGTGATATGTAAGAAGCAGCAGTGACCTGAAAGGTTGGTGTGGAAAAGCCTACCTTTAACCAAAAGTTCAACTAATGACACTTTTTGTATGTCCTATGTATAAAAATGGGTATAAATAAAAATGTATAAAAATAGATGAGTTATATTCTTCATACACTAGTCTTGAAAAAGCAAAATACCTTTTAATAGTTTTGAATTCTGTCCAGAAGTGTATTTTTTTTCTTGGCCATCTTTGAAATTTATATTATGTTGAAAGCAAAGCCCTGCTTTGTTGGTTAGCTCACTTTGATGTTTTCTCATAACTTAATGGTATCTCCTCTGGCCTGAAATCAAGAAGTGCAACATATACCAAAGGGCAGGACTGAGGTTTTTTATTGACAAGCCTAATTTCTGGTTCTGTTGAGCCAAGTAAAACAACTTGATAGGTACAAACCCCTTAACAGATTTTGGTTGGGAGTGGCTATGTTGCTGTGCTTGGTGGTGGTATAAAGAAATCAGCAGAGAAAACATCTGGCTAAAAAGCCCCGTGCAGATTACAGTGGTGGGTCTGAGTAAGTGCGCAGCACCGGGGGCAGATATTCAACCCCACAGAGGATGGCCTAAAGCTTGGATTCAGTCAGGAGCCTCCCACACGGTATTGCTGTTTTTAAGGAAACTGTGACCTGACAGATGAGGCCACTGCCTCGTAACCAGTCTGGACAGGGCAGAATGAAACAGAGCTTTTTTTTTTTTTTTTTAAGGACCTAAATGGAAATGCTTTTGAGGTCCCTTTAAGTTGTGCATATGCTTTCCACCTCAATCTTTTTGGATCTTTCATAGATCCAAACAGCACAGGTCTGACAAATGACCCCAAAACTTCAATGTGTTTCAAGAGCAAGAGGCCACATTTTGTCATAGACTTGATGAGGCAAACACAGATTTCACCGGGCACGTTTTTTTTTGAGACTTTACAGGATTAACATTTTTCTGATGTGACATTTTGTA
Organism: Crypturellus undulatus; assembly: GCA_013389825.1. Lineage (NCBI taxonomy): Eukaryota > Metazoa > Chordata > Aves > Tinamiformes > Tinamidae > Crypturellus > Crypturellus undulatus. Next base: position 341,443 of record VWPW01030827.1, on the reverse strand, counting down.
TTTTAGCTATTTTATCTACACTCATTTTGATGCGGAGAGAAAAGATAATTATTGCTCATGCTCATTAGTTTTAGTTGACAGTGGCAGCTGATGAAGTTCACTTGCACAGTTAACCTGTCACAGGAAGGTACTAATTGTTTAAACCAATAAAAAAAAAAATCTGTCAAGCTGCCTTTGTTCACATCCCAAATAAGCAGTTGCTGGAGTGACAGGTACACACAGCGTTAACCCCCCAGAACTGCATATTCCTCATGGGACATTCCAGGTTTTTGCTTTAAAAAGGCTCTCCATTTCCACTTCTCCATTTAAAACGCTCTCCTCCAAAACTCTGAACTCACTTCCCTGTGGGAGGAAGGATCTCACGGCAGCCTATCCCCAGCGAAAAGGGGGGGATCTTTGACTTACACATTAATTGCCAAGAGCAGCAGTGAAACAGGAATTACCAGCTGTAAAGTCAGCTTGTTCTCTTTCCCAGACAGTTTGTGCATCCTGGTTTCTACCCATTCACATCCGACAGAGTCACTCCCTGCTACATAGTGGGATCTAGTGGAATCTTGCATTAATGTCCCTGCACAACACGTGTAAAAGATCTCTAGTTGTACTGTATAAGCACAGAATAAATAAATAAAAGCAATTTGCCAAAAAAAAAAAAAAAAAGCAATTGTTGCATGATGTTACATGTTCAGAAGAATTAATTCTCCTGGATGAAACAAATCAGTCCTCCTTCCTTGGCTGGTGACATGCGATTTCTAGCTGTGAAAGAACAGCTCTGCAATACCGAGGTGAAGTGGTGTACCCAGTGCGTGGTAAGCGTTGCCTCTTTATTATTTTTGGCCAGGGTAGGTGATTCATCATTTGAACACATTAAGTACTTAACTTGACTAAAATGACAATGTTTAAAGCGGTGACAAAATGACAAAGTACTGGTCTACAGTGGAAATCTAGCATGTCTGGAAAGGCCCATCCAGGCAACACTGGCTTGGAAGTGAGTTAAGAGAACACTCTGGTTTTGGTTTATTTCTTTATTTACTCTTTTTGTCTTTGCCAGTTCACAAGAAGAAGGAAGTGTGAAGGAAGTGTCACATTCCTGGAGTGTGCAAATGCATAGCAAATGCAAGTGCTCTTGCAGGATCTTACACCTGGTCTCAGAAACTGGAGTTATTTCCAAATGTAGCACATCCACATAGATTGAAAGAAATACACAGGCCTGTATCCTGACACTTGCTTTTTTAAGTCCCTTCTGTCATTGCTCTCACTAGGGACCATGAAAGTAGGGCATGAAACCTGTGAGCATCTTGTCCCCCGTCTTGCTAAAAGATTCCTTTTAAGAGGGTTTCCTAGCCCCATACTGGCTTGAAGGGCAAGATGATGTTTAGGAAACTGTTTTTGTGAGCAAGATAAACGATATGAAAGAAAGCTTTATTTATTTGTTTATTTATTTTGTTGGTTTTTTTTTGCCAGGACGNAAAACTTTTTTATTTATTTATTTATTTTGTTGGGTTTTTTTTGCCAGGACATTGCTTTGTTCAGTCCAGAGGGTAACATTCCTCAAGACTAATTCCCTAATTTCCTTGAATGTCCGGCTCTCAGATCTGAGGATCACATGTTCCACTGGGAAACAAAGCACATTAAAAAAAAGAAATCTGTGCTCTAGGAAACTTTCAGATTTTCTTTATTGGCTTCCAAGCAACATTTCAAAGATTTTTTCTTTTCAAAACCAGGCTGGTTTGTGATGCACTTGGAGGTTTGGTTTCTTGCTGCTGCCTTGCAGCCTACGGTTTTAATCTGTGTAGAGATGTGCTGAACAGAACAGCTGGCCTGTAATTGGGAGAGATTGCGGCAGACACTTATCTCTGTGGGTGTTACTGCTGTTGGCTGCATTATTTCAGCTATAATAGATATCATTTTCATCCATAGTGTCTTTCTAAGACAAAAATAAGTGCATGCCACTTACCTTTTCAGTATTATTGATTCTTTTCACTGTTGGCTGCTTTAATCTTTTTCCCCACTGATCCTAGAGGTGGATATAAGACAGAGCAAAAGTCATACGTTCCTACTGCTTACCCACTATTTATCACTAATCTAAATCTAAATTAGGTAAATTTTCTATTCTACTGACTGTGACTGGAGTGACAAAGTATTTTCCCTCATAGCCTAGAAAAAATCCAAAATATTTTACAACAGGCGTCCCAAACCCTGTGGTAGCATCTCAGCTTGTTCAGGTATCATTACACTGGCTTCATTTCGTTTCGCACATTTTGTTTTCTTACAATTCTTGCTGTTCCTGAGCATATGCCCGTGTTGTCCAGATAGTCATTTTCTAATTCCTACAAATCAGGAGGCCGAATTAGTGTGAGCAGACTTCACCTGGCAAGCTTTATTCTGGGATGGGAATGGGACTTTAGAAATCTAGTTGTAATTAGTATCTTCAGCAAGTATTTGCTAAAGGAGGTCTTACTCCATTAGCCAGGTCTGATTCACATCCTACCAAGAGCCATGAGGGTATTTCTTTTGATTTCAGTGAATTTAGCTTCTTCATGTAATATATGTGGCCATGACCGGCTTTCTTTTCACATCTTTTTGCTGTAAAGCAGAGAATGAATAATGTCTGTCTAAATATCTGGGGAAAAAGGATAGGCATGGCCTTCAGTGGCACAGGAGCAATCCTAATAATGATGGAAAAAACTTTCAGAAAGTCAGGCTACTGCTCAGACAGAAAGCATTTGTGTTGTCCTGAGAATTGATCCAAAATCTGATCAACCTTGGAGAATAAATCACAACAAAAAGGACATATTAGAATGCTCTTTTACTGCAATTCCTTGTGGAACCTGATTTTCTGGGAGCAGACTTAGATGAACAGTATTGGCAGAAAGAATGGTATGTTGGAAAGAGGCTTGCCGATACCTATTACTGAAAAACAAAATTGACATGAAGCAGGTTGGATACAGACGTATATTTTCCCCCAGCCCTCGTCCATCCAGAGACAGTGGTGAATGATAAAAAACAAGAAAGGACAGCGGCAGCAACAACAGGTACATCAGCAGCTACAGACACAGAAACACTACAGCTTTTTCTTTCAGCTCTTTGGAAAACTGGTTCTCTCTTTAGATGCTTAACCATAGATGTTAAGCTTACAGACCTCATTTTGAAGGTCTTAATGCTAGTACTTTGCAATAGTTAGTGTGTAATAAACTAAAGGAAATGTTAGCCAACTCCATAAAGACTTTAAAATACAAAGAAAGAGGACGAGGAACTGTTAAGAGTTGCTACCAGCTTTGAGCGCTTTGGATTGCACACTGTGGAGTCTGGATAAACACGTATTAAGACTATTTGTCTGCTTCACAGCACTAAGCACTTTGATATGGCCACATTGTGGAAAAAAAAGACCTGTCTTTTGAGGAAACTATGTATAGTAGTTGTAAGAGTATCAGATTTTTTTCAAGAATTTTCTGAGTTCATAATTTTAATTGCTTTTCTTATTTCTAACTTATATAAATGATCTCAAGGTGAAAGGGGCAAAATAGCCATCAATAGTTTGTCCTTTAGCCGTGTCACCTTATGTAATCAAGTCAGTGTCCTCTATAAAGGACATTGGAAGGGAGGAAAGGAAAGGAAGGAAGGAAATTGGAAAGGGAAGGAAGTAAAAGCCAAAGGTAAAAGCCTTGTGTGGTATTTTCTAGGATTACCTGGTGAACAAATATATATGTGTATATATATATATATAAAATATATATAGGCTATATTGTGCACACACACATATATATATATGATACATATATACATATCTGCTAAAAAATTGCAGAGAGCTAGAACAGATCTTATCCCCTGAATAGCAAATAAAAAAATAAAATATAACCTTAATCCTGGCAGGCCTGCTCTGGGCTTATCAGCCGTTTTTGGCTTTCACAGTTTGTGCTAATATGGGCTGGAACAGCTATAATAGCTGTAGAGGGGAGGAGGAGGGAGTAGTGTTTTAAATTATTTCGAGTCAGAAGTATGCTGAATTTAGCACACTGCAGAATTCCTGCTAAAAAGGGGGCAAGCTTGGAGGAGGATGTGGTTAAGGTTAAGAACAGCATAACATAAGAAAAATTTGAAGCACAGGTTTATAAACTCCATAGTCCTGATCCTTCAGCTTATCTGAACACTTCTCAAAAATTTATTTCTGTTTTTTTTCCATTTTTCTTTTGCTACCTTTATTTAAACCATTTATTTTTACTGCCTTATCTGCTTTTGTTTTTCATCCATGGCAACAAGAAGTCAACCTTTCTTTGCAAAATTAATGCAGTCTTTTGGACACTGTACTCACATGGAAATACAGGCGCAATTCTGCAGCTGCTGATATGAACGAACGCTTATCGTTTTTCTCCAAGTAACTCCTGGCATGGACAAGGGATGATCTGTAAGTTCTGTTATGCCAGCAGAGCCTCAAGAACACATCATATACAGCTCATATACAGCTTTGTCACAGTTTCTCTCCTTCTTCATTAGCTGTTACCTGTTACCTGTTCTTCCTCTTTTCTTCTCAGACAGATAAGCTAATCATAAAACAAGGGAAGAGCTTTTCAACAGTCCTGTTTGCTCACTGTGCCTGGATCAAAGCAATGAAAACCTGTAGCACTCTGGAGCAATAACAGTAGTGAAAAAGACAAAATCAGATACAAAGAACATTCATTTCTCTGTCAGCTGATTGGTCCAATTTTGATATTGTCATTTGCTAGTAGAAAAATACTGGAGGAAAACCAATAAATGTATTTTTAGCATTGTGCTGCAAAAATAGCCGTCCTGAATTTTCCTGTAGGGTTTATGGATATGCAATATCTTTTTCGACTCCTCACTTTTTCATCTGTGCTCCCCTTCTTCTGCTGTTCTCAATTGCTTCCCCTGTTGTTTTCACAAAAACGATCATTATCGTGGCAGTAAACTGAACTATTGCTTTAGCCAATATCCCAGCAAATTGCATTTCTGCCGCAATTCATTGGGATTTTATGTTTTATTGTTCTTCAGGCTGGTTTTATTTTTATTTTGAGAGTGCTTTAGATCTTGTTAGTGAGGATACCTTGGCCTTTTTCATACTATGTCTTAATCTGGGAATATTGGGGTCCTCTCTAAGAATTAGGAAAAAAATACTAACTTAGAAGTAAGCATTCTTTCATCTCATTAGCAAAGATTATTAAGTATTGTATGTAATGATTGGTTAGCTTCCTGAGACACAACTTGGCATGGAGTTACTCTGAAGCAGAGCAGAGCTACCATGGCAGAGTAGAGCAATGCTACAGGGAAAAGTAATTTAAATTACTTCCTCAAAACCTTAACACAGATAAATGAAATAGTGAAGCCTCTAAGCATTTCTACCCAGTTTCTACATTTAAAATGTTAAAGTATTAAATATCATTATAAAATACTATTTTGGAATTTGCAATTATTGTGATGTGATAATCAGTGCTGAATAAGGTTCTTTGCCTTAAAAGGGAACTTTCAGGCGTAGTTTAAGAAGACCTTGATTGGCAGTCTAGATATGAGAAACATTATTGAAATTAGGTACAGTTTATATTCTTATCCATTTTTGCCGTAGTTTCCAGAGGCACCACTTAAGTTTTAAGTTTCCTCTATAACAGCACAAGTAATAAAAATGTTGCTGTCGCCAGCTTGTATGCCTGAACGTTCATCTTTTTTTTCCTCCTAACCCGATCAGCTTCTTTAATAAAAGATATTAACTCTATTCTCAAACTTGTCTCAGATAGCAAAGAAAAATATCCCCTGCTCCAAGGAATATAGAAGTTATATTTAATGATTAAAACAAATCACTATAAGAAAAGACATAAGGTAACTGTAAGGAAATTCTGGGGAATAACAAGTTATAAAAGCTACAATTTCCTAGCCATTGTAAATGCTTATTATTTTTCCTAGTAGAAACAAGTTTGAAAGAAAATTTGTAGGTTTCAAATGTACTCTGTATGAAACTTCAAATATTTTTTCTTTGCATTACCAAGTACTCAAGTAATTGGTAGAGAGTCTTCTATTAAGAAACAAAAATCTTCCTTCTCAGGCACTATCTCTGCAGCCAAAAGAGCTGGTTAGTGCTGACAAGGTTCCTGGTGATCACCGAGACTGCAAGCAAAATTATGGGATTCTTCTTACTGGGTCTGTTCTTCCTGTCTCATGTACATATTAAAATCACTAAACAGAGCAAGAAATCCTTCAAGTTCAGCCTTCCTGAGGCTTCCTGAGTATGAGAAAAAGCTGGGGTGGGAAGAGATGCTGCCAAAGTAGCTTAATTTTTTTTTTTCGCAGTTTTAGCTTACTTGCAGGCTCACACATTAGTTTCTTCATACTTTCTTTGGGTATCACTATTAAAGAGAATGAGTCATGTAACAGATTGATGTAATCCTCTCTAGAAGAAAAAAAAATGGGGGTTATAAAGGGTTACGTATGTGACCAGGCCAAGATTTGGATTAGTTTTATAGAGGTAGAAGATTAGTGCACTAGGCAAAAATAATACCCTTGGGGGCTTGAAGATTTTCTGCCATGAATATTTATAAGCACGACCAAAAATATTTGGTGTACAAAAAGATTTGTCAACAGGCATGGCTCTTCAGTCTGAGGTTATTTTTTTATCAGGAAAAAAATAAGTGCAAGCTCTTACAAAAAGAGCTGCAAGCCCAACTATGTTTTTGCTCTTTCCTCCACATTTTTTACCTCATTTCTGAGGAGGATTCTGTAAATTCGACCGCTTTCTGGCACAGAATCACTGAGTTCCAATATCTGTAGTTGCAAGTAGCCTGGCAGATGAAATGGAGGGAATGAGGCAGGTCTTGAAACCTTTGTTGGACTTGAGCTTAGTCAAAACAGAACAGAGTCACAGAATGTTTTGGTTTCAACAAGTCAAGTGTTTCCTCACGCAGAGGGTTTTATTAGGGAATGCTAGGGGCACTATTTGGAATTCCTTTTCTTTTTTGCAGTTATGAATTAAACATTTCTGAGTGCCTCCCATGATGTCTTCCTTTTCTCCAAGTCCAGCTCTGCTGCCTTCCACCTTCTGTAGCTTCAGTTACTCCAAACAGTGGTGGAAATGAGAGAATCTTCAAATGCTTTTGCAGGAAATCGTTATTTTGGCAGGCTGACAGGGCTATTTTTCCTCTGGAGAGTGCAAATGTGGTGAGAGATTAATTACATGGGACGATGAAAAGGCACTTCTTTAGCTGAAGAGGATTCAGGCCGGCATATATCAGAGGTGGCCGTGCATTAATGACAGCACTTCCAGAAAGCACCTGTCTTGTAGCAGTGTGCGACACACAGCCAAGCTGGAGTCACCGCTGTCCCCTTTAACAGTAGTATATTTTGTGTGTGGGGGGCGGTATGAAGTCCCATACCCTCCTAGCAACAGTTACAAATATGGAGCTCAGACATTTGGATAGTAAATATATTTTATGATCATATGACAAATTAGAAATACAAACATCAAGCCTTTAGGACTGAGAAAAATGACTGACTGGTCAGCTGTTAATATGTTGTACAACTTCCTATGACTGTGGTTTGAAATTAAGTTATTAGTAGTATGCTTATCTTTAGAAACACAATTTAATGACACTCATGTGAGCAGTACTATACATAAAATCTTGCATTATGACCTGAATAAAGAATAATTGTACGCAAAGTAAACGCAGATCCTACAGAGCTGGCACTCTCACACTATCATCTCTGCCTCTTTGCCGCCTGCTTAGTATCTGATGTCAATGCTAAACCCGGTTGCTGACTCTCTCAATCAGGTGTGTTTGCTGGGCCCCTATTTCTGCCCAGTGTCCCGGTCCCGTGTGTGACCCCAGCAGCAGCCACTTCGGTCCTCGGGAAGTTGGTGTAACGAATACCTCAGGTCAGGAAACTGCACGTGTCGTGTTCCATCTATGATGAGGCCCACAAACCCTCTCAAAAACATGGAAGTCTCATTTATGCTAATTATGTTCCTGACAAATTTTGCTTACTCAAGCCCTATATATTCATCAGATGTTACCAGCACAATCCAACAGGGCCTGCAACAAACTCCTTGGTTGTGTTTATCCAGTCCCATTCCAGTTGCGCCATTCCTACCTGCAAAGTACATAAAGCAATCACAAATGCAAATTTATAAAAAGAGCAACAATTCACTTAAGAAAATATCATTTAAAAATAAAAAGGAGTGAAGCAAATGGACAAGGCTAGAAAAAAAAAAACGGTCAAAACAACAGACATCATTGGTAATTCTTTTGAAAAACATCCAGTTGAGAAGGAAGATCAACAAATCACACACCATACCACTAAACAAGTTTTTAAGTATGTGTCTCAAAATTTCTCTCTCCAGCCTTTACTTATTAATTACTTTGGCTGTCTTGCACAACCTGCATGTATGGCAGAGCTGCAGTTCCTTCCTGGCACCACATTCCTGATGCAAACCAGCACTACTTTCTCTTTTCAATTATTATTTTTCCAGATTCTATCCGATAATTTTGACGTGATTTAAATCTTCCAGATTTTCTTCACATTTTTCCGTGACTACTCCTGCTTGTGCATGCTGCGAAGTCTAATGATTAATTTTACTTCCTTCATCTGCTTCCATTTCCCTCCCATCTTTCGTAAGGGCAGGGCTTTTTCACCCCTCAGTGAAATGCTAGCTGTCAATAGCAATTTTGGGAAGAACAAGCTATTATACAAAGGTCAGGGGATGTAAAGATCATAATTGCCTAAAGGCCTCATTAACCTTTACAAAGTAGTGGTTGCTGGATTATACAACATACAGTTAAATGACCACTAACATCTAGAGCAATTACTGAACGCAACAACCTCAAGGTGCAGCAAGGCACACACATAGAAGCTGTGCAATATCCATCTCCAATCACAAGTCGTATTCCAGCAAACAGACGTGGAATAAGATGTTCTGAAAATGGAAAATTGAACATCTGTGTAGACATCTGTGTAACCTGGGGGAGACGAGCGTCAGCCCTGCTTGTGTTTCCATGTCGGTGAGACTGACTGGGGCAGCCACCACCACCTGTGTCATGGCCCTTCTGCAGGAATTGCAGAAATTATTACAGTCCCACAAATAACAACCACTTAAGGTAATGAAATGCTGTACCTTTTCTCTGGAGAGATACCAGATGATGGAATTCGGTGTTTTCCCGAAAAAAAAAAATCTTTTTAGACAGGCACTAAGCTGATGATCCTCATTATAATAAACAGGCACAGAAATATAAGATTAAATCCCTTTTAATCTACCTCTCCAAGTAATCTCTTCAGCTTCAAAGAAATAAAGCTAACCATGTTCTGTTAAAATAAACAGAAAAGATTGTCCAACTTCTGCACAGTTATTTCTAATTTTTCTTTTGTTCTCCTTCATAATAGCAAACATCAGAACTTTTATTAATAAAATTAATATCTAAAACGTCAAGTATATGTCTTGGAGAAGACACAAGAATAATATGCTGAAGTGGAAAAACATTTGCTTCATGATCTAGAGTTGAAACAGAGTAATAGATTATAAAAAAAAAAATAAATTTTTAGTGTACATACTTACATACCACAAAGCATAACTAAATAATATAATGTCTCCATAATCTTAATATAGTCCCTTGTACATATATACATTTGGGGACATGTGGGGCTGTCTTGTTCACTGAGTGGTTCTAGGCTTTATCTATCATACACCAGTCAAATTTGCTCTGATGATGGAGCTATTAATATTCTCATATTTAACCCATTCTTATCATTATCATAGATAGATCGTATTCATGTCATAGATAAAACTTGAAAGCAAGCTATCCATTGCCTCTAGAATTTTTTTCCTCTCATTTTAGTATTAAGCACTAAGAGTCATAGTGCTGTTTGGTACTACCACTACAGCAGAAAGAGAAACATAACATGCAGGTATGGTATACACATATATATACCACTCAAAAATGTTACTATCATTTTTTACGGGCACATCTATGATGTGAAACAGGAACTCCACATTCTGGTACAAAAAAGTACAAATCACATATGAAATTGCCTTTCATTTATTTTCATTATAATATAGTGATAATTTGCTATTGTTTAGGAGATTATATAATCATAATAATCACATGCTTTGCTGAAATGAGATTTTTGAATATCTGTTTCATAGTGTCATGTGTTTGCATACACATGAACACGTTCCCTTTTATAGAAATGGGAAGGGTTTCTTTTCAACTTCTATGGACTCAATTTTTGTAACTTTTTAACTCGGATATCCTATTCATTTTTGTGGTGTAATTTTCCTAAGAAAATGTTGTTTCATTGAAAAGATAGTTTTAAAATATTTCTTGGAGATTATTTATTTTCAGTGTGTGTTAAACTTAGACAAAATAAACTCAAAAGCAATAGAAAAACAGCTCTCTGTCTTTTTTGGTTGTTCGTAAATTTGGTTAAAGCATTTAGAAGTGAATTACTATCTGCTTCTCTTTAAGGTAGGTGAGCTGGTTGCATAGCAACATCACCTACAAATAACAAGGCATTTTCAGATATTATCCAACATTATAAAGAAGAAAAATTCAAATTCCAGCCCAGTTAAATACTATCCTGATATCTATTGACAGAGCAAACTTTTTCCTTAAGTATCATCTTGACAGGAAAGAAAGGAATCTAAAATGTGAGGTTTTGATAACTTTGCGGTTCTTTCTTGTTACTACAACTTTTTCTACAGTCGGCCAGCAGCTGACTGGTCTTCTACCAATATATTCAGAACGGAGTCTGTTACTGCATGAAGCGAGCCCTCTAATTTGTTTCTGTCATCATAGCTATCGACTATAATAGTACATCGAATAGAACACTTAATTTTAAATATACATTAGAAAGCAGCACATATCAGGTCAGCTGACAATCGTTAGCTCTGAAATGAATTGCTGAAATCATAATCACAACAGTCTGGGGGGGATGTTGCTGTGTTAAAATTTACAAAATAAACGATATCAGAATGTCTAAGTTAATATAGTGTCCTTGTCACTATTCTGTAGGAAACAGTTGATGTTTTCTCTACAGGGACCTCAGCCTGCCTAGACCAATGGCAGTGTACTAGAAAATAAAGTGCACACGGTGCATACTGGGTTTTCTGTACTCTAGAGAACTACAATTAAATAAAATAGACACATAGGGCATGCACAAAGAAAAATAAAAGAGTTAAAGGAAATTTTAAAAATGATGCAAAAAAGAAACCACCCTAAATCATTATTTTTATTTATTTCTCATGGGAAGATTTTGGATTAAGTGTCTAATTCTGCCAAGTGACTAGGCAAAAGAAAAATTGTTCTGTTTCATTTCAGGTATGTAAAAAATGGATTTTTGCTGCCTTTGTTAAATGCAAAAAACATATAGGAAAGGAATCACAATGCAATTTCAAGAAGTACAATTCCTCTTTCTAATCTTCTCAGGATACAGGGTTGTCACAAATGATTGTTCTTTGCCTTCAGGTTCAGCCATGAAATTTATTGTTCTGACCTCAGCTTAAGCCCTGGCAATTCCCCTCTCATCACCAGCCTTTCTTGTACTCGACAGAGCTGCTGGGTATCTCATATCGTTGTGTTAGGCCATTAAATACACTAGCTTGCCACTTTGCCAGCGTGCACAAACACCATCATAGGAAGATAAGCAGAAAATTAAGGAAAACTTTACTAGCCTGACATTTGTTAACAACGCACTCCATGTTAATAGTTCTTACACATTAACATTCCTTTCTCCGCTCATACATGATATCATATATCACATCCTAAATTAGCTGTGAGTACACAGTGCCCCAGAGCTGAAGCCTAGGAGCTGGATCTGGTGGCTGTGATCCCTGAGGGCACTTGGTGACCTGCCTGGGTGGCTCTTGGAAGCAGGGGAGCGGGTACAGCAGAAGTTGTAACCTCAAAATCCAGAATTCCCAAACTTTGATGGGTATTTTATTCAAAAAAATAATGTCAGCCTCTCTTTTTTGTGGAAGTTTTGGTTTTAGCCCCTGAGCAGAGGTATGCTCAGATTCCATTTCCATGAATCTTCCCGTCATCCTGAAGGCTATGACACCTCCTTGAAACAACGACAGCTCTGGTCACAGGAGCAAATGTGCTGGTGGTGTGAAAACAAAACAAAACAGTATTTTCAGACTTAATATCATGAGAATTGTCAGCAAAAAATGACTGTGCCGAGTATAGATGTTAATTCATTATATAAATAAAAAATAATAATTCAGGACAGNACAGCTCTGGTCACAGGAGCAAATGTGCTGGTGGTATGAAAACAAAACAAAACAAAACAGTATTTTGAGACTTAATATCATGAGAACTGTCAGCAAAAAATGATTGTGCTGGGGATAGATATTAATTCATTATATAAATAAAAAAAATCAGGACAGAGGAGCATAACTGAAGCTGCCACAGGGGTGTCCCATTGACCGTGACAGCCAACACGTGAGATTTCATCCTCTGTTTCAGTCGAGGTGACCCAAGTGCCCACATCTCAATACAGAGGAAAGGCAGTGGGTGACCATCATGGTACTAAACAGCTTAGACCAACTCTCTGGGGTTGAAGTTGAAAAGAAGAGAGAAAAGATCTTTGTTCAGTGCTCACCACAAAAGATTAAAACACAATTAAGACTAGGAGAGGGACTAATTGCCTCACTTACAACGTGGGGCTAATGCTGAACCTTTATTGCAGAAGTATAAAAGCATTGAGGGCAGCTCCCACTCTTTCTCATTAGCCAAATTAAGCAAGAAGTTGCCTTTAGTTCTGCAGCTCAGGAGACAGAGCCATAGAAGGGTTTGTTGTTGTTTTGTCGTTGCTGTTGTAAATGAGCTGATATTACATATATTGAAATGAGTTGCTACCAGTAATATGCACATCACCATATGATCTGTTTCTGACTGGTTGCCCTTGTATTCTGCCACTGGCACATAATAAAAGCACCCATTAGACATAGGTACTGCATGCCAGCCATTTAGTGAAGCCTAAAGGCACATTTTGATTACAGCTTTAAGTGGCCATTAAATAAATGTTCTGGCTTATCAGGAATTTAGTCATCTCCCACTTGTTTCTTCATCTTCTGTAAGAAGAATCATGTCATGAACAAGTAATATTTAAGAAAAAGGTAAGAAAATGTTTAAACGTCTCTTTTAAACTCACTTGACAAATTAGTATAAGCTGATGGATGGTATGTGCTAGAATAATGGCTAACATATTATCTAAGATTCACACAGATCAGTAGTCTCCTAAGTAAAAGTCCTTTGGATCGAGTCAGAATTAATATTTGATGAACAAAAAGTACTATTTAGATCTTTCTGCGCAGAACAGCCTAACTATTCAAAAAGGAAAATTAGTGCATAACACCAGGTATCATGAAATTTTTTGCAAGGTTAAATATTTAACAGAATTTAAATAAAATATATTCTATGCTTTTCTCTGTATTTCCCAATTTATCTCCCCTCTTATGATTACCTTGGTGATTACTACATGAAGCCAGCATTTCAAATTTTCAGAATAAGTTTTTTATTTGCTTTTTAGCTGCCTTCTCATGAGCAACTTCTGTCTCTGCTTTTCCACAGCTTCAAAGAGCCAATTGTTACATGACACACCTATGAGTTTTGGAGGTTTTTTTGCTTTCTAAAGAAGTTAGTCTCTATTACAAGGTAGTTCCCACATTTTAAAAGTGCACTAAGCATTTTCCAATAAAATTAATTCCATATATTCTCTAACTCTGCTTTTTCTCTACCCATTTCTAAATTCTCTGTTAAAATTGCTGGGACATTGTGATATCTCCCATACTCATTTCAGCCCTTGAACAAATGCAATACAGTTATGTTGATGGATTACTTGTGTAAATTTGGGTATTAATTTTTAATCTCTAGCACATTTATATTCTATAATCAGTTTGGATAATTTACATATTTTCTTCTCTTCTTTCACCAACCAGAAAAATAATCACTTTTAAATGCTATTTTGTTGAATCAAAATGAAGAGGGCTGCCCTGGAAATCAGAACTGTTGCTAACTCTGCTTTTAACTTCAATCATTCCTCCTATTGTAGGAAATATGGAAAATTAAAGGAAAGAACAAGGTAAATAGGAATTCACACAAGAACACTTGAAGAAAGTTGTTCTTAGAGCACCTTAAAGAGTCCCTTTTTATTTGCTAAATATTCTATGGAAAAAAATATAAGAAAATCTGTCATATTAAAATACTTTATTTGATGTTTGTTATTTCTACATAAAAATAAAATAAAATAAACTTTAGGAAACAAATGTTTGTAGCCTACTGTAAAAGATTGTTGCAATCAGTATTGATATTTCCACTCTAGGAGCACTAATAAAGGATTAATTACACCACTAATTCTTGAGCTATGAATAAGCAAAGTAATTTAGTTGAACTTCCATTGACATCTTGCTGGTATATATGCTCATTAATGATGTGATTTGTCTATTAGGCTCATACTTCTGTGTTTAATTTAATACTTTAATGTTAATAAAAATTACCTATATCCTTAAGTAACCCTTAGAGTTTAGTTTGAGGGACTGTATTTCATTTACTGATGTTGTGCCTCAAGATTACATAATTCCTAAATAAAAGGTTCAAAAAAAAACTGAAATCAAAATTTTTATATGATAATATATTTCCAGAAAAGGCAGATTAAAAAGTACCAAAAATGATGGAGGACTAATAAAGACAGTAGATATGATTTCCTTAGGAAAGATCATGTATTTATCTACATTCCCTAGTGTGAGGTTAAATAAATAGACTTAACAGGAAGCTATTTAGCTGTTCATATAATTAAACATTCCTAAATTACCCGAAGCTGAACAAAATATATGATTCATGTCCTGGTTAAATGGTTTTGAAAGCTATTTTATAAATTGGTATCTAAGCCTCAAAAAATTACAGTATGGAAAACTGAGACCCTAGGATATTAGCAAGGTATGGAAGATGCTAATGAATAAAGAACATCACATGTTAATTTAGTAGGTGATTGTAGTAATAGATCAATAAATACCTTATGTTAATTGTAGTAAACATTCATTGTAGTAATTCAGAGAGAGAATTTTCAAAAATGTTTGTATTTTTGCTTCACTACAAAATTCCATGTGCCTGTCTCGGCGGGGGAGTCTGCTCCATCCTGTCCCAGTTTATTGAGAGAGAAGGTGAGTGTCGGCTTTTCGCTCTCCTGAGCAACACTCAGCTCCTGCTGGAGCGACTCACAAGGCAATTTCCAGTTGCTAAGTCAGGTAGGCAGAAAAGTAGCTGAGGGCTGACCTAGAGGGAGTGATAGGACCGGCTTCCCACAGGAACTAGCTCCACAGTCTATATCCTTAACACAGGGAACTCTTGTTAAAAGTTGAACACGCTCATTACAGCCTATGTGGTTTCCTGCCATTTCTACTAAGTCATAATAAGAAAAATAAATAAAAACCCTGTAAAGAACCCCTTAATTTTCCGTAATGCTGGATTGTCCTCCCATGAGACTTAAGATAAAGCACTACACAAATGACTAGATAACCTGTGGCAAGTTAAAATATTTAATTTTTTAAGTTAACATTTGGTTTTAATATGTAAAGACAACATCTCCTTTGTCTAAAACATAATGAATACTTTTCAAGTATTTGTTACGATTATAACTTGACTATAACTGAGTATTACCTTCCCTAATTAGCCTGCAGGCCTAGTATTTTACTGAGGCGTATGAATATTTATGAGGAGTCACTGTATGGATCAGTAACTTCATATTGGTGCACATTCAGAACATGTTATTTTACACATGAAATAAGTTGTCGTACTTGCTGATAGTTTTACAACAGGAACCAAAAAATGTATGAACTGGTAAAAGAAGTATAAAGGAAATAACGTATAGTTTGATTACTTGCGCTTTATGTTTTTCCCAGAACAAAGTGAAATGATTTTCAATAATCTTTTGTCCCTTGTAATTTTGTGTGTTTTCCATTCTATTTGTAAAGCTATAAACAAATATGCACAAGAAGGAAAAGGGATTTTGAAATGGATATTTGAGCCCAAATAAAGGATGAGACCCTTGCTCAAATCAAGCAGCTACTTGAAACATATCTGGCAAACGCAGGCGCCACCGTGTTGCTCCACATGGCCTGTCTCCCCGGCCCGTCCTGCTCAGCGCTGCTGGCGAGGTGGCACTCAGCACTGCTCCTTAGCCTGGTTGTGTCACAATGATCTAGATTAGCTCTAAAAATATTCAATAGGAGAATTTTTTAACCTACAGCATTTGGACAAGCATGAGCTGGGAAGCCACTATCCGTGCAGTTACTCTTCACACAGAGAAATTTTGGATAGATACATGCACTTTTCCACGCAAGGTTCCCTAAAGTAAAACTTATGTGTCCACAGAACAAACAAACAAACAAAACCCCTTTGAATCAAGTTCAAACCAAGCCTAAACAGTTAAAAGGACTGCAAATGTTTATTAAGTTTCCATACCAATAATATGACACCATGAATTTTCATACAGTTTCAATAACAAGATATAAAGCAGATATTTTTCACTTTGTGGGAATGTTTAGCAAGTGTAGGAATGCAGAATTTAAGTGTATGTGTTGGGGATATTTTATTCATATTAACACCTTAGGTGTGCCTCATAAATCTTGTCTTCACTACTACATGATCATTTTTATGACTTTGCAGCTTAAGGCTTGCATTAATTTATATCTTAAGTTGAGTAATCATCACATGCGAAATGACAAATCGCTGCGGGCCCGGCCGTGGCAGATGCTTGGAGAGCAGGCGCTGAAGGGGATGCAGAGCATCGCTCCTGATCTTCGTGTCCAAGCAGAGCAAGCAGCTGCTGCTGCACTTCCTCCAGAATTTGCTGTTCTGGGACCTCTCCTACTATTTAAAGAAGGGAGTTCAGAGAGAAAAAAAATATATTGTTTGCAAGCAGGCAAGCCCTTCCCTGACCTTGGGAGGCTTGGAAGGCTTGCCACGTGCTTTTATCAAGAGGCTAAGCAGGACATCCATAAGGGACAGCTCTGATCCCTTCTGCTGCAGGGCTGTGAGCCAAGGGAGCCGCGTGGAGGTGGAGGGCTGGAGACAAGACTTGGTGCTTCAGCGTTACGCAAGCGTGCACGAAAGGTCAGCAGAGTAACCTGTGTCTGTCCTTACCCCCTAGGCCTTCCATCAGAAGTTCCTCTGTCTCTCCCTCCCTCCCTCCCTCTTCCAGCCTCAGGTCACTGTCCAGGATGGACATTGCACTTCTTACAGGATGAACCCACATTTTAATTTCACATTTCAGCATTAACTAACAGGCTGAGGGAAATGATAAAGTGCTAATAAATGAGTAGAATGATTAAAAGCACAGAAAAAAAGCATATACACAAATAAACTGAATATGCTAGGGACAGGCCATAATATCCTTCTCCTACATCATGAAAAGACTATGGAAACTGCTAGCAAGTGCAATTAGGTAAGCTAATAAGCTTTACTAATAAGCCTTTGAAGCAGTTGAATTTTCCAGTAGCTCAACCATAAACCTATAAACAGTAAAAAAAGAAAGAAAAAAAGTATTTAAATAATTGGATCTTTGGTGTTTGTGATTATTATGTAGCTATCACCACTACAAAAGCCATACTGCAATATCTTTAAAAAGGTAAGCACTGAATGTCACATACTTTATGAATAACAGACCGACTTGATTTTATACTGAGACAATCCAGTGGTGACCTAAGACTTGCTGTGTTCTGTGTCAGTGTAAAAAATATCCTGAACTCAGCAGAATGTTTATTCAGACATTTTAAAAGGTGGTTTCTTTGTTTGTTTGTTTATTAATTTTAAAGAATCTTACCTTCAGAGAACCATAAGTTATACTCAGAGGGATTTATTGCTAACAACTGATCCACAATGTCACTGGGTATGATGACAAAAAATGGGATTCCCCATTGGATGACAAATTTAGAAGGCTAATTCTTGTCTGTTACTTAAACCAGAATTCCTATTGCAGTTCCCATTCAGTTAGCGGCTAAAGAAAGCCCAAGTCCTGCCTCGTTTCCCAAAACCAAAGTCTTGGCAGTGCTGAGCATCAAACGGGGCAACCGCCAGTCCAAGCAGTTCATTTTCCACGGTGCAGGGCTGCAATCCCACCCCTGCAAACTCTGCAGCAGAATTGCCGTACATGGTATCAGAAGCAAGATACTGCCTTCACTGTGCCCACTCCAAAACAGTCCATCTGGAAAAATGAAACTGCCTACGATTAAATTATGATGGATGGTTCTGGCCTGAACGGGTTGTTTCTGCCATGACTGCGTACTTGAGGAGTAAACCACACCACAGATATTTTAACTGACAGAGAGCTTCAGGGCTTTGGGACTGCAAAAATCCCTTGAAAAAAAGAAGTAGCTGCATCATTCCCAAGGGTAACTGCAGCGCTATTAGGGGCTTGTCCTTCTCAGTATCAATACATCTGTTTTAGTTCCATTTAAATCAGTTTATATAGAATCTGTGAGGACACTGATGTCATGAACTTCATATTTTATTTAAAAAAAAAACAGAAAAATTTACTTGAAAGAACCTCTACAGGTCACATAGTCCATCTGCTTCCTCAAAGGCAAATATGCCAATGTGACATATTTCAGTCTCTGATGAAAATGGAAAGATATTGGAAATTTCATCTTTTGTTAGAATCACATAGCGGGAGAATACGTCAAAGTTTCCCTCACTTTTATTACAGTATTGTTATATATTAAAAAAAATCTGGAGGCAATTCTGTGTCATAATTTATAGGCTGTAACTGGATAACGTAATCTACTTTGCATGTTCTGAAATATTCTGTTTTGGAGGGACCGAGGGGGAGGAAAGGCTGTATTTCAGATGTTTCAGAGGCCCTGGTTAGTGGTTCAGTGATACAGCTGTAATAACTGCACTCTCCCTCTCCTCCCTGATGCAGTCATGTATCAATTTGTTATATTACCAGCTTCAGCCCTTCGCAAAGTCTCTCTCCTGTCAGAGTTCATTCATGTCAGACCTACCAAAGTTACACAATGCATCATCTTGCTGTCAAAATAGAGGAGATCCTGCAAAGTCAAGTTACATCTTTTTTTTTTTTTTTTTAATCAGCCAGGTGATAAACTGTGATATCACAGTTTGACTCTCAGAAAGTCTGCATTGCAGAGGAGGTTTTTTGCACAGAGTGTAAGATGTCAGCATAAATATTTGTTTGTGTTGGTAATGTCACCATTGCTGTCAGTGGTGAGTGCTTCTACAAGGGTCCTGATACTTGCCTAAAGCAATTTGGCTTGATTTTATGGATGCAGGAGGGGAACTGTTCAGCTGCGTTGAACATACTGAGAAATTTGGAGCTTACTTATTTTTCTCATATCCCATCAGCTGTTTGGGCTGGGACCAGGATAAATCCACCTAGCAAAGCAGAACAGAAGTGATTTACCCATCTATAAAACACATAGGTCTAAGTAATATGTTTTCTAGACAAAGTATCACAAACAGGTAGGGGGAAAAACATCATTTGAATCTGATTAACACTAAGACCTGGAAAAGTAAACAGCGTGTCCCTTACAAGAGCTGTTGTGCCATGGTGGGCAGCAGGATATCCAAGCCACTGCTAGTGGAACCACGCTAAAAGACAGCCTAGGGAGGGACAGGGGACTATTTCGAAATTATTATTTGTAATGGATTTATGTGAGTCTGATAACCTGTCTAAACTCATTATGGAAGGATATAATAGAGGTCATCATTGCCCAGTTTTTCAAATGTCTTGAGTAATATTTAAAGCAACCAAAAGCAGTCTGGAAAGCAGATGATGTACAAATCTACCTACATTATTCTTCAGCAAGTTTGAATGAACATAAACCATCTGCATGCATCAAAAGAACATTTCGAACAATGTCACAACAAGCTGAAGCACTTAGGAACTGATTGAGCATAATTTTTATTGTGAATAGCAACTAAACACCAACAAGCAACCAAATGCTGTCCTTCTTACTACCATCATCCTCAGTGGGAATCCCAACACCAGAGCTACCAGGAAGCTGGAAGGACATCCAGGGGATGTGACTTCACTCTTAGGGTCCTCTTAGGCTTTCTCAAGCATCTGCTAATGGTTTCTGCCACAGGGAGACTAGAGTGGGATGTCTGCCCTGCTCCAGTACAACCAATGGGATGGTGCTATGAGCAGTGCCATATCCCAGTGCGACTTGTTACTCCCAGCAAAGGGTTTCGCATCCGGAAGGATCAGAGCCCATCAGGAAGCAGGATAGGTAAGGAGAGCCAGGAAGTTCTAGTTTGCAAAGGTTCCTTACGAAATTCACAGCCACTTACGATGACTAGTTGACAGATCATATGGATGTTTTCGCTGATTTGCCAGTAATATTGATTTTTTTATTTTTGCTTGCATCATGCCAAGTGGGGAAAACATCTGCTGAATGGTGCAGAATATTGAGCACTACTCCTACGACAACAGGGAAAAGTTGAGACTGTGGCTTAAAATACAGCGAGAACACTATCTTAATATCATTTTCTAATGCCACGGGTAGGTTTTTAGAGGTTTATCTCAGTGACAGTAGATTAATAAAATCACAAATGAACTCTAAAAATATTAAATATATATGTAAGAAGAGATGCAAACACCTACATGACTATTTGCTTGTCAGAAAGACCGTGACAGCATTTTCTGCCAGAGAACAAATGAAGAAGCTTCTTAATCTGCTTCCCCTCGAATTTGAAGCTGTTGGTTTATGTTAGCATCAAGTGTGACATTGTAAATATTCACCAGAGTGAATTGATCTCAGCCGCAGTACGCAATCAAGAAAATAAATAAAACGTGAAGTTAGCCAGTGCAGGGAGCGCATAAAATCAAACCCTGAGCATGAAATGATTAAATTTGGGACATAACATTCACTGACAGTGTTTGATTTGTTGTACTACAGATGGATAATCTTGTTTTAAAACGATACCTAAAACCCACCTTAATATTTATTAATGTCAGTGGCAAAAAACTCACAAGGAACCCAACACATGAGCTTAAAACTAAAATATACAGAAAATAGCCTAAATCAATATGTAGGCCATTTTTTAGTTTAAATTCAGAATGTATCTACTATTATGGGGTGTTTGGGTATGTAGAAAGTTTAAGAAATTACTTTTGTTATGGCTTAGGCTACCAGGAGTTCTAGAGGAAGATTAGGATGAAATGTAGGCAGGTTTTTAGGATCACTACAGGACAAACATTTCTGCTTTTTTTTCCTCAGATCTTTAACTAATCCAACATCATCAAGCGCTAATTGATTTTCAAGCAAAAGTAATGGAATAAGATAAAATAAGCCTTCGCGGTAGCCTCTAAGAATAGCGACACAAGTAACTTTGAAATACATGCATATACATACACGTATACACATGTATGTGAGCGCGTGTATGCTTTCATATGAATATATCTGTCTCCGGCTTTCAAGAACTGGCTCTAATTAAGCTTTTCTCTGCGAGGCTGAGGGACCCTATGGTATGGCATTTTCTTCTCATGAAGGTATTTACACAAGGAAGCCAAGTTACAGGTCAGTCATCAAATTCTAATGTACTATGATAATTGAGCGCCCATCAGTCCCTCAGGTTTCCTCAGCTGAGGTTTTCCTCAGTCCTTCAATAAAACTCCTGGTTCATAACAGGCTCTTAACTGCTTCCCAGGTGTAAGCCTGGGAAGAAAATTTTCTCTGGTGTCAGGCCTGGCAGGTACTTGGGTTTTCTGACGGGTGTTTTATTTGTTTTGCTTTTTACGTTCCCCCTGTAGCATGTAAACTAATGTTGTGCTACTGCCAGGAACTAGTCCTTGGTGAGCGCTGTGTAAAATCTTAGCTTACAGAGGAGGAATACTTGAAATCAGCCATTTACAGCATCACTCATTTCATGCAGCTTCCAGTAACATGCAGTGTTTCATTAGAAATCCCTTAGTCTCCTATAGGTTTTAATGAAGTAGGACGTGCCCTTTATTTACTTTTTGTACTATCTGGATGTCTGTGAAAATCATTGAGGCAGGTTTTCACGGTATATTTTGAGTTCTGAGCTGAGCCAGCTAGGATTAATGGTACGAGTCATTAGGTATTTACTTTCCTCTCTGCTTTGGCAATACGCCACTTTGACATGCTAGAATAAAATTAGATGCGAATCTGAGGGGTTTTAAGCTCTCTACACATTGTAATAATTGTTATTTAACTATTAACACAGTAATTGGTGCTTTTCAAATTCAAATAAAGAATTGTTCCCTGTGATCTCAATTCAGGGATAACACAAAGGTTCAGCAATAAAGGCTGAGCAGAAGAGTAGGAGTGTCACGTGGTTAATCAGTATGCTTTTTATTTTTAATTTTTCTTCTAACTCCTCTGTTATATATAACTCTCTACTTGAATAAAGTGGCCCATTTTTTCCTGCCTTAGATTCATTGATTTTTTTTCCCTTCTATTCATATCATTGTGAAAGGGAAAAAGGTTCACAGAAAGAGACACCCCAATGGATTCAAGATGAAGTCATAACTTTGGGTTAGCCTTACTTACAGTGAGGAAAAGCTTACTCCAAGGTACCACCAGGCTCCAATGAAGAAGAATATCCATAAATATTTTTCTCCAACAAAGCCTGCCAAGCAAGCGTGAAAGGTGACAATTTTCTCCAAATCAGTAATCTTAATTTTCCCATTTTTCCTCTCTTGCTCTCAAAGGGCAAACTTGGGGAATGTGGGAGAGCTGAAGATTTTGCCGGTTCTTGGCATTCAACCAACTTGTTAAACATTTTGACCTAATCAACCAGAGGGTTCATTGTGGTAATGAAGTATATTCCTTTCCCTATTTTTTTAAAGACTGTTTTTTACTATAATTTGTATACGTTCTCCACTGAGGAAAAAAAGGATATGATTCTACTGCTGGAGATAGGTCAGCTGATACAGCAGAATGCATATTTCACATAGAAAATAAAAGGGATATTTTTTCAAAATGTACAAACATTTCCTATTTTTGTCACTGCTAGAGTGGAAAAAAATGCAAGCTGTGCACTTCATCTTTCAATTATTTTTTGACCTGAACAAACCAGATAAATTATTTTTATCACCATGGATTAGGTTGGGTAAAATGATGATAAGAAAAAAGAAGGTAGAAAAGTTCTTATTTTCACCATGTATTATTAATGCATAAAAAGGATTGTTGTTTTTCTGCCCATAGAAAATTAGACATAAATTGGCTGTGTTCCCAAATAAAAAAACAAAACTTGCAAGATTTAATAATAATAATCAGCAAACATAATAAAAAGGAAATGCACCTGGGGTAACTAATTCATTTTTATTGCCTTTGTTCAGCACATCCAGTTTCTATGGCATTCTTGCTCTTTCCAGGTGTTGTTTGTTTGTGTGCTTCCAATTACCTAACCATACCATTTTTTTTTCCCAAAAAAGTTTGTGGAGAGTGGCCTTTAAAAAGATTTAACATAGCCAAAGCTTCATATTTTCATCACCGTTATCTCTTTACTCTATACCCATGTTATAGTTTAGGTTTTACTCGATGCTATTAGTAATTACTTGCAATGTATGTGCACCCACTGTACAGATAATCTACATACACAAATACACACATTTAGAAACAGTTGTTACGCAATTGACTTGAGAAATTAGCTATACAGTTTTTTAAAACTTACCCAGGCACACGTACCTGAAAATGTCCTTATACTTTTTACTCATATTTTACTCTACCTTCTGTTAGTTCCTGCTAAACTGAAATCTAATCGGGACACAAACAATGTGTTACTCATAGTTAGAGAAACCCTCTGTTATCCAGGCAAAATAGCCGTTCGGCTGCTATTTTTGGTGTATTTTCTGACTTTATTCAACTTGCTTGAGTACTGTGTAATTCTAATGAAGGGCCCTTCATGACTAAGGTTTGTTCTTTTGTTTCATCTTGAAGTTTCGAGAGCATTTTAATGCACCCATTTAGTCACACTATATAGGAAAATCAATTTCTTTCCAAGTTCCTTCCAAACAGGAAGGCCTTTGACAGTGATATCCTTTCATTTACTGCACTTCAGCACTTACACATGGTTTTATTTCCTCACTAAAACTCAGGTGAAGCCTTTCCCAATAGCATATTACGGCAGTCATTACTTCATTCATAATGGTAGGATCATTATATCCAGTCCTTCTTTTTCCTTGTAGTGTATCATGCCGTTTAAATGTGTATCCTTTCAGAATACAGAGCAGATCTCCAAAACATCTGCTTGTTTAAAATGATCAAACTTGACCAAAATTTAATGGTTTTGTTTTGAGCTTTAACAATAGAGAATTTTTCTTGGAAGTTTTCCTTTTGTTTAAGTTGCTCATTTGTCCTTGTCAAAACCTAGAAACTTTAGGCCAGTTCTGCTCATAACCACTGGGTGCAACGGTGCTTGTGTCATTGCTCTGGCACATCTTTATTGCACAGATGCACCCTTTTCCCTTTCTATCCAGAAACCTGACCAATGTTATAATGGAATCCTGGAAAAAAACATCTGCATCCACATTCAGAGGAATATTCATGTGAGAGTGGGTAGGTTTGGGGTGTAGGTTTTGTTGGGTTTGGTCTAGTTCTGCAGGTGTCCCTGGCTCCTGATTAAGCTGTCCATTTTTGCTGGAGGACTTCAGGGAGGAGTTGTGTCTCTCCCGAGCAAACCTGGTTCAGGAAGGGTCAAAGACATCATTCATCTGCATAATCACTACTAGTTGCTAGGCTTGAACCTTGAAGCTACGTCTGTAAAGTGTCAGTCACAGCTGTAATAAGTCACAGTGTTACTGAATTATTTTTAATTTTCCTAGCAAAATCAGACCGCATTTAATTCAAATATTTCTCTTTGCTTCTGTTGTATTTTCAAGTATTGTGTGGCTCCTTTAATGGATTTAAAAAGAAGCAGAAAACTCTTATATGACCACATCTACTACTATGTTAAGGAACATCAGTACAATTATTTTGTCATTTAAAAATAATGATGATAGCAGCCATGCAAGCATAAGCATGAATATTTCATGACACTATTAAAGATAGATTATGATTTGTGAACAGTTTTGTTTGACTAAAGCAATGCTGTATGAAAGCAACTAGACAGCAGTGTCTGGAAATTTGTGGGTAAGTACACACTTCCATCATCTCTGTATCCAGCAATATGGTCTTGCATGTTTTTTATCCAGTTTAATATATTCAATTAACCTGAATAAGGTATAAAGTAGCTTTCTCTGTCTTTTAAAGGTTCTTAGCTTTCTGATGCCTTTACAGTTAAATTATGATTAAGTTCTTTTTTTTTCCTACATATCTCTGTAAAACATGAAACAAGGAATAACTTTTGGCATTTGTCTTTGTATTATTTAGTTTCTCTCTTTTACATTTTTCCACAGTTTAAAAAAAGCATAGTCCCAGTCCTCATCTGACCTTTCTTAGAGCTTGAGTTAGCTCCGTCCTCATTAACAATACCCAAAATAAGTACTAGCTAGCATACACACTTGAAACAAATGTTACACTTCTGTTCGTAGTGAACACGACTGCTGCGTATGTTGGCATGGTCAATAAGTAAGTCACAAAACTCACCACACAAATCACAAAAGTTTGTGTTTGAATTCAGCTGTAGAAGTAAAGTCAATGGTATGCAACAAAACCTTAAATACCTTCGAAAGTTCAGTCTGTCTTTGGATGCTTTGGCTTCTCGGTGTCTTCTTAAGCTCTCGTTGCTTGATGAATATTGACTTCCTGCCTCTACCACATCCCCACTTGCTCCATATTGCAGCTCTTCAACAGGATGATCCTTATTCTGCACTGTGCTCTGGAGGGCTGCTCCTAGCTTGTTACACCCTCCTTTGCTGCAGATCTCCTAGGTTTATTCTCTATCCTCCATTTTATTGCTGGAAAAAGTTTGGAAAAAAAGAAAAAAAAAACATGCTAAGGATGCAGCACTTAGGAAAGGGAAAGGGGAAGACACCTGTTCACACAGACAGAGAGACAGGGCAAACACAGTCATGACAAATCTTAATTTCACTCAGCCTGTCACACGTTTCCTTACATTCATTATCTAAATGCAATGTTGGATACAATACGTGAAAATAAAAGGGAAGTTCTTTGCACTACTCTCTCCCAGCACAACCAGAGGTACCAAGGGGAACATGAAAATGGCCAGAGCACTAGTCTGCTGATGGCTGTTTGTTTTTCAGGTCTTTATAGTCCAGTTCAAAAGTTCATATGAATGTGAAGAATTGCACATGTTACTATTGTACTCACTTTATATGTCAAAAGGCAAAAGAACATCTACTACTATTTGTATATGTCAGATCCTATCAGTCGTTCTGGCGTGTATTTGCAACCACTATAGCACAAAATATTTTCAAATCATCATCCTTCATTATCAAGTGAAAACTCACAACAAAAAACATGACAGTTCTCGATGGAAAGTATTCTAACACTGAAGCGTTATGTCTGGCTTCCACTTGTATCTGTTTTCCTGCACTTTCTGTGGTCTTAAAAAAGTGCCCTTGGGGAACATCTTCCAGTCTGCTAGATTGCTGTTTGTTCCTAGAGATTGTAGGCCTAAAACTCAAAGTTTTTTCCCCAGTTCTGTTTTGTACCCAGAATTTATTTATACAAAAAAAAAAAAAAAAAAGATTGCAGGTTCAAGCCACAAGAACAAACTTCCAAAATTCAGACTCAGCAGACTCAGTCCATTTACCTACATTCAGATTGCTCTTGCTTTTGATTATAAACATTACAGGAAGCCTCAGCCATCTGTTTTTCCTAGGACATCTGTTAAACAGAATCTGGGAGTTATGAAAAGAAAGAAGTAACAATCATCATACTTCAGCACCAGATATAATCATGTATAGACAAACAAAATCTAATGATGGGAACCCTTCATTATGGATAATGGTTAAAACTGAGAAGGACAAAGGGAAATCTCTAACAAGGAACGGATAGATGGGAGCCAAGAAGAGCATCGTGTGGGCAAACATCAATGTTTATGTATAAATTGTGATGAGTATAACCATCAATGATGAGGGATGGTAAATCAAGAGGTTTTATCAGATTTCAGTGTCTGTTTCAGGATGACACCATCCTTTCTCTCTTAAGGTGAAGGTTCCAGTTTCACCTTTCAGCGGAGTTTAGTGACAGGAAGCCCTTCCTTCAACTGCTTATACTCATCCCGATCCCAAACATTAGTCTGTAACCAGTACAGATGTTAATGGTCTATGTTCTTCTCTATGTCTCAAGGCTCATGGCTGGATCATTTTATGCATTTGCACATTTCCCACAATATAAATTCATTTAACAGTTTGATTTTATTATTATTCTACCTGAAGATGTGAAAAAAAAAAAAATCAAGTAAGTTCCAAAATGAAAGGATAACAAAAATTTTAAAAAGTAGTAAATTATTTTTCTGGCTAGATTTAGTCAATCTCTGAATCCATCCTTAAACTCAACACCACAGAGAGCTCCATATATTTTGAGTTCCCTATTCCTGATGCTTAGCAAGGATTTTCCCTGTAGGAGGATACTACCTAAAGGCACAGCATTTCAGTAATTCTACACTACAAAATATCCAGGATGGGTATTTTTGCTATTCCCTTCTCTTAACACCAAATGCCTTTGCAAAAGGATCAGCTGATTACAAGTTAGTCAGAAGCTAAAGCTCAGAGACGTATAGATCAACCTAGTCCTTAGTCCATCAGCAGCTGGGCGCAGTTAGCCTTGTAAAGACATATACAGGCTCCCTCTGCAGCACACAGCTGTGCTATTTAGTGATTCTCAATTTTCAGTTTCCCCCTAAGAAATTTTTCTTGAGCATCTGTATCCATCTTGGTAAATCACGTTATACAGAGTCCTCACTCAGAGCAACCCCTTCAGATAATGATCACACCACAGATCTGAGAGCAGAAACAAGCTAGGAATAAATTGCTCTATCCTACAAGTTCCATCACAGTGAGGAGTATGAAGCAAGGAGTACGTTAAGTGAAACACATAGCACATATATAAATATATTTTTCCAATATAATCTATATGCAAAGTGTTTACAAGTTCCAGTTCACGTTTAATTATGTTTTCCTACTGAATACAATCATCAGCTGCAGAATATTTTTTCCTATTGCATCTGTGGGACCCGATTATTCACCTTAGTTTTACGCCTTTTACTGGTGCCCATTCTTCGGGCTACAGTATAACCTGAAAGGAAAGAATATCTGTCAGCACAGATCCTCGGCTGGCCAAACGAAGTGCTGCTCAGTGACACAGGGCATGCTTTTGACAGTGCTGCCAATCCCGATTAGTACCTTAAAACCTTTAGAAGTATTTGAACTCGATCCTTCAGATTCCAAAACACAATTAGTCTTAGAATGTTAACTCTCCTTACTGCTCCTTCTAAAATTGTTTTATGCTCTTCTGCTTGATCTATATTTATTTTAATGTAAGTGAGCAAAGAGAGAGAGAATTTACAGAAGGTTGTGCTGTATTAATCTTTCTGGTATTTGCTTTTTGAATGGTATGATATTTAATAACATCTTTTTTTTCAGAGAAAAATTAATCCGTATGGGAAAGAAAAATGGAATAACAAACTGAAAGAAGAAAAATAAGCAGTAGAAAATTGAAAGGTCAAGCTAATATACCATAGTTTCACAACTAAAGAGAAACAGGTATTAAAATACCAATGCATCATCTTTATGTGGAAGTTTGTAATAAGATGAGAAAATGATATAGCATGTATCCATTATCATGATGACAAAAACAATAATGAAAATGGGAGATAATACAGCCTGTTGAATCTCATTTACAGCCTACGTGCCTTAATTCCAATCAGCGCTATTTCAATTACACCAAGCTGTCTCCATCTCTGACCAAACAGACAGAAGGGGCAACAGGAACAGAGTGTTTTTCCATAAGAAACCCAGAGGTATGCGATGGCTTTTAAGCATCTGGGCACATTTTGGCTGGCCACCCACTGAAGCACAGTTTTCAAATACTGGCTCAGGGAATTCCTTAATTTCGACTGGGCTTAATGCACGCTCTAAACCTTGCACTGTATTTATCAACACAGAGGCAATCTCTATCACCAGGGCAGAGTGGAGAGGAACAGACTGGTTTCTCAGCACAGTAACGTGGGCGGCTGCAGCGCAGGCGGCTCGGGATGCTGCTGGCAGGCTAAAGGCTGCGGCTCCAGCATCGCTCCTCCTCCTCGCAACCGGCCTCTCAGGACGGACTCGGGCACACTGGGCTCTACATACACCCTTAAGATGGAAATTAAAAAAAAAACAGTGTCAATCCTCCCTGAAAGCTGCACATAAACAAAAGGAACACAAACTGCATGGGTTGCAACTGTGCAACCATGCTAAATAATAATAATTTTTTAAAAGTGTTTATGTATTAGGCTCTTGTTACTAAAGGCAGATAAAACGGAACTTGTTTTGTATTAAAAGTTTATCCCAGATGCTTATAATGTAAACGCAGTATTCAGAATATTTTAACTAGCGCTGTTTACATTAGTAAATATAGGGCAAGACAGCAGAATTCTTAAATATTCAGATTATTAAATATTTGCCTATGCAGATGTTTTGTTTTTGTTTTAGTGTATGTAATTTAATATGAATTGTCCACATGAGCTTCTACAATAGGTTTATGGGTTGTCATGCAAATTGTGCTCCAGTGAAGTACAAAACAGGGCCAGTAAGTATAAAAGAATATGGTTCTGTCAGAAAATTATAACAAGATTTTCTTCTACTATAGTTAACAAAACGCCTATTTGGTACAGCTGTTGTGGCATAGTTATGAGTTGCTATTTTGGTGCTATTTTAACTCATAATCATGTAGTTTTAGAAGGTCCAGTCTTTATTTGTCCATGACAGAGCAGTATATTTTGCTTGTTTGAGCCAATTCCTTTTTCATTTTGTGCATCTGTTTCACCATATGTGTCCTGGCAGTTCTAGAAAAAACAAGTTTCAAGAGCCAGGAGGGGTATATAGGTGACTACTAATCTGTGTGGTTTAAGGAAGAAGCACACATTGGATAATATTAACATGTAATTCTCATAATAAATTTTACAAAGTGCATAGAGATTTGTTCAAAACTAGAACTCTTGACAATATGAAGGTCTAATTTGGATAATACCCTCAGTATTATTCTTTAATAACGTGAGATAAATAGTACAGAAAAATTACATTAAAATGCACCAGGAGTGATTTTTTGTGACCATTATTTTGCTCAGAGCTACATGTTAGATGGAGAAATGTAGGTTGACATCACTAATCTCCTTAACACCTAAGCATCACCCTGCATCATGGGGCTTAGAAAATGCAGTCGTCATTTTTTTCCTCTGTTCTGCTTTGGTCTGTCCTGCTTTGATTGCACAGGGAAACAAACACCTTTGTAGACTGCTCCACTGGGGTTTAGAACCTAAAGCAAATATGAAGGAAATGAGGAAAGAAATCTGAAGAGCACCTGAATTTCTGAGTAAACTCTATCCAAATTAAACCTACCAGAGTAAACTCATCTGGGTTTTGTTTATCTTTATTTGTTGACTTCTTTGGCATATTGGAATAAAAGTGAATAAAGGCTTCAGATTTTTACATTCAGCAGAAGCATGCAGTAAACACAGGTTGCAAATTTAGGCCACAGAAATCCAGCAGTTTCCAGGTTGCATCAACAAAGTCTGTAGGAGACTTTTTCAGGAGACTCAAAAAGATCCCGATTTATGAAGCTGTCAATGAAAAAGCGTATCATCTGGTGAATTTTTATTCTCAGGATAGGCACTATCCCATCCCATAGTTCAGGATTATATTAACCCACACTGAACTGATCCACTCCAGCAGGGTCCCAACCTCGGCTCTGCTTCCTAGGAGAGGTCTGCTGGCTAAGGGAAGGATGTCCTCCCTTGGACCAAAACTCCTCGGTTACACTAAAAAAATTGCATTTGCATTCTGAAATGCTCCACTTGGAAAATTAGAAGACATCCAGGAAACAAAGCGACATTTTAACAGTATGATCTTTAACAGTGAATCTCCATAATTTATCTGTAATAAAAGGTTTGAGTGCTTAGGGTTATCAGATTTATGATCTTTAGAGCATGCTTCAAACATCACTTCTCCTCATACTTCACAGACCTGTTGCTGTCTCACCCAAATATTGCTCTGCTGTGGTCATCATTCACAGCTGTGATGCAGAGGCCAAAAATCCAGCAAAATTTTGAACACAGGCCCCACAAAAAAGCACTGGAAAAAAAATGGGGGCACGTAAGGACATACACTAGGACACCAAATAAAATGCTAAAGAGCTGTGAAAGGACCCTGAGTTCTCTTCAACATGGGAAAATCACAGGTTGTATCCACACTAAATACTGAATTGTGGAGAAAGATCTTTGTACGCAATCACAGGTCTGCTGTGGTCTACAGTACCTGAAGGAAACCTAATCCATGCCGGAATTTCCTATGGAAGCAGCAGGATTTCCATTATAGAGCAGATAATGCCGTGCCAGGAAAGCGAGCGCGGCCACAAGACAGGGCCAGGTTTGCTGACGGAGTCCTGCGGGTATACACTACACCAGCCAACAGTGGTTAGAAGAAAACTCTGAGAAATTGATAATCTGAGAGCTAGGGAGACTGAGGGGTTTTATGTCTTCGTTGGTATACAGATAAACTTTCTTGTGAAAAGCAATCTATTACGTAAGTTTAAATTTCTTGAATAGCTTAGTAGTCCAACTTCTTTATATAAAGTTAGAAAGCAATTTCTGCCAAGAGATTTGGCCTATTTTGCTTAACATCCAACCTCTCAAATACTGGAGAATTTTCAATTACATGTACACATATTCTCCCTAGTGAATACATTTATCATGGCCCAGCACACCTGGGGATATTATAACAGCAAAACATTAATTTCTTGTGATTTATGAATGTTAGGGTGAATGCCCTGCAATGAAAAGGGAACATTACTGAAAGAAAAACAGAACTTCTTTGGTTACAAAAGCACCACAGAATTTTACCAGATATACCAAGCAATAAGGAGACATAACAGCTTCTTATACGTTAGCATTGTTGGGCACAGGGAAGAATCATAGAATCACAGAATGCCTAAGGTTGGAAGGGACCTCTAGAGGTCATCTAGTCCAACCCCCCTGCACACGCAGGGCCACCCAGAGCACGTGGCACAGGGCTGCATCCAAGCGGGTCTTGAAGATCTCCAGAGAAGGAGACTCCACAACCTCTCTGGGCAGCCTGTGCCAGTGCTCTGTCACCCTCACTGTCAAGAAGTTCTTCCTTAAGTTCCCATGGAACTTTTTATGCCTCAGCTTGTGGCCGTTTCCTCTGGTTCTGTCGGTGACCACCAGTGAAAAGAGGCCAGCCCCATCCTCCTCACTGCCTCCCTTGAGGTACTTATAGACACTGATGAGGTCCCGGCTCAGCCTTCTCTTCTCCAGGCTGAACAGGCCCAGCTCCCTCAGCCTCTCCTCAGAGGGCAGATGTTCCAGGCCCCTGATCATCCTCGTGGCCCTGCGCTGGCCTCTCTCCAGCAGCTCCACATCCCTCTTGTCCTGGGGGGCCCAGAACTGGACACAGTGCTCCAGATGTGGCCTCACCAGGGCTGAGTGGAGGGGCAGGATCACCTCCCTCGACCTGCTGGAGATGCTCCTCTTAATGCACCCCAGGACCCCATTGGCCTTCTTGGCCACGAGGGCACACTGCTGCCTCATGGTCAACCTGTCGTCCACCAGGACGCCCAGGTCCTT
This sequence comes from Crypturellus undulatus, assembly GCA_013389825.1. Classification (NCBI taxonomy): domain Eukaryota; kingdom Metazoa; phylum Chordata; class Aves; order Tinamiformes; family Tinamidae; genus Crypturellus; species Crypturellus undulatus. The sequence goes on along the minus strand of VWPW01030827.1, from coordinate 308,723 downwards.
CTCAGTAGAGCTGCTCTCCAGCAGGTCGGTCCCCAGGCTGCTGTCTCACCGTGGACTTGGCCTTGTTGAATTTCATGTGGTTTCTCACCGCCCAGTTTTCCAGTCTGTGTCTAAAGCAAAAATTCAGTGTTTCCCTGTTGCAAGGCAAGGATGACTTTGCATATGTATGTATGGGTCATGCACCCTTTTACAATGCTAATATTTTTTTGGTGCGCAAAGATTTTAAATTTTCCCTTCCAGGGGCACAAGTTGAGGGGAGCGTACGGACAAGTTTTTGCTTGGCAATCTATGAATTGGCTCTTCTATAGGGGCTCAAGTTTTATAAGTAAAGCTTGCCAAAATGGAGATCCATCTAATTCCATGGAAATTACAGGCTGTTTAATTTGGTTTGTGTCCAAACTGGGATCATAAGCAGGAGAAAGAGAAGCCAGTGAAATCAGGCAGCTTTAGTCTATTGGTTACTGTGAAGGATATCTTAAACCAGCACATTAAGGACTGTGCCAAACATAAAATGTGTGTCCTAATTAGACACATGTACCTCCAATCCCTCAGACCGCCTCCTTTTATGATAATACAGAATGATTTTCTCCACATATTTCAAGTGCCATTTGTTCCAAATATGCACTAAGAGGGAAATCCTGGCCTGCGAATAGGGAGACATTAGGTAAAACAATGATGTGAGACTCTGTCCATGATGCCAGCTGAAGCATCCCTGCGCGATGAAAACCTCGCTCACAGCCAAGGAATCCTATTTCCTTCAGTCAATTAAAAGTTTAGGGGGATTAGACAGAAGGAGTCCTCAGAGACCTAATGGAAAAAAGACTTTTCTCTGAGGTTTTGTTCATCTTTACACCATATCTAAATCCGCCCTAGGTAATTTATAAACTTCCTTCACCCTCATTCTCTAACAGTGTGCACTAGCATATTGCAGAGGAGCCAGAGAATGTTTTCCTCTGTTCAGAGGATACAGAAATATAAGTTGTTATCATACAAGTGTCAAATGAACATACTTTGCTTCTGTACCACCTATTGAAGTTTTTAGAAAATTATTCCTATTTAGTAGTACAAATGCGATATCTTTAGAAGGTGCACTATAAGTGCATTAGCTTTTGGCAAAGAAAAAGACTAATTTATCTCTTGGAGCTATTCTTACTGTTCATAACCTCTCTGCCTAGAATGAAGCCATAAATAATATGTACCAGTAATTCCTTTTTCATAAACGCTGGCAAAGCACAGCATGTTATGGCCCAGCAAGACATTCCTGTCCATAATCTGCTAATAAACATATCAATTTTATATAAAATATAAGATATTTTGAAAGCTTGTTTGTGACTTAGAATCCAAGCCCATCAAGGGATTAAATTGGGAGCAAGGCAATCTTCCCGGTTTATTTGAGAGGTTTTAAACCTGGAAGAGGTGTTATGATCTCATTTAACTTTCTTACCTGAGACAAGCCCTGCAATTTGACTAACTGGTGTTTATATCAGGTGCAAAACATCTGATAGATCTACAGCAAGAGAAGATAATTTGACTTAAATACTTTAAAAAATGTAAAGGACATATTTTTTTTAACAAGGTAAAAACAGAGCCATGGAAAGACACCTGACAACCAAACTCAATCCCCCTTCAGATTCCAGCCCCTGTGCCTTGAACTCCCTCCAATGTCAGAATCCAAGATACCCATCCCAGTTACCTGCAGTCTCTATGTTCAGATTCTGATGTTTTTGTTTTTTCCAGCAAAATTTGTCTTGGATTAGAGGTTACAGGTAAATTGTAATTAAACTCACATGCTCATTTTTTAGATCAGAGGAAAGGTGAATAAGAACAGAAAAAAGTTTTGTTTCGGCTTATAGTGCTCGTATTGCTCCACGAGTATACATAGCTGGGGTGTAATCCAGATGGTACCACAGGACAAACATGGCTGTGAATACGTAGTTCTAGGCCCAGAAGGCACTACAGCAGCTAGGCTTTGGGAGCAGCTCCCTTTCTTCTCTCCTTGTACTGACTGCTAAAGCAAATGTGTCTTTAATAGAAGAGCAACACAGAATTAATGGGTTTAATTTCCAAAATGACAGAGGCTATTTCATATATGGTACTATTAGACTTATAAGTGGAAACTGGTGTAGGGGCACTTCATAAACCTGTAATAGGAATGCCTACAAATGACGGGGGAAACATCCAGTAAGAAGGCAGTCCACTGCAAGGAATCAAGACCTGTGGCATTTGCCAGTAATGGAATACAAATCCCAGTCGGTAGTTTTGTCCAGTCTAATTTTTCAGCTTCAAAATTTAAGCCTGTCTCTGTATGTTGAAAATGAAACAGGTGTCTTTGTAGAGCTAGAGAGAGGCAGGTCCATGAGCAGTTCATCATCAAACTGTGTTCTGCATGCTCACTAACTGCTTGCTCAAACACATTTGCTGAAATTAATTATGAAGCTAGAGTTCAGTGAGTTCATCAGTCTTTCTGCACCATTTAAGCATATCTATCATTTTCAGAATGATTTTGATTACAGCAGTTCATGAGCAGGCATAGTCTTGATCAGACTAGAAGGGCAGCAGAAATGTGACCCCCTCCACACAACAAAGCAAACACAAGCACTGCTAACGTAGCCAAAAGCCTTTTCGGGACCTATTTCAATTAGTGGTTAAATAAATCTTATTGTTATTTAATTTAAAATTGTTATTTCACTTAAAAATTTAAATTTAAAAAGCTTAATTAAAAATCACCAGGCAATATTTCAATTGTGGTATTCCCTGGGATGCACAAGAATGTAATTTCTTACAAATTTGTGAAAATAAAATTGTCCAAAAACAGTAGTGACAACTCTATTCTTTGATGTAACTGAAAGGTTCAGAATTTGGCCCTAAATCTGATTAACTGAAGACATGCTGACAGATAAGATCACATATACTGTGTCCAGTATATTTTTCATTCTAAGTACATCAGGTCTATTCTCAAAGGAACAAACTCCCGGAGGTGTTTTCATAGACCAGGCAGCTGCTTCTGATTTCTCTTTACAGCAAGCTCATTTGAAGGTTTTTTAGGATGCCAGCTGCATCACTGCTGTATTTTGTCTGGCAAACAGAGCTGTCACTTTCAAAGTGAGATATATCCATGATGAACAGATTGGTTGAACTCTCATGAAGACAAATATCCAAAGCATTTCAAATAAGTTGGTGATTCTCACTGCCTTTGAAATCTTCCTATTTCACTAAGCACGAGTCACCTGGTAGACACATGCACGACACAAGCAATTACAGTCAAACTGCTGGAAATGCCTACCAAAGCTAACGACAACACCAGAAGACACTACAGAAAAAGCATCTAAAGCTCGATGTTACTGAATAAATAAATCAGTAGATTTGATAAAAATACCTGGTTTGTACAAGAAGAGGTGTTTGTACATTGCTTAGTACAAACACGTGCTGCTAAAGGTCTCCAGGGACTAACAAAACACAAATAATTAAGCGCAACTGAAAGCAATCTTTAATTCATTTCATCTGTATGGAACTTGGCACACATTTTTTAAGTGGACTTAAGCCTAATCCCCTAATGGGGATGTCTCTGAGCTATTTAAAGTTCTGCTATATCTAAAGAAAAAAGAAACGTATGAAAAATGAAAATTCTGGCCAAAGTCAGTTATCCTTGTGGGACTGATTGCACTGAATTTTGAAAAAAAATGTACTGCCTATCTGCTTTTTCATGGACAGCTGGATCATCTCCTCTTGTCCAGCAGTTTTCAAGGATAGGAAATAGGAACTTCAGCTTTCTTTCCTATTTACTGGGTTTTACAAGGGAGACTTCTATAAAAATATGTTTGGGCCAAGGAAAAGTCATTGCCAAGTGTAACAATAATATTTCTCCCTGAAGCTAACTACGCTTCTAAACACTCCATATTTATGCAGTAAATATGCACTATTATGTCATTTTGCAAACACATAACTCAAATTATATTCAACAACTTAGAGAGGCATTGATTTACTAGCTTCATTAGGAAGATTAAAATGCAAATTCTTTTTACCTAGGGGCAATATTTTTAATAGCAACATGCTGGGATAACATTTCCTCAAACACTAGTTGGATTTCAAAAGTTTGTATGGCAAAGATCTGCCATTTAAGGAAAACTTATTTCTTGAATTGTACATTAAGAAAAGCAATTAAATTGAAAGGTGCTGTAAGACCTTACAAAAAAAAAAAAAAATCAAACCCACCCCTACTTGGTTAACTTTCTGGTCAGAAATTTAAACTGTAAGTCATTTGCCCTTTGCTGCATTTTTAAGAAATAATAATAACTTTAAAAGGAAAAGATGCTACCTTGAGGAAATATTACACAATAATACACAGACTATGAGACAGATTCCAAAAAACATTATAAGTTCTTGTCCCTGTAATTATTATAGGATGTTAGACATCCACACTCCAACAAGCTTTAGTGATCTGGATACAGTTTGGAAGACTGAGGAAAACTGACTCCAAAAGATAAAGAAATGTAATTACAAGTGTTGACTATCTCTCTCTCTCTTTTTAAAATGTAAAGTATGTAACATATTAAAAATGTTAGAAATAGTTATTGTAGTATTTCATAAAGAGATAATGTGCAAAAGCTGGAGTGAAACAGAAAGCCCTATTTTTAATATTATAAGCTGGTGCTCCTATAATATCACTACCCTCCATTACATGAGATAATCAAATAATATTAAAAATATTAAAATATTTTTAAAAATTAGTATTTTATCCTGGAAAAAAAACACATGCATGACAGTCCTGTAGACTGCTGTCATTTGAATTCAACCATTGAAATAATACTTAATGAAATACAACATCCTAAATTTAGTAGAGAAAAATATATCACCAGCATGCAAATGAAAATGGATGTTTTGATACTACTCTTATTTCTAATAGCATCTCTGATAAGATCTTCCTAGTTGTACTCACCGTATTAACACACTACTTAGAATAAAATGTTTTAACATTTCTTTGTTGCAGATAGTGCTAATAAGTCTGAAGCACTAAATCACAGAACATTTATTATAAGTCCACAGGCCAAACAATTTGAGATGCCTGAGCTTCCAAAAGTGAAATTATTATTTTTTCAAAATTATTACTGCCATCGCCCATAAATCCCACACAAGTTAATTATAGTCGATTGTCTGTAGTATAGCAAGCATTCTAGAAACAGCACTGAATGAGTAAAGGGAAATAATTTTAAGTTTAGACTCCCCGAATATTTCAGAATATCAGCTGTCTAGATAAACGAAACACTGAAAAATGTCAGTGTTCAGGGAAATCCAACAGGGGAAGAGGTAGAAATGAGTTTTTGAACTTAATTTCAAAAAAATTTTGGAAACCAAGGACAAGATAAGTGTTTGCAAGTAAAAGGCAGATGGTATAGCATACTTGAGGTTTTTATATTGAGACATATATTGAGACACATTGAGACATTTTGTGTTGCATTGCATGGCACTTGACATATTATCTTAACGACTTCCTATAATTTCTTCTATTTCTTTCTTCAGACTGTATAAAGTCTATCCACAATTTTGTATATAATGTTTGTAGGAGTGGTCAGATCAGACAGGATTTTCTATGCAGAAAAAGAAGTGTTTGCTCAAATTCCCAACAGGAAAGGTTTCTGATGCAATTAAGGAAAGTCCAGAATATCTCATGGTACCACTGTTAGACTTACACACAGATGTACCTTGAAGAAGCACTTCATCCAGGTGCCTTGCACCCCTGCATCCGACTGCTGATTTATAGATTATTTGCTGTTGTTGCTATTTTGGTTCCTTTACTATGGATAAAATGTTCATCTTTTAATGCAGTATCTCCCTAATAGTCTGAGTAGAATTCAATGCCCACTACATTAATATATGTACAGAGGCATACTGAGAGGCAAATATTGTTTTAATGTTTGGCTTTCATTCTTCATCTCTAATTCTTCCAATTCTCAAAGTATGATTGCACCTTCACAGGTTTTGAGTGTGAGACCAGAAAGCACTTGGGGTTATTCACTGTCTTTGAGCATGCTCTTATATGCAGTTAATCTCTTCAATAGGACATTAATACAATTCAAATCATCTGACTGACTGGATCAGAGTGTTGATGAATTTAAAAGTAATGTAAAAACAACTATAGCTCTCCAGCAGATTTTTAGCTTATAATTTTATTGTCAGTTTAATGGCATCTGATTTTGCCTTTTTACCACTTTTTTAGATAGATAAATCTGTATGTAGCCATATGCCTCATAGTAAATGTAAATACGATACATACATCCATAATATAAATATACTTATTCCACTTACCATTAGTAATGATTACTCACCCCAGAGATCCTACAGCAAAGGACAAAGTTGCTGTGGCTTGCCACGACACTCCATAAAGCAGACAGTGACAAACCATGTCACCAGTCACCTAACGTGACCATTATCAACACCTTCAGGATACCTTATACAAACTCACCATTTCCTAAGGAGAAGGGAAAAAAAAAGAAAAAAGAAAAAAAAAAGGCAGAGCAAAGTTAAATGAGATTTGGCCACAGCTGATGCATCACCTCAGGCAACCTGGGTTTCTGTGCTGTTTCTCACTTCCTGACATTTTTCCCATGACAGCTAACATCACTAACCCAGACTTTTCTTTCCATTTCCTTCTCATTCCCCTATCACTCTTTATAGGCCCCCAAATGCTCAGCAGAACTAATTTCTTCTATCTGGTAAAAGACTTTTTCACATCTGCCATGCTGACTGACAATTTGCATTTCCCTGCCTTCTACAACCTTCAAACTGCCTCAATCCATTTTTTTTCAACACTTGGTTGGGTTAAACGCAAGGAATGCATTCCTCTTGCAAAGTCAGCCTTTCCTCAGCTCCTTGCTTGGTAGCTGCCCGGGTTACTTCAGAGCACTATCTGGAGAACACCACCTCATACCGATGATGTAAAACACACTGCAACTTGCAGTGCGCTGCATAAGAATCTCAGGATTCAGCCCCACCAAAAATAATGGAAGGGCTCATTTATTTTCCTGACAAGGGAGGATGGCGGAGACTCTCACCCTTTTTCCCTCCGCTATCATATGTGCTGCTATGGCAGTAGCCTGCTCTTTAGACAAAATAGCCCCCCAGTCCTCTACTTTTTATGTTCCTAAACCATATCACAGTTCTCAGATGAGGACCTTGATCTCCTGCCCGCCCTCATTCTGCAGATGTACATCCAGCTCTCCAAGCCCTGCCTCTCAAGCCCCATCAGCTCTTTGCACGGGCCTTCAAGTGCAATCTCAGCAACGCCAAGAGAGCCTTTATCGAGCTGACGTGGGAGCTACAAACTTCCCTCAGGAGTCTCTTCTCCCGTGCAAGTGTCTATCTTGTGACATATGTAGTATTATTTTAAGCTATCTGTCTTCCTGACCTTTTCAGAGGAGAAAATGTTACTTTGCACATGCATATATCCAAGTAGTTCTCAGCAGGGGCATCAAAGCCTTTCTAGGAAGGACCATGCCATTTGGGGCCCTGGATACACTTGTTTGGGCTGCATCACACAGCACCTGCAGCTCCTCTGTAATCTGATGAGGAAAAAGGGCTCCCAGTACCCCGAGGTGCTGGATAGAAACAGGCAGCCATCGCAAACATCATGGAGCTGAGCATCCTCCCCTGTTCTGCATAATAAAACCAAATTGCTACGACTGTGCCATTAAATGCCAAACACAGCTCATATGAAAAATTGGCGCAGCCTGGAGATTTTTCTTATGTTCTGTCAGCAGAACATATCTGCTTGCAACAAGAAATACCTATATCCATATGCTTTCTGTCAGCCCACATGACAAATGCAGCGTAGTCTTTGTGCTTCCAGCAAACAGAGAGAGAAAATGATATATAAAGGCTTTCTCTGTTCTGATTCATGGATAGAAGGCACGCTACAGACAAAGAAAAATGTCAGGTCTGCATCCTGATTAGGGATATTCAACTACAGCAGCTGTGAGACAGTTTAGGGGAAAAAAAGCTTATTTTAATATTTATGGATTTTGAATCCAAACTAAACCTACTTGTAAGCGTTTGGGGCTCGGCTCGCACTCGCTAACGCAGGCAACACGAGGACCGCTCAGCCTGACCACGCATCGTCCCACCGTGCCCGCGAGGCCGCTGCGCGCCGCAGCCGAACCAGCCGCTGCGGGGACGGAGGCGTCACAGCTGGCGGCTCTTAGGCCAGGGGTAACCTACACATTCCCCGGAGCCAGGGAGCAAACAGGAGGGAGGCTGGCACATCTTGGAGCGGTGCACGACAGCCCTAACACCATATCTAAAAATATACCCTCAAGCGATCCTTTCACCTAAGCAGCGTTGCCAAAAGGTTGTTTAATATCCACTTTTGTAAGGCTGCGGTTTCTACATTGCAACAAGGGATATCGAAAGACCACATCCAATAAATTAAGCCAGATCTTTCACGCTCCTTATTATTTATTCTATTCCCATTTATGCCCCACATTTTAGTGGGTAAAATTCCAGCCTTCTACAGAAGAGATGCCAAATGATAAGGAAAAAAAAAAAAAAAAAAAAAAAAGGCTTAATCTAAGACTGAAGGTGGAATTCATGAGGCTGAGTCCTCTGGATGCTTACAGAAGGATGGGCAGTTCCTAAAAGAAGCTACAGCCCACCAGATGTCCTGCAGCTCTACCTTGTGGCAACGGCCAGAGAGTCCCAGCGGCAATGCCTGACACACGCAGCTGACTTGAACAAGTCTGAATGACTAGACGAGCTAAGAAGCTTAAAAAAATTTCAAGTCATTAAAGTAAGAAAGTGCTAAAGCATTTAAACCTACGGGTCATGTTCATTACTGAACTACTACTTATCTTCCAAATATGTTCTTTTGGTAATCTACAAATGTTTCTTTTCAGATACAAAATCAGGAAACTGTGACAGCAATGATTCTTCCAGAACAGTGACACTGAAATAGGAGGTGCAACTAGCTAGACTTTTTTTTTTCCCCATAAAGCTCCTATAAAATCTATACACACAGAAACTCATATTTGCAAGTGAAAACAGTTGCTGATGTGTGCAACTGTTTATTCTGAATATGGAAATAGACATCTGCATGGGCAAATGGATATGAATGCAAATTTTCTCCTAAACTTTTACACAGACAGGTTTGATTTAAAGTCACAAAAGCTTTTTACACTCTTCCCAGTGATTTCAGGGAGTTTGACCACAAACGTTATTTCCAAACCACAGCTACCTCTCCACTGCTCTTAAACATCAAGTTAATTTTTCTTTAACTTATATCACAGTAAAACTGATCCTGAGTCAAATCAAGCCCAAATATTCTAAGAAGGGATAATATCAAGAAGTAGGCTTGACAGTCACTATGCAATTACACATGAATCACACTGTTAGATATGCTCTCCTGCAGTGGATATTTACAAGCAAAAATGAAATCTCTTTTTCTTCTCCAGAAAAAAAAAATACAGTTTAAATGGAAAAACCTCCAAACTTTTAAAATCCATATGAATATGCAAAACTGCTACATTAAAACTTTCAAAAAGCTTAAAACACCTCTAAGTTACATTTTTACATTTTTCTGATGATGATGATAAAACACAGAAACATCTAAATCTAAAAGATATCTGCAAAGATTTGAAAAACTGTATGTTAATGCTGCTGGGGTTTTTTTTGTTTAAATCTGAAGTCATAATAATTAACAGATTTCCAGGTTGCCCTTGGGCAGAAGAAAACCACCAACCCTCTCATGTTGCTCAAAGAGCTCCTGAACATTCAATTCATCTCTGTCTTCTTCCACACTTGCTTCTCCACAGCTTGTCTGGGCCCTTGATCTACTGTTCTGTGGGCTTCAGGGGATCTTCTGCTTCAAAAGCTCCTGGGCACCACATGGTTGCCCATCTGCGTGAATCAGTTTCAAATCGACGGTCAGGTCTCAAAAAGAGCTGAAATGCAGGCAACTTGCCAAGGAGCAGCGACCTTCAATACTTCTTTGGATGGCTGCTCAGCACAGCAGAGGAGGCTTATTTTCTTTGGTACTTTATGTGTATTTTCCAAATCCTCCCACAGTTCACCTAGGAAAACGGAATGCTCTGTTCCTTTGGCTTAGGTCACAGTGCTTCAATAAAGTGAGTTCCTCTTCTTGTTTTGTTGACAAATAAAGTTAGAAGCAAGTTTCATTTACAGTCAGGGGCAAGGTGGCAAAAGATTTGTAGCCAAATGGCTACTAAGAGAGAATGTAACAATTTATAACTGTTCAGAAGAACTAAAAAGGAAAGGCAAGCACTATTGAAAATAATGAATTCAGTAAGCCATTGAAGTATTAATGGGAATGAACAAAACACAAGCAAATAAAAGGCTAAGACTATACTGCTAAGCCTTTTCTGTATGATCAGCTAAACCTCCAAAGAGGCAATAGCTATACCACGCAAGCTATATAATCTCAAAAGTTTATGCATGAAATAATAGACCATAGGTAACAAATTAGATTAATAATCTTAACAGGTCTTTTACATGCCTGATTTTCACACTGAGCGCTTGTTTCTCTTCATGATAGATCTGTTAAATGAACAACAAAAACACTTATTTCACCAATCATTCTTTGCACAGTGCAAAATATTTATGTTCTGTGTTTGTGTTGACATGCAAATGTTTTTGGCTACAGATCAATTTGCAAATTACCACTTTTTTCCTATATGTTAGATAGCTGCATCTGGTCAAAACAGCAAACCATCTCACAGGTCATTAAAAATAGATTTTGCTGCACTTCAAAAATCATGTTATAGTAACTGTACGTTGAAAATACCAATGGTGTCCTTCATCTCTCTGTGGCATTGCATTTCTGTTACTCCCTCGCGGACAGCTCCATGTGTATATGTACATGCACATACCTACTTATAGGTATATCTGTGTGTATATATGCACCTCATAAAAGGATTATATGATGCACCCACAATTTGCCCTAAAAAAGAAACCAAGCAAGATAATGTATTTATTTTTAGAGCTTTGGCATAGATTTTAATCTGTCTCCCAATTAAAATAACCTAAGAGGAGAATATAAATTTTAAAATGTATTTGTCTTATTCTGCATAAAACATTACTATAAGAGAAAAATCAAGAACTATTTTTCTAATATGAAACATGCTATATGAAACATGCAAAGTTGTGAGTTTGGGTTTTTTATTTCTCCATCTTTCCTGTGACAAGGAGAAGGTTCACCAACAACACATCTTCCTAAACTCGGTTATTAAGTGGATGTGTTTCTCTGGATGTTTCTCTGTTAATCGTCTCATGAGGTTTCTAAAGAGAAGCATTAAGGGCATACTCGAGGGGTAGGAAGCTTCTCTGAGGTCATTCAGACGATGAGGAGGACTTACTCATAGGAAATCTTATCTTTGCTGAGTATAAAAGGCATTTCTAGTGGGCATTTTTATTATTTAAGTAGGGTATACTTTTTACAGTTTTCTTTTTTAAATGCCAGAAAATCTAATCTCTAAATCTGAGTATTCCTAGAGAGAGTTTAATTTCATATTAATTAGTCTGCTAAACCATTATTACATATATATATAAGTTCAATAATATTTTAATCACTCCCTTTAATCTTAAAGATCTACTTTCTCATTTAGTAAGTAGTTATCCTGTTTCTTTCATCTTCTGTGTAACCTCCAAAAAATATTAAATTGTCCCAAGTCTGTTTTCTTTCAAACAGACAATGGAATTATCTATTCAATTATTCTTATAAAATCATAATTATTTCCATCTTGACGTCCTGGTCCAATGGAACATGTCAATGCTACTTGATAGAGAATACAGAAGTTAAAATGCACAATTAAGCACAGATAGCTATTTCAACTAGCAAATATTCCAAGTAAAATGTTAAAATGTGTTTTCTTCAGAGTAGCAAAGACTTAAAACATTTTTTAATTATTATTATTTGCTATTTTTCTTACTCATTTTTAGCATGCATTAAATTAATGAATATATAGTATTCCTGGCCCAAAATGAGTCTTGCAAGGCATGATTTTATCCTGCACATTTGCTCATAATGTTCAATTATCTCTGATTCTCCTGCTAATTTTGACCTTATACAATGAATTCCCAGGTTATGCTTTTACCAAACAATTTAGTGAGATAAGCTTGAAAAACAGTTATTTGACCTTTCCAGGTTAAATGGATTCAAATTAAAATATAAGCATTCAATATAAGTTTTTTAACTTAATATTTAAAGCCTGATCTCTCTTATTAAACTCTTCTCTCAGTACTTTATTTTGTTTTTTTAGAACTAATAGAATTTTACCTGAGTGAAAAGTTAATTTCTAACTTTCAAAGAACAACGGAGATTAATTTTATGAAATGATGGCAAAGGTAAATTTTATAGCCAAATGTCATTATGATTTCAGTTTTATTACAGGAACAGTTGTGCAGACCGTAACAAACAGATTCTTCCACAAATCAAAGACAAATCCCAAGTTTGGTGACAAATGGTCAGCTGCAAATAAACTAATATAGTCTTTATTTTGATAAAAAAGTAGGTTTTCTCTGCTAAATAGTGTAGTAAGAAATTATGGGATTTATATTATGGGGAGAATGTTTTGAAAGTCATAAAGAAAATACCCATGTTTCACAACACTAGGAATACTGCAATATACTAAGATAATTCCTTGGTATGGAATTCATTTCAATTCTTTCCAAAAAGTACTTCGAACTAATTTATAGCATTTCATCTAAAGATTTCAAAGTATTTCACAGGAGTGGTTCTACAATATATAATGTCCAGTTTGATTTTTTTTTAATGCACTTTATCATATACTAAGTTATGTTATTTCTCTTATAAAAGAATTAGAATCTTCTTCTGGAAAATCCATTAATTCAGAGTAATGTTTATATTCCCTAAAACTCCAGTGTCTGGAGATTAAGAATCAAAATCTACTGCGTATTGCACCACTGTAGGAAGGCAGTGTGATTTCTAAGGACTCCACTGAGTAAAAGAAAACTGCTTCTTTCCATCACAGTTGGATTCCATAAATAACTGGATATTCAATGGCAGGTCTTATGAACATGCTGCTTAAGGTAAACTAAATATGACCTTTCTAGCATTTACCATATTACAGAGTAAACTAGTCTTATTATGAAGCTGAGGCAGCTTCTCCCTCTTTGCAAATCCATTCTCCATTTTTCACTTGATGACATATCAGCATGAAATACAAGCCTCTCCACAAAATGTTACATGCAGGATTTTATTGCAGCATAAGGAAAGCAATTATTCTTTGGAGAGACTAAAGACAATATACTACATTCTAGTAGACTAATCATTTTCTGAATTTTTGATCTCCATCTTTGTAAAATAGAAAATATTTCTAATATATTTATGAGATATTAATGGTAACTACTTTAATTTTAGACATAGAAACTGGCAACTTTTACAAGTTTTTACATTAGTTTTACACTAGGGGTTCAGTTCCATCACAAAGATGCACAAAAGATCTGGAAACAAGCTTCCAGAATGGGCAGATCCTGACACTCGCTTTTGCCAAATTGTTTCATACTCATGCAATCAAGCAGTAACTTGGCGGAGTAGTTGCTTTCCAAGAGGGAAGATACGAATTTAAAATAAGACAAAAAAGCTAATGTGGTCCAAAACTGAGCATGAGAAACCACAGAGCTCTGCAGCACTCCAACTGCTATTGCCTGAGGGCCTTTCAGTGACCTTTCGCAACAACTAGCCCACATCTATCTGGATCACTTTGCATGTTACTCACATCTCACAAGGGAACTGGTTATGCTCTGGGAATCGTGTGCTTCCCCATTTTTCCTTCTAGTACTTTTCTGCTGCATCCTTACCCATATACCAAAAGTACAGAATACAGAGCCACTTCCAGCCTTGTCTTCCAGCGTGCAGGCGAGTCCTCAGTACCAGGAGCCCGATGGAGCAAGCCACTTTCATGGTTAGCGTCACACTGGGTGGGCCGACGAGGTTAATGAAGCCAGGACTACAGATTTAGTCCTGTGGAGATTTACAGACGGCACCCTTAACAGAATGGTTAAATAGCATCTACAAAAATTAATGGTAAATACACTTCAATTATGACATAAAAGTAGTATCCTATATATATTCTATAAATACATAATTTATATGCACATATACATATAGTTCAAATTAAATATAGACATATAACCCACAGAACGTACCACTTTGTAGACCAGAAATGCTTTTAAAAAAATCCACTTGACACCTGTTTTTTAAAAGGAATAAAACAGGACAGAAAGTCTTTTTGCTCATTAATCGCACCTCAAAAGACAAGGCAGCAAACATTATTTTTAACAGCCTTTTCTGCTACGTCACATCCAAACCCTACTCTACCTGGATGTAGGAATAAAACACTGCACTATGAAGCCTAAAGGTATTCAGGAATCTTATTTACAAGTAAGTCACAGAAAAACATAATCTGTTCTTTGCCTCCCAGTTTTGTAAAATTGCTGTCATAATGCAGAGTAACAGTATTAAGCAGTCTCCAAGACACCAGGGAATAATGATCTTGGGAAATTTCAATATCGCGGGTATATTTGACTTTCATATCCATGCTGCCAAGGTTTCCACAACAAGCAATGTGACCAGGAATTAGCATTAAGTTCAGCGCTGCTCCCATCCCCAGAGTGCTCCGTGCATGGTATATGACAAGCACTAACAATTCACGGCTCTGGGCTCTCCAAGCCGCACGGGTGACAGCCAGGAGACCCTCTTCGATACGGCTCTGCTGCACACCCCCGAGCTCAGCAAACACAGCAGCCCTCGTGTCTGCAGCGTTACAGTGCAACTTGCTTGCTGAGCATCATTAGCACAACTGTATCCACAGTAAAGTTATTTTTCTGAAGTCACAGGAGATCTGTAATTCCTAAATTCATCTCAAAGCTCATGCTTTTACCTGTAATCAATGCCTGTCACATTAATAACAGACTAGTAATGCATGTTAATGGGGCCAAAGAAGAGCTTACTTTAGTGAAATATATAAACACATACAGCAGCCTACATTTATTGCTTAGAAAGATTTTCAGTCTGGTCTTACCTCAATGTCACTGCTTGACATTATATAATGGCTGAATAATATTGCACAGGGTGATTGCCCTTAAACAGAAGGGACTCACTCAGTGCTATAGGGCTTTGCTGCTTTTGAAACATAGGTTGGATATTAAGAGAGGCAAGTACAGATAAGAAGCACAAGGGAAAAACTTGCTTCACTAAAACAGATCTTCTTTTTCCTCAAATAATCATAGCTAATATTTTAAAATACTTTTATAAAGAGCAATCAAGCTCTTTCATGGGTCATGCTATGACCAAGTTCTTGGTAACAGGCTCTAAAAATCCTATATCCATACGATATAGGATCCATATATGAACTGTGTTTTATTTTCCCAACACAGTTATGTTTATCAAAGTGAGGAGAAATGGGTTACAGAACAGTTAGGAGCACTAACCAAAGCTTCATTACTGCTTTTTCAAGCAACTTGCAGGTAGGTTCAGTGCAGGTCAGTGTCTGTTAAAACTTTAAAAGATTGGAAAGTTAATGGTTCACATCTGCAATTTTAAATTATTCAGTTACCACTTGAGTACTAAGCACAGACCCAGCAAACAATGGCTAATACAAATCATGCATGTTTCATAAAGGAAAACCATACTCTCAGAAGTGCATTCATACCTGAAAAGAGAGACTGTGTTTTCAAAATCATTTAAGACCTGCTCTTCCTAACATCACTTTAACTTTCATCAGTAAAACCTCCAATTGCCTTGAATAGGAGTTTTATTCAGGAACCGCAGACAGATTCCAAACTGTAAAATAATAATAATAATTGCATTCAAGTTATAAATACAGGATGGGGGGAAGCAGTGCTACGAAGAGCCTGCTAATGGGTTGGACCCTCTACCCTATGGCTTCTGTAACTGTCCTTCAGCACAATCCCCTTTTCATGCTTCCTTCTGCTGGAAAGGCAGAAAGAAATGGCAGATTGCCTGCTATCCAGAAAGGCATGGGAACAGGGAGGCGCTCCCGGGTATTGCAGTGATGATGCACACTCCAGGTTCCAGTTAGAAACCCGGGACACATCAGAGATTGTCATGTCTGACATGCAGCTATCCATCAGAAAGGAGTCCAGCAGAGAGATATTGAATACAAACCCAGAAAAGGAAAGAAAACGGGAAGTACTGAAATGCTCATAACTTACTGCAGTTTTTGGCATTTTACTAGTGGTTAACAAGTTTAAGAGCCTGACTCCCTCTTAAGCTCTGGTCAGTTATTACTTTCTTTAAATTGGTTATGACAGAAACAAAATACGTGCTTACTGTCACTAGTGTGCCTGCTCTAGCTGTTGNAGCCTGCTAATGGGTTGGACCCTCTACCCTATGGCTTCTGTAACTGTCCTTCAGCACAATCCCCTTTTGATGCTTCCTTCTGCTGGAAAGGCAGAAAGAAATGGCAGATCCCTGCTATCCAGAAAGGCATGGGAACAGGGAGGCGCTCACGGGTATTACAGTGATGATGCACACTCCAGGTTCCAGTTAGAAACCCGGGACACATCAGAGATTGTCATGTCTCACATGCAGCTGTTAGACATGTTGTCAGTAGCTGTTGTCAGTACTATTAACAGTAAAGCTTGTGGGACAGAGAGAATAGCAAAACAAAAAGGTAAGTCCCAAACATCCAAAGAAGTGCTTAGGATAAAATAACAGTGTGTTGAATCTTCATCTATGAAGAAAGGAAAATTTCATTTTAAATCAACGCATCATGAACATCTCAGATAAACAGAGTCACCGTACGAGGGTAGCCATAAGATGTTAACTGTAGACCTGTTTTTCAGCTGAACCTGGCAAAGTCGATATTTTCATAACTCTGCTACATTGAAACTGCAGCTCACAGGGCTGTTAGTCATTTCCTTACATTTTTTTTTTCTTTCTATAATTGGTTCCCTATCCTTGACTTGGGAAGATAGGACTATGTAACATTGTTCTGTTAGCAGAATATTTGTTCCTCTGAGGAATTAATGGTACTACTCTCTATAAAAATGTCTCTATTGAACCAACACAGCCGCTCTTTTAACCCAATTACAGAGCAGTCATCCAGGAATAGAAGATGACTTTTAAGTTGGGAGCACACACATCCCTACATAAATGCTACCTTTCTTCCAGCTGCGGAGTCATGACCCCTCAGGAGCCAAGTCATTTAAAAGTGCCCCAACTACTGCAGAACCTGTCAGCTGATGAGACTTGCTACTGCACTCTGTCTTCAAAGGAGCTCTTTCATTCCCAAAGATATTAGCAGGGAGTTAAAGTCATAAATTCCCTCTGCCTTCTTTTGCAAGGTGGTTCCTTCTTTCACAGTTATAAGGTTAAAAAAGGAGAGATTGCTCCTGTGAAGTTACAGTAAATCAGAGGTGAAACTTCCAGACTTTCTGCCGAAGTCACTATTTTTCCCTCTGGATTTCCCTTCATATAACGGATATGCAATTGTTAGAGAAAATGGCTGTATTTCACGCACAGAAAAAAAAAAGCAATGTAATACCCANAAAAAAAAAAAAAAAAAAAGCAATGTAATACCCGTAAAAGATGCTACCATCATATTGGTAACAAAATGGGTATGGAAACAAAAGCAAACGACGGAAAGGATCAGTGATGTAGAGTACTGGGAATGTAGATGTACATTCCCTGAATGTACAGCTCTGAAGATGTGGAGTACTTTATAAAAACACGGACAGCATGCTACTTGAACTTGAGTTAAAAGGCAACCTCAGCTACGTTTCAACTGCTCATAAGGCTCTCTGATTGCTCCACATACCACATGTTCCACATACCATATCGGCTCTTTCATGGAAGAAGACATCTTCAAAGAAGGCTCCAGCAAACAACGTACCTTGGCAAGTCCATCTCTGTTTTTTCTACCTCCTGTTTCTCCATGGGGAAGAACCTTTCAACACAATCATTTCCAATCTTGGCCTAGCACCACAGAAACACCAACAAGGTCCCTACTCTTAGTCTATCCATGTGAAAAAAAAACAATCTGCCCAAATTTAAATTCCCCATAACAACAGCACCAGAAGACTGGGGGATGTAAAAGACCCATCTCTCAGTACTGTTCATCTATTTCCTTGTCCCTGATGGGCTTTCTAGTCTTCACTCGCCAACCTCTTCACCACACTCTCAAGTAAATAAGAGGCATTACTGGAGTCGTAGCTGGCCTTTGGTATTACTGCCACCACACAGACAAAAATCCACATGGATGCCAACATCTTTCATGGGTTGATAATTAAGTTCATGAATGATTCTTCTCCTCAAAATTTCTTGAAACTCCAGCTAGCTGTCAGCTCTTTACCTGTACACTGGTAGAAAATAAAATGTTAGTCGGCACCATGGAACGATGACGCAACGGATTTTGTTCACAGGTGCCTTGTTTTGCTGCTCTTCTGAAAAACTGGTTCAGTAGTTTCGAAGTTAAGAATCCTGACAGGCTTTGCTAGGCCTAAAGAGCTTAAAAAAAAATTGCCGTAACACCGCATCATGAACATCTCAGATAAACAGACATATACTGCATATACATTTACTTCATTAAACAAAGAGATACATTTGCAAACTCAAGCAAAGGAAAAATGTTCCTTACAGGATACTTTGCTTATTTAAGAAATGATAGGTACAGTAGGCCAGAACATTCTCAAATACTTCATTCATTGCCTTCACAATATCATTATTTACTGTAGTGATCAGCCAACTTAGCTTCCTGCTTACGGAAGGGAAATAATTTCTTTCTACCATGTGTACAAAAAGTGGTTTTCAACCCATATTCTAACACATCAGCAAAATTTACAAAAGGTTATCAGAGAAGGACAACTATCAATTTGTATTTAAAGGTACTTTTATGACATTTCTATACTATTGCATAGAAGTAAAATCTGTCACAAGCAGACATGTGATTGATATTCTCATTAGCAAAACAGGATTAACACTCTTATTGCAAAGATGGTCAAAAATCAAAATTGATATAAATCAAACCTTGTCAAAGAAGAGAAACTAACAAAATCCTTTAGTGCTATAACAGCAAAAGAAGAAAGAAATGAGAAGTATATTGCTAAAAAAAAGAGATGAAAGATAATATAAACAAAGCCTAAACTTGAATGAATATATTGCCCCCCTCCTTTTTCTTTCTTTCTTTTTTTTTAAACTTAACTCACAAAGGAAGCAATGCACAAGCGGGTATTATCCTGTAAAGAAAAATAATCATAGTCCATGAATCAGGAAGAATTGATACAAATTACTGCATATCCAGTAGCAAGCACAGTAATAAATCTTCAAAACTGGAGGGTTTTTCTTAATATAAGTAGGAAATTAAAGAAGAGGTGTAAATGGTTCTCAAAATTAGCTTTATCTCAAATGTGTAGAAGCTCATAGTATTAATTGTGGATTACGAAATAATTAAAGATATAGAGATAAAAAGAGTGTGTGATAAAATCCAACATCAGGCAGCAAAAATAACTCAGTTCAGACTAATTATCTCTCTTTAATAAAGAAAGATTTCCCTACTCACAGAACAGAAGACAACCTACCTCACATCATTCTGGGATTTTTTTTTTTGGCAGTCAGTTGAAGACCTTCGAAGAGGGAAGGTTGTTTTATGGGTTGTTACACAAAT
This sequence comes from Crypturellus undulatus, assembly GCA_013389825.1. Lineage (NCBI taxonomy): Eukaryota > Metazoa > Chordata > Aves > Tinamiformes > Tinamidae > Crypturellus > Crypturellus undulatus. The sequence goes on along the minus strand of VWPW01030827.1, from coordinate 289,071 downwards.
CAGTCAGTGGCCAGCTGCAATCCCATAGTGTCACAGAGGCCACAAACACTGCCGCGCAGTTCCTCAGCCAAGGCATTCCTAACAAAGCTTGGGAAGCAGCAGATCTGTTTTTCAGATATTTTAATGTATTCGTATATTGTTAAGCTTATCGAGAACTCTATAGAACTTTATGAAAAAAGAGATTCAAGATATCAGCTTGAGAAGAAAAAAAAATAAATAAAAAAGACCATGACAATAATGAGGGAGCTTGATAGCTTGATATTGAAAAAAAAATCAAAGAACTTCATTCAGACATATTTAACCCACAATTTGGACGTAGAATAAAACAACCCTAAAGAGTAAGAACAGCACCTTATTTTTGGTATTAAGTGCAAGAGCCTCATCTCTAGCTTCCTTCCAGCTACTCACCAGCTACTGAAAACGCATGAAAAAGAATAGGAAGGAAAGATCCTTCCTCCCTTGCTCACTGTAAAAAAATCCACTGCAGACATTTTCACTTCAGTGTTGGACCTTTATTTATTTATTTTTTTTTTAAAACAAGTGTAAACAGAATCACACTCTTACTATATTCTACAAGCTTCTCTCCACTAATAGCAAGTCTCACACTGCTGAGACTGCAATTAAACTTTAGCAGTTCTTACCTTCCATTTTACAATTCGCATACCTTAAAAAAAGAATCATACATCAAGTCCATGGCTAATTATGAGTCACAAACAATTTTTTCCCCTTCTTTCCAATATAGACCTTGTAATATCCATTATTATTTTAAATTATTTACATCAGAGTTACTGAATGCAAAAGCTATGCTTATTGGAAATTCTATTGGTACACAAAATAGCTCTATAATATATTATTTATTCCTACTTGTATTGGACTTATTACTTCATATTTCAAGTAGAAGTAAATATTCCCCTTGTGGAAAAATACTGTCTTTTTGTATAAGACATAATGATATAAGGTAAATTGTGCTGTTGGTTTGAGTTAGACACGCAATAGACTTCAATAATGTACTATTTCCTTTTGTATATAATGCAATCCTAAGGAAAACAATTAAAGAAAAAGGTGTCTGAATTTTCCTTTTATTCTTTTAAAGCCTATTGCTCACATAACATTTTTCCATCACCAGATTCCATTATCATTTTCATTCAGAGTAATATCCCAGCAGGCTTTCCAAACAGATTTTTTTTGTTAATATAATCCTCTGATTAAAAAGCAAACATAAAAATAAAACAAAGGTTATTGATTCTAAAACATAGCAAACAAAAACACCAGCAAGGAAATATTATTTTCAAAGATTCTTGATTCACTTTTACTTACTTTTTTTCTCTTTAAAGACTAGTTATTACTCAAAACAAGATTACTTGATAGTGATATGTTAACAAGAGACGTTTTCGCTATTTTTCATATTGACTCCCTCTAACGCTGAATTTTGCCATGCAGATTTTCATTGAGTTTAGTCTCACCAGAAGGAATCTCTTTCTCTAGATGTTTATTTGTGCATTTTTCATTCCAGGTCACAAAGCAGCAAGGTGTAGAAGCAGCAAACATTCCAGGACACCTTAGCACAGGCAGGCAAATCTCATGCAGGTGGCATATCACTGTGTACACCTCATTAACTGAACAACTAACAAATATAAAGACAAGAACATAATGTAGATAGTCCCCCCAACTGTATCCAGGCAAAGTTCATTACTACAAAAAATGTAATGAAAGAAAACAGTTTTGACAAGCTGTTATCAGGAATGATGCAGATAGGGCTGATCCATCTCAGGGTAGCAGAAGCCCATATCAATGAGAAGAAAATATCTGTGTTGAGTCAGAAAAACGGACCATCTAGCCCTGAGGAAGTTAAAAATAAAATAGAAATAAATGTAATAGATATATAACTTTGTCATACGACAGGAAGGTAATGTGATACATTCACTTCCAAGTTTCAGTAGAGGAGCTTCCTATTAGAAGTCAATTTAACCTAAATTCCTTTTTCCAACTTTATCCTTTGCTAACTGGAAACACACAAGAGTAAATACAGCCTCTCTGTCTAATGCAATATTCTGAAAGGATTAACTAAAATCTATCTGAGCAAACATAATATCATTATACATTTTTTCAAGAAGACTGAAGGATTATTAAGTGCTCTAGGATTTCCTGACTAGAGAAGCAAGCTACTTGGGGACATGCCTCAGCCTACATTAGTGGAGTTTTTATACATTTGCCTCATCAACTGGATTATCAGAATCAGTAAATTCATTTAGAAAAACAGCTCCTAAGACACAACAAAAAAACCCCAACAAATCCTAAAGAAAATTTCATTTTCAAAATTTGAATGAGCTTTATATATAAACAATTGACAAAATACCATAAGCCCTAATTGTGATCCCCCCTTTTCTTTTCCTGCTGCTCCACAAATCTGATAATATTTCCTAAAATTAAGTAGAGAGAAAAAAAAAGCAAATTATTTTTTATAATGCTCCTGTCTCATTTAAACAAAAAGTAGCATAGTCACAATATATTAAAAACTTTAAAACTCCAGTGACAGTAACAGTCACCCACTGATTTCTAAAATATTAATAGTTAGTAGGGAGGATAACTAAAATTACAACACTCAAAGTGTGCTTAATGCACATGCTGATGCCTCTCCTGCTTGTTGCAATTTGTGACATAACCCGCAATGAGAGCTTTGGGAACTAAAAGTTAAAGTACTCCGTGGATTAAGAGGAAATTAATTTCCCTAAAAGAACCATTGATTTGACAGCCACTCAAGTAAATCCACTGACTATTTTTTAAAGAATAAATCTACTATAAGTGCAACTTGCAAATGCAAGCTGTTAACTTCTAACTCCTAAATGTTTACCAATTCATTTGTAAAGAATTCTTTTATCCTATTACCTCTTTTTATTTTCTTGTGCTACCATGGTGGTACAAGAAGACAGAAGGTTCAGATGACAGAAGGTTACTTTAGAGGTGCTTCTGGTCAGGGCACTGGCAGACCATTTTTTCAAGTCGTTTTTTGTTTTTTTTTTTTTTTTTTTTTTCTTTTTCCTCTCTCTTCTTTTTTCTTTTTAAAAAGACAGTCCAGAGTCAGAGCAGCTGCGAGGCAGTTTCAGTGCAGGTGGAAGGACTACAGAGAGCTCAAAGAACCACCAGCATCTCCCAGAAGTGCTGCACAAGGAGCACTGACCGCTCCAGACTGGAGAAGTTTCGTGGCTCCAGGCCTACTCACTAATGTCATAGCTGCAAAATAGACTGAATTTCTAGGAAGCCCTGCAGTCAGAAAGCACGATATGGAGCAGGCTCTATGATTTTACTGCATTTTTTTTTCCTCAGGCTCCCAGTTTGTTCCCTTTTCCATCTGCCCTCAAATCCAGAGCTTTAACCCCGAGGTAATACCTACCAACACCTTGTTTCTTTGTTGGGTTCCTACTTGAAGCACAGCATTTCTGCAGGGTTGGTTAGGGTTGTGCTTTTCACACATTTACAGCAAGCGCTAGAATGAAAAATAAAATAAGAAAAAAAAAAAAAAAAAAGGACCTCTTCGCTTCTCCTGTGTTTGCTATATGCTTATTCTTACCTTCTTTTTCTGCTGGGAAACTCTTTCCTGATATGAAAGGAAATTTTAGTGACCCATAAAAAATAGAATTTAATTCATTTATTTCATTTACCATTAATTCCTAGTGTGACCATCACTGCTCACCGCAATTTAACACATACTGCACACTTTAATATAGCTGAAGCAATGGGCTCTAGATCCTCTGAACAAATGACCATACTGAATAGTCTGTTCAAGTGACTGAGTTTTCCTATTTTTTCCTTAGTCGCAGAGGGAGCCATATGTGAAAAGGCTGCTTGAAGGCTGTCCTTGGACTCATGAGGCTTACGGGATGCAGCATTAAAGTTGATGATGTTTAGAACTCGTTGGCTTCTTTTCAAACACACTGCCAGGCTGTGAGAGCTAAAGTGTAAATGCTTTCGCGAGGGTTAAGCAATTTACAAAATCAAGCGAAAGATTTCCTAGGGCTGCAGGGGAAAAAATGCTTTGTTCCTGTGGTCTGATGAAGTCAAATCCGGATCAGAGCAGTTTATTGATTTATTAGTGACATAATTAACTGCAATCAGTGAGCTATACATTGGGGATCAATGCTGGCAGTACAACAGATAAGCCGCACTACTAGGCATTTACTAGGTGTTATTAAGCACTGATAAGCTCTAAACTCCCATTTATAACTAATCCCACAAAGCAGCAGTTGCATACAGAGCTGTCTGCACATAACCCCCCACCAGGAACCAGGAGGTCCAAGATCACAGACCCATTTCTGAGAGATTTATACCAACCTCCTGTATAACTGATGCAGGTCCCTGCACCCCTGTGCCACTCTGCGAGCTCCTCTGCAGGCCTGAAGCCCTGCAAGGAGGAGCAGGTGCTGCTAGTTGTGCATCAAATTCAGTAGTTTTAAAGGAAAAAAAATGTGAACACCTATATCAAAAAAAGTTTCGGAGTCAGCCTCAATCAACCTTTTTTGTCTCCTTAGTACACTTTTTCATATAGGCTACATTAAAAAGGAGCACATTTCAAGTTGTTTGCCCCAAAGTACACAGAGCATTTCATATTAAATTATATCACTGCAGGGAAAACATGTTCCATCTATATAAGAATTTCCACTACAGCCTAGATTGAACGATAATAAAGTGTTTGTCTGACTTTCTACACTGGACTGCTTTTGCTGCCAATGCCCTTGAAAACAAGAAATATATTGCTGACTTTACTGCAAGCAGTTCTCTAATTCTTAGGAAATCTGAACTTTTACTTTCTAGTACATTAAGCATCCTCACTACCACGTTCTCAAACTTTGGTCTTCCAGCAAAACCAGAACACACACACACACACACACCACAGTGCTTATCTGTTCTGTATCTTTTCAGAGTTCAAAAAAAATATGTATTCTTTCCATTTTGTTAAAAAAGGACATGCAAATTAACAAGACGTTATCACAGAACAGGTACAGCTTTGATGGATTTTATTGCCTGGAAGTTTCTCCTCCTCACAAGTGTTCTGATAAGTGAGACCACTGCCAGAAGAGGTCCATAGTGACTCTGTGATCTGTAGACTGTAGCTACCTACACAGATGCATACATGACATAACACTGCATGCTTAATACATTTATGCATCTAAGTAGTACAGAAGCAGATAGGAAATGGGTTATTTTACCTACTTGTAAGCAGAAGCCGTCTGTACCATTCTGGGGCCAAGGATGTCAGAATTCGTACTGGAACAACGAGACTCACGAACAGGAAGGCAGCCAAGAACCAGCTGCCTTTACTCGCTCAGAGTAGCAGCCATCCTACACGTTCTGCTGGGGAAACCCGGCGAGCCTGAGAGATGACAGGGACGCCAGGCGAGAGAGCTGCCCCGCAGCCTCTGCCAGCACCAGCCGCGTTGATGGCCGAGAGCCTCCTTGTGCCTCCACCTCCCAGCTGAGGAGTCTGGCATTCCCCACATATCCATAGGGCCGACCTGGCTGAGAGCACACACAAGACCAAAAAACAAATGGCAAGTTTCCTAGATTTCCATCTGCCTCTGCCATACCTTAAATGATGTTTTTCTTTGAAGTTAGGAATGAGTAGTTAGTAGTAAGTGTGGCTGTTCAAATGGGCAGCCTTTAATAAGCTTAACCTGTTTGCTATGTATTATTCCCATTTGGTGTAAAGAAACTGCATGAAAATATTGTCTATGGCAATCAGAAGATTTCCTATGTATTTTTATTATTATAGTGGACTTTGCAGAAGCCCTAGACAGATCACCCTTGAGATAAAATCAGACCAGCCAACCAGCCCCAGATCTCTGTCTGAGAAGAGTTTGAAGACGCAGAAGGTGTTTGAAGATGTTATAATTCCCAGGAAAGGGGATATTGTAAAAGACACCTGAATTCCGAAAAATATCCTAAAGCTTTAACATCGTCTGCTCATCTTGGACACCTCTTATATTGCAAGAAGCACAGAAGTATTCAAAAAGCACATGCTGGTAATAAGTGACTGACTGAATTAGTAGCAAAGTACACAGTCTACATTCAATTATAGCTAGGTCAGAAACTATTAGATATTTAGCAAACTACAAGAAACCAATTCATAGTCTCAGACAAACTCACTAAGTTAACTGCACTGACATTTGATTTGAACCAAATAACACTCAGAATCTTTCAATTAACTTCCAGAAGCTTTGGATCAGATCCCCATGCAGCAGGAAAGCTGCAGGCTGAACTAGGTTTTTTTCTTGGCCTTTTTCATCATCCCAGTGGAATGAGATTTAACATAGCAATAGTCTGGCTGTGTAGGGCGATTTTACAATGGTATTTAAGTTTTATCTGAGGATTTGACAGTCTGGAAGTTATTTTATTAAATTTACTATTATATTCTGAAAAAACTTTGAAATAAAATAGAAGTGTCTACAAAAACATGTAGCAAACCAGCTGAGCTTCTTCAGCAAATCTGGTTTTACATCATATAAAGAAACAACACTGCAGAGCAACTTGACATATTTTTTGTTCAAATTCTTGACATACTGTAAAAGTCAAACCCAATGATAGAATAAACCTATAAACCATAAAAACTCCTACAGAATCTAGTTAGTCAGACTCCAAAGTCATTTTTCTTTTTCCATTTTTCTGCAAAATTTCAGTGCCCACCTATAGGACAGTAAGATTTCTGGGCCACTAAGTATGACTTTGTGGCACTCTCCAAAGATTGTGATCATCTATTGTACAACTTCCTATCACAGCAAGTGTACGTATGTCCTCAGCCAATAATACCTGCTAATGTGGTAACCTTATGCAGTACCTAGATATGAGAACACTCATCAGTCCTGACATTTTAAAGTAAATTACAACAGCTGTTCTGTATTGAAGGAACATTTTAATCAAATCTCCCTTTGATAAGGAGGAAAGGTAAACATGACTGAGACTGCTAAAGTACATTCAAGCCCATTAAGTTCAAAAAGGGTCTGGTGAGAGTCTATGCCTAACTCTACAGTTGCTACATTTAGCTTTCAGACTAGCAGATGCCTAGAAATAAGATTTTTTTTTCCCATCTTACTAATGCAGGTTCTTAACAATGCTTTAATTAGACTGTTTAATGGTATGCCTATTTTGTTTCTGAAGGAAGTCAGTTTTTATGCATTTGTGTTGGGAAAATTTTTGAAAAAAAATGGACTGTCATTTGAAACATACGGAATACGTTCTTTCAATAGCAGTGAAGAAATATTCTTGAACACTAAACCCCTCAAAACACTTAACTGGCCATCCTTCTTTTCAGCAATGTCCTGCCAACCATTCATAGAGTTCTTCTTCAAGAAGTTAAAAGCTATTAAGCACTTCAGCTGATCTGAAGTCCAAGTCATCATTACTTGATGTCCATGCAAAAACTAAAGCAACCAGATGGAAAGCAGCTAACATGAAAAGTGAGTTTCAAATTAGTTGAAAGAAAAAACACCTACCTAACAGAAAAGTCTATATAAAGGAAGACCTTAAAAAGTCTCTAAATTTTCTACTAAACTAAAACATCTGTGGCTATTAGCCTGCAATTTCACATATTTGGACAGATTACCGTACTTGTGTGAAATGCAATCAACTTTTAAAGATTTCACTGCAGTTCACAGATGCTAAAGTAATTGTAATTAACATCTGATTTATCATTTCTTATGCACCAAGTTTGTATTGAAATGGGTGTTTTTAAGAATTCAAGGTCAAGCCTTCAACTCTTGAAATTTCTCTATTGTCACCGAATATCTAGCAATGGTTCAAATGATTGAACATCTGTTTAGGCTGAAATATAGTTGTTCAAGGAGTCTAAGAAAAAGGAACAGCCTCTCTAGAGGTGAACAAAAGAAAAATAAAGCTGATTGCAGGTTTGTGAACCTGAGGCAGTCATTTGACTGCTTATCACTGTTTCATCAGAGTATCTTTATGTGCTGAATAAAAACAGATTCTAGATTACTGCTTTAATCAGCATCATAAAACATCATGTTTCTCCTTGCTTCCTAGCAGCTGGTTTAACAGGAATAAAAGGTTTATTTGATGGGTAAATTAGAAGATACCCAAGGGCCTTCCTAGATACTACTTTTGTATATTTGGGTTTTTAAAGCAAGCTGGGAATTTTTACAAATCCTGCTAGTTTATACTTTTCTTGGACCACCACCACCACCAAAAAAAAGAAAAAAAAAAACCCAAAAAACAAGATAAATTTGCTACCTCTAACACAAGAATCTACTCACCATTTTTGCTTTGCAAAATGGTGAGGTGATGGTGGGTCACGTACTTCTCCTGACCTAATAAAGAAATAGAACATATCAAGGCAGATATGTGGGCTCACCAGCCAAAGTTATATCAATTTAAATGTCTTAAAAGTGGTATTTCACTGACTCCAAATTGCACCATTAAACCATGCACATTAAACACAATCTCCTGATTTTCTGTCCTCTTATTTTGGAAAAGACCCATACAAGCAGCGCAAACTCTGTCTGGACGTAAGGAAATCTTCCAGGCCACGGGCATGAAAAAGAACTACTCGTATGGACTAATTGCATTATGGGACCCAGAAGAGAAGAAATTTTACAGTAAGAAGAGGAGATTTTTAGAAGCCCTTTCTGTCAACCTCTTGTTGTTCCTACTGAAATAAATCAGCGTTAATGACATGCTGAAAATTCCAAAGAACAGAACAAAGTATGCACAAAAAGGTAGCCTTAAGAAAAATAAATTCTCTCATATTTCGTTATGGCACATTCAGAATGACTTCAAATTAATAAAATGCTAATAATAATTAGACAAATCAGCAGAAGTTGCCTCTAATAAAATATGTTCTATACATTTTCATTAGACAGAAAAGGCACCGGGGAGAGCATTAAAACTATTATGAGAGTTTTGTAGTGATGACAGTTCCTAGAAAATGGAGTCTCTCAGTGTCACCTTCTTTTTGTAACATTCAAGTTTCACCATGATGCAAATGTTTAATACTCCTTCATACTCCTACTCACCAATAACTGCCATACTAACCTTGACCTGCTTGGAAAAAAAAATGTTGTCTGTCACTCATCATCTGATGACTTCAAAATTCTGAAGCCATCAAAATTTTACAGGAGGAGCTCCTGAGTACAGAACCTTCTTCCAGGTTTTGTCAAGGTCCCTGATGCTGAAAACTGTTTTTAGAAATCAGAAACGAAGTATGGAAAAGGCAGCATGGATTTGAACATTGCATTGATCTTTTGTCTTCTGTGTATTAAGGAGGGAAAAAAGAAAAGGAAAATGTAGAGAGGATATGAAAAATAATCATTATTGCATATTGTATACTTAAATATTGAAGAACAGAAAAGTTGACAAATGTAAGAACTCTAAATATTACTGGTGACAGAATTTTCCTTTCCTTTTGACCAAGAAGTCAAGAAACCACTTAAAAAATGTAAGAGATGTCAAAAAAAAAATTAAAGTCCTTTGTGTCATCCTTGTGTCTTGCGACTAAAGAAAGAGCTATTAAACAGCTCTTAAAGGCAGGGTTATAGTTGGGGTAAGAGTCCCCTCTAGTGAATGCTCTGCAGAGTCGCAGATTGGCTTCCCCATGTCTCACTTCAAAGATCCAGGTCCTCTGGTGACAAGCACCGCCCTTATACTGCCACCCTTTCCTCAGAGATACTGAATTATCACTGCTCTGAGCAGTAGCTTCACTTCAGTTTGGGAACAAATAAAGCAGACAAAAACAAGTCTGGTCATTTCAGCTCAAGTTAGGTATTCAGTCACAATTGAGGTAGAAAAGATAAAGTTAAACCCACCTAAGTTCAATATTTAAAACATACAACTTGCAAAAGAGTCCCTGGTGCATGGGAAAGGCCATTTTCCTTGCAGTAAGGAAACGGCTTTCAAGTGGACTCACGACCTGCAGGGGTACATCAGACTTCGGCATGTGCGCCCTGCCATACTGAAAAGGTTTTGGTATGAGGCTGCAGGTGCTAAGGAGACTGCTGCAATTAAATCATGTTAAAGTAGAATCCCAGAAAGCCAAAAATTATGCCTGGGAACTCTTCAGCCCCACCAGGATTAGGCGAGCACAAAGCTATTTTACAGATAATTATTATTATTTCACCCTGCCTATTAAAGGTACTGTACAGCAGCTCCAACAATATTTTTCATCATTTTGAACACAGGCTTTATTTGAAAATAAGTATAGAACACATCCTGTCTGATAACCCCATACTTATTCACCAGAGCGTTTCAGTGCAGATGTAATTATCAGCTTCAGGAGGCTTTAAGGTCACGCACACATGTTTTGCCAGCTCCTTATGGCCAAGCTGGAACCTAGCCCAAGCAGGATGTGCACATCCAAGATCATGGCCATCACCTGATACACAAAATGTCCATGATATTTGCCTTTGGTTTGTTCCTCTCTCACCATTTTTTCTCTTATTATAAAAGTCCACATGCAGAATATTTATGGCTTACCAACAAAATCACTAAGACCTCTCTGAATTGTCACTTGGGGCAAGAATTGCCATTGATGACTTAGTTCAGGTAACAGTAAAACAGCAGGTGTACCTACACTGGGGATGGTGTAGATAACCTGGTATCCTTCAGACTACTGAAAGTTATGCTGTGGTTCTACACCATCACCTAGCTAAAGTTCATTTGTGAATTCTATGCTATATCTGCATAAATACTAATTCAGTATGGTTGCAGGTATTAACATTACATTTTTAGGTATAGTAGCAGATATGTGAATATGTTGAAAACCCATCACATGAAAGCTTTTTGTTTGTTTTAATAAGGAGAAAAAAAAAAGGGAAAAAAAAAAGCAAATTGATGACAAATCATTCCTCCAGGGCCTGGATTTTTACTAGGCAGACAGAAAATTTAAGGCATCTGTTGCAGTAAAATGCTGTAACAAGACTTAGAGAAAACAAAAACTCTTTTGTATGCTGAACTGAAGAGACTTCATTCAGACACTTCAGGATAAGCAATAATTCTTCCTCCAGGGCTGTGAACACACGGAAATCAAGAAAGCAATTTGCCCTTCATCTTATGCCTCTATACCTTGTCTCATCAAAACTTCGCAAGTTGGTTCTATCCAATACGATACACGAGCCCTGTGTCAAAAGACTCCCAGAAGCAATAGTCTTATTTTCATACACACAACTCCAAAGTAAAAAGAACCAAAACAAAAAGAAAAGAAAAAATAGCTTACAAAAATGAACAAAAACAGCATTGTACATTCAGGAACTGTCCAATTCCTTCTAGACAGCACCTCTAAGCTCAGGATGAAGTCGTTCTCCAATCTCCAGCACCAAATACCCCCACCTAGTTCACATGTACTCATTAAGAATCTAGCCTCGGTCTTCCTGAGCTACTCTGAGCAGAGTCCAAGCTAGCTCTTAGTTTCAAAGACAAAAAAATCAAACCCATATTGAACTTGGAAAAATAAATTACAAACAGACAGAGATAAGGGCAAAATGCAGAATACAAAAATATTCTACACCTATTTAGACAGCAAGGATTCTTCCAAGATGGAAAAGATCCAAAAAAGCACAAAATTATCTTCCCAAACAGCTCTAACATTTTGGGGAAAACCAACCTCAAAATACTGTTTGTTTTCTTGATAATATTCTGAGAATGAACCATTAGTTAACAGCTACACTGTTTGATGGCAGTGTGACAGCTACTGCTGTATCACCAAACCCAGGCAGGGGAGGATCTCTCTGTTACTATAATACTTACTCTTTTATTTGATATTCTTTTATAGTAGGATGATGATTTGAAGGAGGTAATGCAGTAAACATATGACTAATTTTGAGAAGCACCAGCATTTTTGTTTTAATAAGCTGCATATAAGCAAATTCTTCTGTATATAATTTTATTCTATTGTCAACATGAACTGTGTTGAATTTGCCACATGCAGACTGGAACTGGGAAAGTCGGAGACACTTTGCATGATGCCAACAGTTACCTCTGAGGGTCTACACAGGGTTTTGCTCCGGACAGAAGCACACAGATGGTACCGGTTTTTCAGTTGCTGGTAGCTGCAACCCAATGGATGCCTCCTCCCTTCAGCATGACTTCCAATGTCCCTCATCCATGAGAGCCACCCAGGAGCGGTGCACCTGGACCTAATACATATGATCTCCTCTTTACTTCCTAGAAACATTCTGAGATTAAGATTAAAAACACCATCAGAATCTAGGAAATATTTGCATTTGTGCATCAACTCCTTGCTTGTAAACAATATGACACAATTGTTCATTTAATGCTTGTTTTTTTCTACGGCAATCTTGCCTCTGTAAGTGCCCACAATAGATGATTTCCAGACACTGCCAAGCCAGTTCATTATTCCCCCATCCATACCCTGCATTGCATTAAAAAATGGTGCTCTCCTAGTGCTGTCATTAGCGGTCTATACAAACAAATACTTGCTTCCAATGCATTAGTGTGCTATGAGCTATAGCATCTTGAACAGAAAGTTTTCTTAAATATATCTGCAATTCAATAACCATGGTTTGCCAACCATGACAAGGAACAGAGTAGGCCCAAGAGACTGACAGTCTCATCTTGAGAAAGGCAAAGTTTTAAGAGATGACAGTCAATGAAATTAATTTTTAGAAGAGCAACTCTGCATGTTGTCCAAGAACCAAACTATGCCAGCCAAATAAAACATTTTTCATTTGAAGGCTGAAGTCAGAGTTGGTCATTATAATGATATTATGTCAAAACAGCCACCTGTTTGTTTCTTTAATTGTTCAATCATAATAATAAATCTGATAAAGTAGTGAAACCAAACTTTTACACTTACTTTTTTATAATCCCAGTGTTCTAGTATAGTGGCTTACTGTCAGGAAAGAGTCCAAATACTTTATACAGGAAATTGTTCTTCATTATTAACTGTTTTCTGTAGTATCTAAAGTAAATCATTCTTTGTGGAGGGAGAGGAGACTGAAATGATGCTGGTCAATAAAGCTAAAATAAACCAACATCAAGTCCAAATAAAAGGCAGTGTACTCAATTATATTAAATTAGTAAATGTGCTCCCACACATACGGGGAAAAATGAACATATGATTAAACTAATAGGATTATGCAAAAGAAGCTTCTAATAATAGGCCTGTAATTAATCTTTTTTAGTCTTGGGGCTTGCTTATAATCACTTTTCATGTGCATAATTTAATTCAAGCAAAAACTAATTCTATTCAAAGGACACTTCTTACAACAACCCTCCAATCTGTGAAGACGACTGTTCCTAATCTAGTTATGGTTAGGCAGATGCTACAAAGTCCACCGCTGTTCCACGCTTATTTCTCTCATAAATTTTGCTCCCTTTGTTCACACACACAAAAAACCTATGGGTCATTAAAAACTAAAGTTCCTTTCATATGCTAAATGGTAACAGATTAAATAGAACTGAGGATACTTTCTTAGAAAATCTTATTCCTTTAAATGTTGTGATTATGTTGCTTTGCTGATTTAGGCCAGTAATACTTCCCTCTTCTCCTTAACCATTTTATTTTACAGTGGTGTGTGTGTGTGTGTATACATGCATGCATCTGTGCCACTGTATTTTAATTTAGCAAGACCTAGGTTTAAGAAATAGATGACCAAAATATATTAAAATATATTTTATGTACATATATATACATATATATATAAAAATATATATAATAATAAATAAATATATATATATGAATATATATATATATATAAATATATCAAAAATGAAGAATAAAGACTAAAAAGAGGAAGATAGAGAGAAGCAAGAAAGGAAATTCTGCAGGAATTTTATCTGCACCATTATGCTTTTTGAAAAGCTTTAAATATAGTGCAAATATTTTCCCTTATGGAAAAACAGATTTATCTTTCAGCTTCCCAAAGCTATTCAAGATCTCTACATAGGACTAAGTAAACATTCAGGAAACTACTTCTTTCCCCAGGTTATTTTGCCCTTCTCTCAAAAATATATAATCTTCTGAGCAGTCAAATCTCTCAGAGTATTTCCTTCTATGTACCTCATGAGCTAAAGAGCTTCTCTAAACAGCATCTTCAAATTCAGTTGCGGAATTTCACGGCAAAATTGAACTTGAATCCAGCAGTGCCCAAGAACTCTTCTGGAAGCCTCACAGTGACCCTTTCCATTTAATAATGTACTTTACATGCACCAGTAATTTAATTAGGGAAGGTCATCGTTGGAAGCCTAGAACTGCTCTGGCACATATTAATTTTCTAATATTAAATACAATAAGAAAAAGGGTTAAAGTTTGATTTGGGGGGCGGGCAGAAAGCGAGATTCTGAAATGAAATCTCCACATAACTTGAGTAAAATCAGATGTGCACCATGCATCTTTTAGACCACGGGACAAGGAAATGAGTTTCCTGTTTATGACTTTTTTTTTTTTTAATTCTTTTTAGCTACTACAGAAATTAATCATATTGCTGGAAGGTTTGAATTAATAGTACCTGGAAATGTACCCCAATACCTATTTGGGTAGGACAGTAGAAGTATCAGAGTCAAAGCTCACCTGCAGAACCAAAACCTTGGGACGAACTCTACCTGCAAGCGTTGATTGTAAGATAAGAGACATACATCTCCTGCTGTAGGAGATGTCTGCAGCCGTGTACACACTGAATACAAACTGGCTCAAGTTTACAGTGGGAAGAAGGCTGGAGAAGTGGACAAACTTAATCCACTTGGGATCTGGGAAGAATTGCAAGGTGCTACTGCAGCTACTAAAGCTTAAAAATGGGAAGATGTCTCGCATCTGAAACCCCCAATTTTTGTTGATGGAAAAGCAAATGCACTACTTTAAAGAAAAATCTTTTTCTCCCAGAATTTACCCAGAAATCTTCTGGAGGAGATTCGCTGTATCCTAAAGAAGACCCTCTGCATGCCCACTGAATGGTCCATGACACCACAGGCAGGCAGGTCTTCACCTTAATTGCACTGGAGGCTGATGTACAAAATCTGCTTGTACTCTATTCATCTCAAACACATCAAGTCAGGCACAGTAATCCAATTCATGTTTTTTTACAGTACACATCATACAAGCATAATCTAACCTCAAGCCAGGATCCAGGTAGGGCACTAAAGTACATCTCTGTTTCATCACATATTATTCCAATTCTCCCAGTAATTCTCTTTTTTTTATACACACATCATCACTCTTCCAGCCTCTTATCTACTTCTGGAGTCTGTCGAAGCAAAAATCAGGCAGAGGTCCTGCAGCTTTAATAAGAATGCTTTTAATGTGTCACAAGCTCCAGTGACACTGGGGATTAGGTGTATTTAGACATACCATGTAATCTTAAGTGTTCTGCAAGTAATCACAGTTTGGGATTAAAATATATAAAAACTTGTCATGACTCAGATATAGTTGATATTTGCTTAGTGATATCTCATTTAGAAAAAGAATTCATTAGCATCAAAATGTTCTTGTTTACTTTTGCAGCAGCATGAGATATAAGGTTGACCTGCTGTTTTCAATATAAACATAGATTTTCTGAATTATTATTTCAGAAGTGGCAAATCTCAGCAGCCTGAAATTTATCACAACAAGGTATCAAAAAAAATAAAATAAAATCCAATAATCTGTTTTGAGTACTGGAACCTAACAAAACATTACCACAACTTGAGTTGTTCCTCCTCTCTAAGTAAAAGGGAGACAGTAAATAAAAATTATTATTTTGTCTATTAGGTGTCCTTAAAAGAGAAGGCTTTTGGTATTTTAGGAAAAACATTTGAAAGGAGCTCGATATTTTTATGCAAGAATGAATGTCAAATACTGAGCAGGTGCAGTACTTAATTTTCATAATGTTCTTGGTTATGCAGCAAATATAGCATTGCAAATTTCATTACAAGGTAAAATAGATTCTAACAAATTTTGTTTTGACATTAACTGCCATTCAAATGAACATAAAACTACCTCCATTTATTTTAATGACAGCTAGCTAAAAAAAAAAAACACCATAAATAAGACAATATTATTATGTAATGAAAAAAAAAGTCAGTGTGAATGCGAGGCTATGGTCTTCACCACGCTTAAACATCAAGAATTTATACTATATAGGAATAGCCAGGAAAGAAGGAAAAAATGCCTGTGTGTGTGTGAATATTTATGCCTATTTACAGATGATATATTTGTAACATCAAACAAGAAATAACCCTTTCATGTAAAGGTACCAGAAGAAGAGAAACAGTGACACAGCCAAGCAAAGCTTCCAAAGAAGTGGAAAGAAACCTTCCAGGGCTTTTTGTTCAAGTAGCAACCTCTGAGCACTTGGAGATGCTGCAACAGTCATTTTTCAACTTGCCCAATTCACCATTCACCACCTGCATAGTCGCTTCCAGAAAACACTGGAAGTGTTTATATCTGCAACAAAAATCAGTCAGTCCCCTGACCTGTTCAGAAGCTGCTCTGAATTGCCCCATTAATTCAGAAACATAACATATATCTTTTGTGCTCTATGCCACTATTCTTTTATGTTCAAACATCCTCACCCTCAAAGTGTTGATTAAATCCCAAATGATTAAATCTCTTCCAGGAGAATGGAGATTTCGTCATATTTGCTATCAATATAGCACTTTCAGAATTTCATGTAAATAACAGCTTCATTGTATAAAACAATGTAATTGAAATGTTGTAATTAATTCTGATACTCATAACCATAACCTGCAATTATCATGTAACTGGAGAACTATAATCCAAGAGCACAGCCCAAATTCATATTTGATACATTTTGCAGTGAGAGCTCCGTGCTTCTGCATCTAAATACGAGGAAATTCCTCACGCTAGCAGATTAGCTATACAATGTGCACACTTTTAAAAGTCATTGTAATTAGAGCTGCTCAGCAAATAGCTCAACTGAATTAAAATGGGGGAGGATGGAAATAAAAAAAAAAAAGTTTCTCCAGTCTTCAGAAGAGTATCCAGCTTTTGACATTTTCATATCTTTTACCTGTAATTGTGATATAACATGAGAGGCATTACAGAGAAATCACTCATGAACCTGTCTCAGATACATCAAGTCTCTGTAGGTCATGATTCCACAACAGCAAACCAGATTTTATTAAAAAAATATTTATTATAAATTAATAATTCATATATTAATCCCCCAAATCCTGAAAGATCATAGTCTTCGGGAGAGCTCTTTTGGCTTCACTGAAATTGCAAGGTGACAAAAAATGCAGTTCTTCTGCAGAAAACTGAAAAGTTTCATGTTTGTTAGTACAAGCCTAGAACAGACAATTTTAGTCTGTTCAGTACTACTAATAATTAAAGGAGCGATTATTTGTAATAAGCCTCCTAAACTAGAAAAATGTATCTAGCCCTTATTTCAAATAGATATTTGTATTTATTTACTCTCCCTAGTGCCATGCATCACTCAAAACTCTGAATCTTGCCCTGACCTAATAGAAATAAGCTCTCCCGCTTCTAGTGATTTACATTTTAAGAAAAGCTTGCACGTACTTAAGAAATTCCTTTCTTCCTTAAGAAGTGTAGTTGATTAGATATGGTTACTCTTACTATTGAGGGCATAAAAAGAAAAATAAATAAATAAAATTCCATAAGCTTGGGACAAGCTCTATTAGGGAATGCAGATTTAAATAATACTTGATCCTCCTCCCACAACAACAGAAGTATGTAGATTATAATAAAGAAAAAATTTAAGAAAATTATGTTAAGAATTTCAATACAGGTTTGATAAACCAACATATGTTAAACATGAGACAGCATAACATTACAATTAGGCAGTATCTGCTCACTGAGATTAAAAAATGATTATTCAGAGAGTGAAATGGTTCTGATTTGTGCTTCTAGAAGTGTGATAATAGCTTTGTATTATACCTTCTTGGGGTATAATCACAGCTCCTGCTGCACAGGAGCCCAAGGCCCAAATTGCTTTGCAATTGGCTTTCATAAGAATCCAAAACTCAAAAGTTTCACTATTCTGCTTCCTTCTAGTTGGAAATAGTTCCTGTGTAGAGGACTGAAAACAAGATGCAGAGTTAGATCAAAGAACTGAGCACTCAATTCATCCCCAAGCAATTTGGACCTACAGCATCATTTGCACATTTATAGTCACACAAGCTACCTCATTTTTATTTATTTAAAGTTCACCTATTAGAACAACAGTAAAAGAGCAAAGCTATAGATGTAACACACAGGTCACTCATACGAAAACCAGAACTTGGTCTCTCTTTGTCCTGGCACTTGGGTGATCTGTGCTTCACTGAACTTCTCAATTATCTTCTCATTGTGTGGTGATGTAATTATCTTTAGGCAGACTCATTTAACACTGACATTTAATCCTGTGAATAATTTACAGGTTAACAGTGCTTAAATACATACAAATTATATGCTTATCATTCATGTCAGTTAGACCAGAAAGAAGCAGAAACCCAAAATTACAAGTTGCTGTTTCACCACCCTGTGCAAGTGGGATTAGTGGGGTCTTTCAATACATTTGCCTCCATTTTCCAAACTGCCAATTTCTTTTTTTAGGCAAGAATAGGTTTATTAAAATAAATAAAAACAGGAAAAAATAGATGTCCTTATTTTAAATTTTTTGTTGTCTATGGATGCTACATAAAGCACAGTGCCTTGATTGAAATACTTGTCAGAGCTGGAGACATTTTAGCTCCATATATTATCTAAACAAAGATTTACTAATTAAAAACAAAATTGGAAAACTTATTGCCCAGTGGAAGTAGAATACTTATTTTCTCCATCTCACGTGGTTATTTGCTCTTCATGGTCTGGTCTAGAAGTTAGCTGCCTAATTTTCCAGCTGCCACAAGGCAGATAGTGACTTGGAAGCATGTGGGGGGAGAAGGAAGATGAGGATGTCAAGACTACAAGAACGAGAGATTTTTAATGAATTTGTTTAAGTACTGTATCAAGTGATGATCTTTTTTTCCAGATGATCTGGAAAAAAAAGAACAGCAAGTCTGAAACAAACAGATCAAAGCTAGTGTTTTGATATTGATCAAAATGGAAAAGATTTATGTAGCAGATACTGAGAAGGTGAGTTGACTAAAAATAATTTGCACAAGTTCCAGCTGTTACAATTGTATTTAAAATAATAAAACTTACAAAGCTGTAATACTACAACTGAGTTACAGGTTGCTTAAATAATAATAATAATAATAAACTAGAAGAGGAGAATGTCATGGATTTGATCTAGTATCTCTATATTTTTTCCAGAACATTTGATGCCGTCTAGTACATGCTTTCAACCTCAAAAAAACATATATATTTTTAATTGCAGAGAACAAGACTCTTCTTTTAGAAAAGAACGAACAAGCAAATTAAGGGGACAGAAAATCTTTGCAGGAATCCTACTCCTTACCTGCCCTGGGAAGAAGGAGGAAGCAGCTAATTATGTGAGATATAAAGTAAAGATAAACCATTGTTTTTATAAACGCCCTCTGTACAACCATTTCTCCCAATAAATCCATCCCACAACACAGTTGCAAGATTTCTATTACATTCAAACAAGAGATTAAACAGCTACAAATTTTTAATAATATGCTGTCTGGAATGCTAATTATGAAGTCTCTTTTATGAATATTTAATTTTATATTGGGTCTTCTGTCCTTGGGCTAAAGCCCATAACTTCTATCAGTATTAATGACAATTATGCATTCAGATCCATGGAGATCAGCGAAGTTACACAGAAATCTTAATATTGCTGGTCTTGTTTAACTATATTGATTTTCACCTTCATTTCTAGCTGGTGCTATATGACAAGAGTGCATACAAGTATGCAGTGCCTTTCAAAATGAACATAAGAATTTTTCCTGTTTATTTAATCATTTATTATAAAGTACAGAAATACAAAGCATGAGAAACAGGCTACATACTTTTACAGGAAGATATTCTGCCCATCAGCTAACAATTTGTATGTCTGAAAGCTTGAAATCTTGAAGTCTTACTTTAGTATCTGTGAAAGTCTGAGAAAAAAGATTTATGATTTAGCTCTCCTATTCACTATTATATTGGCATAGACTAACAAATATATCCAGGATAAAATCCCTGCACCTTTGAAGCTGATGAGAAAACACCATCAATACCAGCCAAACAACATTTCTCTCAGTGGATAGTTTTTTAGATCAGAATCTGTTGCAAGAGATTGGGGTTTGGAGAAATTTGAATAGATGCCAGGCAATCTTAAGGTATGTTAGCAGAGGTTAAAAACATCCACTCTGATGCTGGCTTCTAAGAATGCTGTTTCATCAAACGAGGAGTCTTCTGGTTCACTTGGAAGCTTCTCCTCTCCTTGCATTTCAATTTTATTTACTTACTTATTTTGCTCTGATGGATCTTATAGTCCCTCAACTGTTAGCATGGGTTCTATAGATTCATGCAAAACTTTCAGTAGGTGATACTTTTAATTATCACTTCAGTTTGAAGAAACTCTTTAATTTGTTGTAATTCCAAAAACTGAAAATTTTTAAAGACACAAGGAGTGAGCACAAGCCTCCTCATCCTCCAACAAAGTCACTGACTTCCTTTGTGCAGATTCTCCATATTCCCTCAGCTCCACTGCTCTGAACATCATGAACCAACAGTCCTCCCTCTTCTGCCAGCTACCATTTTCCTTGAAACATTACAGTTATCTCAGTGTAGGATTGATTAGGAAAAACTATACCCATTCCAGTATGTATTTTGAGCAGTTGGGACCATTTTTTTAATGAAGCAGTAAGAAGAAAAAAAAATAAAAAAATAAAGTTTCCTCATGGGAGGATAAAAAAGGTTTTCTTCAGGAAAACACAATGTTTATAAGGCAAAAGCTTTAGTATGAAATTACTTTTTTTTTTTTTTTTGACTAAATTGAAATACATTTGCAGAGCTCTAGTACTGGATTTTTCTACTCTGAATAAATAAATAGAAAATATCACAATGCTATATCAAGCATTTCATCTCCACAATCTTCTTCCCAGTTCAAAGGTTTTTACTCTGCTGCACAGAAATCAGTTTTTTTCTGAGTGAAGTCAGCTTCGAATGTCATATCATGCACATAAAGAACAGCTAAAAATTCAGACTGAAATTCTATCAACATTTTTTGTGCTTCCCTATCAAATTGCCATGGATACCTATTTTTATCTTGTCTCTTCATACATAAGTACTTTAAAAAGTACAATTTATCCACAATTTTCTTTTGTATACAACAGATCCTGAGGGCCATCTTTGTACCTTTCACCAAAAGCACTGCAGCTCAGCTGCTTAAGTCAAGCTCATACTGCCTGAAGTTTAAATGGAGCTACACCTTTTTAAGAAACCCAGAAGTCAGACATTGGCAAGAACTGATTCAGAAGCCTCTCAAACGTCAAGAGTTTTGACATATCACCACAATCAGTGTTAAAGTATTCGTAAAAATAAGCTCAAGAAAACGATACACAAGATAATACTTTAGGGATGCTATACAGTTCTAACTCATTCACCTCTCTGCAGCAAGCAACTCTTCCAATAGCACATTAGTCTGTGCAATTACATATATAAAAATGAGACTTTTTCAAAAGGCAATAAGGTGCATGCTTTTTTATACCACGTTTTACCACTAACTTCAGAAGGTCAAGGCTTAATCCTGGAATTTACATTCTGGATACATTTTCCACAAAAAAAACTTCCTCTGAAAACAAACATAAAAAAAAGAATAACTAAACAATCCTCCCTACTTTTTCATTAAACCAAAAAAGCCAAAACTCTCAAACAAAACCGATAAAGGAAAAGGAGGAAAATGAATAAAAACAAACAAAGAACCACACAACCTCCATGGATCTACCATCAGTGCTTTCATTCTCCTAGGATGGACTGTGTTACATTTCAGAAATCTTCAAAACTGAATTTTCAGTGGAAAATTTATCTAAAAGGTAAGTACAACATCTTAAAGAGCACCTATAGCAATAACATGAAATTCATCCTCCACTTTGAATTACTATAGGTTTATAGTTTTTGAGCTCAAAGCTCCTTCCTTATGTACACCAGCTCTCAACATTTACCCTAAAAACATCATAGTGGATAGCTAAACTTCAGGTTAAGAAGAGTAGGGAATGCTGAGCCAAGGGAGCCATCAGCCGGGTCCCCTTCTCCTGANGAGTAGGGAATGCTGAGCCAAGGGAGCCCTCACTTTGCCATCAGCCGAGTCCCCTTCTCCTGGCATCCTCTTTGGCTCTGTGAACTGGAGCTTTGCTCCTGCTTGAGGGCAGAGCCTACAGAAAAGAAAGAAAACTTCAACTCTTGACCAACAGCATCAGCTGAAGAGAAGATTTTATCAGAGCAATTGAGGATGGAAAAAGAAGAGGTCTGAGGTAGCATGACCCATGCTTGCCAGTAATGTTAAGTCTTAAGGTTAGCAGTAGCTGGGGAAAAGTAAAGGAAACTGAGAAGACAGATGTTTTTGTTCCACTCAACCTGGAACATAACTTCTGGTCTTTCAGCATATCCTGGATTTCTAAGGAGATGTTAAATACATGTTGTAAAGGTTTTATTTTGTGTCTTATTCTTTTCATTTTCCTAATTCTTCCTGAAATAGGGAACTGATTTATTCTGGGTTTTGAATTCAAGAAGAAATACCAATTGCTTTTGCAGTAATATGAATCTTTAACCACACAGAATTTTTTTCCCTTCACTTCCAACTGTTATTAATTCCTAACTACTACTGCAACATTTGTATTTAATTCTTCCATGGTTCAGGAAAAAACAGTCACCTAACCAGAATGGAGTGGGGGAGGAAATCAATCTCAGACTTAATATTCACAATGAGAAAATAAAAGCAGAAATAACTTTTAGATAAGTTAAAAAATGTCAAACTGTAAGTGAACAGTTTTATGGATGAATGCTGCTAGAAAGAAAAAAATGATACTCAGGGATAGCCGCTGATATTCAGGGATAGTTTATACAGCTTCTCCTGCAAGTTATAGTTATTGTATTAAGAAAAGATGTACTACAATCATTACTGTTAAAGCTGAGTAATATACATTCTCAGAAGATTTATTTCTGTTAATGCAAACTTTTTACTTCATGCTTTGTTCAGAAAGTACCTTTTCCACATTTAACTTTTTTCTTTTCCTTCAACATCTTCACTATTCCATCCAGAAACAACCACCACCTCCATCACAGAGAATAAAAACAAGAGAAGCTCCCATTATATTTAATTCTGCAGGAATATATCTGTCTATGCTGGCCACTATAATTACGGACCAGAGACTTGATCAAGACCCATCAGTGTCAAGCATTATCTATTGATGCGAGGAGATTTCAGAGATCAGCCGTGCTTTCTGCAAAATCAATGATAATCAATGATGCTTCACAGCACACCATGCAGAACCATGTATATACACTTTGTTCTAAAAGTCGGTGGTGTCCATCTCCACATAAATTAGCACACCAAAATAAATTATTTCCTCTTGGCCTAAACCTACACACCTGTGTTAGTCTATTTTTAACAAAATGAACTGCTTAAGTCCAGCTCATACTGTCTGAAGTTTAAATGCAATGCTTTCACATCAGCGCTTCACAAAAACAGAGCAATGAATCAAATCCCTCTCTCCGATGTCCTGATCACTTGAATCGTATACCATAATTTCACTCTTTCTGCTGCCTTTTGCACTCTGCAGAAAGTGTTTTGTTTTGGATTAATGAGCGTATTTCTGTCTTGCTAATACACGCAAAAGATCGAGGCACATGCCTGCCAATCCAAAGAGATGCAGTGATAAAACTTCTAAAATCTTGACATGGCACCACATTATTCTAATATGCAGGCATGTACATGTGTGCGTGCATGAAAAAAGGCAGGGTCTTTGAACAAAACAAGTGAAAAGGTGGAGTCAGCTATATCACACCAGCTACATTTCTGCTAAAGGACCTATTAAATTAATAGGCAGACTATTCATCTGAATGACAGAGTGAGGGACATCACATACCGTGTAAGAAAAAGCCTTCAGTGATACAGGGGGAAGAAAAATTGGTACTTATGTTTGCAGACAAATGCAATCTGATTAGCAACAGAAACTTGGCCAGGAAGATAGGAAGGAAAACCAAGAAGGGCCTCAGTGAAAAAGGATGACTAACTTTCTATTGATTTCTTTCCACTGTCATAGGAATTGGAGTTGCAAGGTTTAGTTTTGGAGCTCCCAGATTTTTGCTCAGTAGTTTAACTTCAACTCAGTAACCTCCATGACGCTTCTGTTTCTATTTGTTATACTTGGGTCTGAAATGGAATTTGTGCTTCTTCATGTCCTTGTATTGATTTGATTTCCTCTGGCTACAAGAAGGGTCATTAGGTTTAATGCAGGTCATCAGGATTCACACCAAGGTGTAAGTCAATGTAATGCAAAGTGATATTCGGTGTTAAAAAGAAAAAAAAAATACCTACCCACTTGGCTAAGGCCTAGGGAACTACACAGACGNAAAAAAAAAAAAAAAAAAAAACTACCCACTTGGTTAAGGCCTAGGGAACTACACAGACAGTCAAAAATACGACTAAATATTATTCTAAAAGAGAAAATAAAAACAGGCCCAAGGAATGCAATGTTCTGCTTTCCCTAAATACCTACCCACACAGAAAGAGAAAGAAAAGAAAAATCAAACAACAAAACAAAAGCTTACTGTTAATCATGGTATAAAAATGATTATGCCTGATTGCATAAGAAGCCTACTTATCTACTGCTCAAGACCAAGATGAAAAAGGTCTTGCCCGATCCAGAAGCCGTGGGCCATGAGGATCTATCTTTATTTTCACCCGTAGCAGGTGGACCCAAACCAGAGAGAGCTGCTAAATAAGCTTAACCACCCGAATCAAACGGTGTGACCTTACAGCTACCAGCTGCTCGTCTGTTACTACCTTCAAATGCATAAGCATTACAAAAATATCGTGTTTCTGTTTAGATTAGGAATCTTCTCCAATACTATTCTAACCTGTTATCTGTGCACAAGTTTCTATAAAGATAGTAGGTTTCATTCCATTTTCCTGACAAAAGTACAGCTAGCTATCTCCATATTTTTCCTACTGAAACCTGTCCTGTACTTTTAGATGCAAAAGCCTCTTTCTATTTTGAACTTCTACAAAACACATGGATGCAAATATCTATATCCAGGGCAGTCTTCCCCACACCACAGTTGACTATCATGCTAAGGAGCTAAGTGATCTTAAATACACACTTTGTGTCAATTTACAAGATCTCCTATGCATTTCAGCATTTGGGATAAAATAGATTTATGTTCTACGCATATTAGTTACACTAATTACTACCTTGATTGTGAGATCAAGATTGGAATACTCAAGATCAGGTTAAAAAATTCAGGAAGAATTTTCTGCTATCAGGTCATCTTGACAGCACAGGAAGCGTTGTAAAATTCACTCTCAGAAAACTCTAAATCATGCTACATCTAGATGTATAATTATTATATCATATTGATAACAATACTGGGTCATTTTTTGGTATGACACACACAATTCACGGCCATAGAACAGGCAATCACAGTTATGTTTCTTCTGTCTGCTTTAATCAGTCTCATTTTTGCAGCTCAACTTATTTAAAACATGTCGTTATTTGAGAGGGGTTTTTAAAAATAATTTCAATATTTAAATCTTTGAATTTTCCTCCACGCTTGCCATGTGTACTGCCCCATGTTAGTTTTCCCCCCCAAACAAAACTATCCTACCCACTGTTAATAATGAAAGGCAAATCTCATGAGGACCATGAGTACTCAGCACATCTTAACGCTGATTCCAAAATTAAAAGCCAGAGGGACTTCTTTTGCCCCTCTCTCAGGTCTTCCAGCAAATTATTGATTCTTGCTGATCTCTTTCCATTAATATATTTCTTTCTTACTGCCTGAGTGATTGTGTTAAAGTGCTTAGTAACTCTCTAATCATGAACATCTCCTGAGGCCGAAAAGAGCTTTGGTTTTAAAAGTAATTTGTTTGAAATGAGGCCTTATGCATCCTAATGCGAGGGTCAGGGGCTTAGGGAAAAAAAAAAGTGGTCAATTTTCAGGAATCATATCTGTGTTATCCAGAAATGAAAACTGTTTAAGATTTGACAGAATAATAATTCAAATCTGTATTCAAATCAGTATTTAGAAAAAAAAATCACCTAAATCACAATTATTTCCTATGAAGAGTACTTATATCCTAAATGTTTACCTAAAAGTAAGCATTTTTTGAACCTTCCTGCTCACCAAAATATATGTAATAGCACAAAATAACATTGACAGACCCTAACGTTTGGTAGCCTTAAAATGAGATTCACACTCAACACAAACAAAGTATACAGAAAATGGCATACTTAAAAGATGTTCTCCCTAAACACCGCAGTCACACACAGTACAGTCCCATCCGAGGCCATGCAAGCTACACGATACACCAGATTTTCGCTGAATTCAGCTAACCCAGACACCGCTACCGGGGTGTGAATACAGCACTCGAGTTGCCAGTTCAACCTTCTTTGGCTACATCACTTTTGGATCAAGCTCAGTTCCCTTATAGATAAAATTCAGTCATGATAACAAGACTTAATATTTCACACGAGCACTCCCAAATATTGCAGCAGACACCAGTTTCATCTGTAGGGGAGAAACTGCGGTACACTTCTTATCACAAGCACTTATGAAAGACATATTCCAAAAACCCTTTACTAAGCAGAAGATTCAATGCTTTGCACCTTCTGAACTAGAGCAAAACCTTCAGGTTTTCCCCACTCCCCTTTAAACATCAACTCCCTTCAGATTTTTTCTAAGGTTTTTAAGACAGCCAAAGTTTTAGAATAAAATAAATAAATAGATAAAAAGGTTGGACCTCTGATTAGCTTTAGTGCAAAGCCTTCCATAGCACTTAAGCTCCAATTAAACTACTGATTATGCCCCAAAGAGATGGTGAACTCAATCCTGGTTTAAATGCTTCCACATCCTATAATAAGACGTCTATACTGCTTTGCATTAAGGAAATTCTCTGGAGCTGGGGCACAGGTACTTTTTGTCTCCAGTAATGCACTGTCATCTACCCACATAAAGCCATATAAACTACATATACAAACATGACTTGATGACTCCATTGTGCTTAATGTCTGAGCGAAAACAGTGACAACTAAACATGCAGAAATTGGCCGCTACCAATTTAAATGGGGGTTAAACTGAGGGGGTACTCTCCTAATAAATATTTTGTTACACCATAGCTCACAAAACTGCCACGAACACTGCCTTGGAAAAGAGAAAAGACATAGCTATCCTTCTGTACATAATATGCAGATGTCTGGCATATATACTATATATACTGTCTGGCAGTAAACAGAAGCTGTGACTAAAATAAGCATATTAGCCAACTTTAGTACCTTTTCCACTTTTTATGCGGCACAATTTAGATAACAGTCATACCCTGGCCTTTTATCAACAAATTTAAATATAGCACGTGATTCATCTATTAGAACGGTAAAAAAATTCACTAGATGAAACTTCGCAGAAATTGAAATTTCAATGGAAGCAAAATATTTCCTTTTTCAGTATATGGAGCCTGTTATATTAACTCTGATACAAATGGTAAGATTGGACCTGAGACTTCCAGACTGCTGTCCTGCCTCCTGTTTCATCTGTTACATCTGCTCAGCAATGTGAAGTGATTTGTTGGTGCAGGCAGAAAAGGGGCAGTCAGAGGCCACCACAACAGTTGTGGAAGACATTGGTTCATACCAGTACTTTGATGGAGCAGGTCTGACAGAGATACCATATATCTCCTCTATTCCCTAAACATATAGGGTGAACTATCAAACTATGTTTGCTCCTCCAGGAGATATACTGCCACTTCCAACGTGCAAAATCTGACAGGTTGGTAGATTATTGGTAAAATCTACAGAGTCTGTTACACACCTGAAATAGGGGTGCTGTCTCCATAATGTTAGCATAGGTTTCTCAGCAGAGAATCTCAGATTGCTTAGACAAGTTTCAATCTTAAACCAAAACTGAAGGCAAAATTGAAGAATTAAAACTGTTTTAAACACCAATTCCACACTTGGCAACTAGAAGTCACTCAAAGCCAAAATTGCTTACATTCAGAAAATTCTCATCTTCTGAACCTGGATGTTTTCCATTTAGTAAATTCACTCATTCAATATCTGAAAGACAAGAAATTTTATAACACCTACTGTGTTTTATGCCAATACCTAGTTTTTTTTTTTTTTTTTTTATGATATCCTGTTTACTATAGAGTAAAATCAGCTCCTGCCTCCCCAGCACCACCACCACCTTTCTCTGTTTTTGTTCATATATCAGCATGGTCTCCAGGAGTCTTGCTGCTAACTGGAGCTAGTGGGAGATTTTCTCCTCTTGCAGAAAGAGGATAAAAAAACCCAACAGCAACAACAACAAAAAAACACACCACAGAAGTAATACCTAGCACCAGTTCTCTCATCGGCTAGAACCAGTATTAAATTAAATCTGAGAGTAGTTTTTCATTACCTTCACTTTTTCTTTATAATGCTGAAGTCAATTTAATTTCATGCATACATTAGATATCCAATTACTTAATATATTACCATCAACCATTATGCTAAGAAGTAGATGTTTTAGATGTTATTGCCATCCAGAGGAAGATGCCTTAAGCACATTTGTGTACACATAGATAAATATATGCACGCATACATGACGCCTCTACTGTTAATTTATGAACATACCAAGTAACAGAAAGTAAGTTTCTAAAATCTAGTTGCTATTAAACACCTAAGTAACTACCTGGAATCTGTTTCATCTGCAAGTAGTATTTTAAGTGCACAGGTTCAAGCAGTCACAACATTTATATTATAGTTTTGTACCATTTTCCCCTCCTCACTGAGGCAAAAGCATTTTTATCCATTTTAGAGTATCTCAGCTTACCAGCTTGATCTGATCACCATAATTCCTGTCTGCCACCACAAACACAAGATCACTGAAAATAAAATGTTCCACTTCATTTGACCTTTTCCTGTAGAAATATATTAAACATGTATAAAAATTGTACATTTTCTTTCATTGATTTTAGAATGTATTCAACCTGAAAGCAACAGAACAAGAGTCAGAGCTGTCAGACACTCAATTTGCTGCTGTTCTGGGCACTAAAATGCGCAGGGCTCACTGAACATCAAAAACAAAGCTACAGTTACATGCTCAGGATATAGAAGACCCAGAAGAGAATTCAAATATTTACCAGCAGCTTTCAAAAGTTTCATTTTTTTTATTTATTAACGCATATGCTATACTAACTACTTAGAGACTACATATTCCTATCTCATTTGAATATTAAGTATTAATATATTCTGTAGTTATCTCTACATGAAAGGAGATATATATATATGCAGGAACACGAGTGTATAAATATTTATATGCACACCTTCCGAATAATTAAAGCATTATTTCTACACATTAATCTATAGACTTAAACACAGAAGAAATTTTACTGACTTCCAGGCAGACTAGCGACGTCTAAAACACAGTATTTGCACCACATATTCTGGCATTAATATCATCCCCTACATGGTACAAACAGCTTTTCAGTCTTTGCAGATCACCTTCTTACAGAAAGGGAGATCAGTAAAAAAGGCCACAGAAGGATTCTGCATGTAACTTGTTCTTATTTGCATAAGAAATACCAGTTTCAGGACAGAGATAATGAAATAATATGCACTTCACCGCCCTGGAAATCCCAGCTCTGTTCGTAACCCTGATGGCTGAGCTAAGACAGCTAACATTCCTGTCATGAATGTAACTTTTACATATACATATATATACATATATATATATATACACACACACCCACCCATATATCCATTCCTGTCACCAACATTCTTGTCACCAACATATACACACACACAGAAATTTACACACGTACAAATAAATGTTCTTATATATTTACCTAAATAAAAGTTTTATATATATTTTTATATACATACATAAAATGTTAATGTTTGCTGATGATACAAAACTGTGAAGAGTAACTAATACCCCAGAGGAACCTGGACAGACTGGAAAACTGGGCCGTGAGAAAAAAACCTTATAAAATTCAACAAGGCCAAGTGTACAGACAGCAGGCTGGGGACCAACCTGCTGGAGAGCAGCTCTGCAGAGAAGGACCTGGTCGTCACGGTGAACGACAGGTTGACCATGAGGCAGCAGGGTGCCCTCGTGGCCAAGAAGGCCAATGGGGTCCTGGGGTGCATTAAGAGGAGCGTCTCCAGCAGGTCGAGGGAGGGGATCTTACCCCTCTACTCAGCCCTGGGGAGGCCACATCTGGAGCACTGTGTCCAGTTCTGGGCTCTCCAGGACAAGAGGGATGTGGAGCTGCTGGAGAGAGTCCAGCGCAGGGCCACGAGGATGATCAGGGGCCTGGAACATCTGCCCTATGAGGAGAGGCTGAGGGAGCTGGGCCTGTTCAGCCTGGAGAAGAGAAGGCTGAGAGGGGACCTGATCTGTGTGTACAAGTGCCTCAAGGGAGGTAGTGAGGAGGATGGGGCTGGCCTCTTTTCAGTGGTGGTCACTGACAGAACCAGAGGAAACAGCCACAAACTGAAGCACCAAAAGTTCCACAGGAACTTAAGGAAAAATTTCCTGACAGTGAGGGTGACAGAGCCCTGGCACAGGCTGCCCAGAGAGGTTGTGGAGTCTCCTTCTCTGGAGATCTTCAAGACCCGCTTGGATGCAGCCCTGTGCCACGTGCTCTAGGTGGCCCTGCGTGTGCAGGGGTTGGACTAGATGACCTCTAGAGGTCCCTTCCAACCTTAGGCATTCTATGATTCTAATGATGTTAGTGACGGAAATGTTAGTTGTCATGTGTGTGTTACATACAATATGAAAATGAAAGTAGGTAAAGTTCTTTAATTATTTTTTTCCCATAATAGTCCAGGTCTTGGGCATCTGAGTTTGTGGCTACAAATCCGCAAGTTTTCCAGGCTTCTGACTGATTCTTTAGTGATGTGATAAAGAGTCCCTAGACTGCTTTGGAGAAATGTCAGTATTTGGATAACTTCATTCTGCTTTGTATTATGTATGATAGAAGTACATAAAGACTCCTGTTTCTTCTAAATATATGGCTAAGAGGTTTAAGTGCCCAAACATTTACTGAGTGGNAGTGATGTGATAAAGAGTCCCTAGACTGCTTTGGAGAAATGTCAGTATTTGGATAACTTCATTCTGCTTTGTATTATGTATGATAGAAGTACATAAAGACTCCTGTTTCTTCTAAATATATGGCTAAGAGGTTTAAGTGCCCAAACATTTACTTTAATCCAGATGAGGCTACTGAGTGGTTTCAATAATCGCATAGGGAATATTTATGGTCATTAGATATTCTCCTTCCTTCCAAACCATTCTCCATAATCAACTCACGTTATTTCTACCAATCATATCATTATTATATGGTTTGGATAAAACTAGCAGTATGCAAATAGCTTTAGAAATAAAAAAAGAAGTTTGGCTGTCTCTTTTATCTAATTTTTATAATTGGTCCTAGTATTTAAATTTTTCATAAAGGGAAAAAAAAGTCCATTATCTCATTCAAATCAGTATTTACCATTAAGTATACCATTAAATTAATTTGTAAAGACAGGCCTCAGATTAAATTAGAAACATTGAATTATTCATGATGAGGTCTACTAACTTTACACTATTATTTCTATGTGAAACTTCAATGTGTCAGACTAAAAGTTTTCTTCTGGCAGGGAATAAATGCCTCAAAACACTCCCTAGAGAACAAAATGTAGCTGTCACATTGAAGATAATGCATTTAATCTCTTTGTTACGTTACAGCAATTTTAATAAGCTTTATTGTACTGTTTCCAAAAAGCAATCCTGAAAAAAAAATTCATTTACTAAGTAAGCAGCAATGGTCTGTACATTTCTTCCCACTTAACAATTAGATTTGTGCTTTCAAAATATTCAAAGGCAGCAGTAAATTCCTTTCATAAAAGCTGGCAAACACAGCAAGCACATCAGTCATTCCTCAAAGGAATGATGACAGCTACTTTCTAATCTGCAGTGATTTAGCTAAGTTTGGATTCAAATTAAGTATGATTTTTAGCCTCCTGTTGTAAGCCTTGCTCCACTCAAGTCCCATCATACTGGTGTCTGTGTTCTTTTTAATGCTCGTATTGACATACATTGGTATTTTATTACCAATGTGAAATCCTCAAAAAATGCTGATATCTAAAATGCACTCTGATTTTTGAATAAGTCTTTAAAAATATACATCTGGAAATACAGACATAAGTCTATCTGAACCTCACTTCCTTCTCTTATGTCCTAAGCTACTGTGAACATGGCCTCTATTTACTGCATCATGAACAGCAGAAGGTCCCAAGGGCAAACTGCCCTAACAGGATTACGGTGCAGATCCCATGTGGCCTCTGTGCTCATCTCACCCTCATTATGTCTAGTACAAGCACTCCGATTTATATCATGCAAATACTTTGCTGGTAAAAGTATGCGTTATTCTTTAAAACGAAGAGGCCTGACCACTTTTCCTTCAGAAAGGCACTGGAGCCTAGGGAATGTCTGCACTCTAGCATTTTACTTCACTCGTTTTCTTCCTTGCTTTACAAAAGCACCACAGATTCAAGAAGTATTCAATTTGCAGAATACAACAATTTATAAAATATTTAGTAATTACAACAAAATATTCTCATTACTAGAAGCACAATGGTAGCTACCATGGTAACACCTCTAAGCCAAAGCCAATTCTGTTCTGCAGAGAGGGTTGCAAAGCTTCACTGAGGCTTTAATATTTCTACTCTTTCTATTTTTGGTGGTTTGAACTGCAGAAATTCACCATTCTCATTTAACAGGGCTGGAAAGAACCTTGTATGTAAACTTAAACTGCAGCAGTAATTTCTAACTCATTCAGGGCTATAAAACGTGCAACATATTTAACATTAGGGATGATGCATCTGAGAAAATGTTTTGATTTAAAAGGAGACTGACCAGATGAAATAGGGCTCAATAATACAACAAAGAATTAAAAAATAGAATTTATGAGTGGAATGATTTGAACGTAATCTGAAAAACATCTGAAAAGGACTGCTTCTCCTGTTCAGAATAAAGAAGGAAAAGAGCAAGTTAAAAACATTCAAGGATAAGTTTCAGAAACGCTTCTCATAATGCAGATAATTTTTCTTCTAAATATTTTACGGGCAGGGCTGTTACTGTACCACTGCAGATTTCTACATTTAACTTCTCAATAGTTTGGAAATAAACATAATTTTCTTTGAATACTCCAGCTTGTAAGACAAAAAGTTGTAAATAGCAGCTAAGAACATTCACAAACTGGTTTTGTTAATAAAACTCCTTTCAGATAACACACACCACTTGTCTTGAAAATGACTGCTTAGAAGGATGAGCATTACAATATTCCCCTGAGGACGAGCGAACATGAATTTTGGTATGTGTTGAAGGAAGCAAATTTAGAAATCAGAGACCTTGAAATGCTATGGCTTCTTCTCCATCTATAGGTCCCCAATTAAGGACAGATGTTAAACATATGCTTCAGTCTCTTTCAATTTAGAAATTCATTGGAGCATGTGCTCACAGCTCACATTCTGCACAGGGATCACTGAAGAAGTAGGGAACTTAGAAATAAGTAATACTTAACTATTAAAAAGCAGTTTAGATTAGTAATCTGAAAGTGTTTAATGTAGGTAATCACTATCATTAGCTTCTTTCTAACAGATGAAAGCGCTGGAACATGGATTTGCCTTCAGACACACACACATCAAAGAGCCCAAGTATCCCAAATGCTTTATTTATATAAAAAAATAGTACTCTGTTGATATTTCTACTGCAGATCTTCATTTTTTCTCAGAATGAGATGACAATAACTAAGAGATCTCAATATGTTCTGTAACATGATCTGCCTTAGATTTAGTCCATCACAATAAATGGACACACTGATTACTTTTCCTATGGAATTACAACCTAATTCTGTCGAAAAGATCATAGTCTCTAGTGACTTGAGATTCCCCCAGATTTCCTCTACTTTTACTGGATTCTCGACACAAATCATAATAAAAAAATCCTCCGACTTACTTGACCTATCACACATGCATGAATG
This sequence comes from Crypturellus undulatus, assembly GCA_013389825.1. Taxonomy (NCBI): domain Eukaryota; kingdom Metazoa; phylum Chordata; class Aves; order Tinamiformes; family Tinamidae; genus Crypturellus; species Crypturellus undulatus. The sequence continues at coordinate 254,995 of VWPW01030827.1, read as the reverse complement.
AACGTAGCAGTCACCTACGATGATTCCCAGGATTTGTCTTACAACACACAAGTTTCATCAGTGGTTCCTGAAAGACGGCTAGGGCTAACAAGTTCCTTGTTCCTGTGTCCAGACAGACACAGGCATTCTTACACTATTTCATTCCCATTGCCAGCGCCTTCAAGATCAGCAAATATTTCCTTTATCTTAGGTTAAGGCAAGAGCACGCACACGTCCTTTTTACCAGAACTCTGATATTCCCTCGCTGCTTAATCAGCTACCCAAACCTTCACTGCCTTGTTTGCTTCACCAGTGCAAGATGATTCCAAAAGACACAGCGCAGGATTCCCAGCACAGCAATCAGAAACCCAGGCTAGCTGATACCACCATGTCATCATTATCCCCAGCAATGGAAAGACTAATGTGTGATTTCAGACAGTAACAGTGCAAAGCCGTTTTAGCAGACATTGTTGATCTCTAGTCAATTTATATTCCATATGTGTTTTAAAGCAATGGTAGTAATTTTTCAACTGTTATTTTACTCTAGTCTTGAAAAGAGCATGTTAACAAGATGGTATTACTGCTCCTGTTTGGAAGGGTCAGATCCTCAGAGCTCCATTATTTATTTTGTAATTATTTAAACTGTTCCCTCAACAAGAATATCTTTGCTTACTTCTTTCAGATTTCACAGTTTATATACAGGATTGCCTTTTAGCAGCTTCTCTCTGGGTTCCCACAACCTTAATTCACTTGAAAACTGTATATGAACCTCTGTGCCATCTGGTAACTTTTTGCAATGTAATTATCCTGATAAATGTATGCATCTATTAGACACTTTCCATTACAGAGGTGACTAATGTTGCTTCTATATTTACAAATCTGTCTGCAAATTTCTGTTAAAGGTCCATTTCAGGAAGCTAACAGACTTGTTCATTTACATTTTACTAAAGCTTGACACCAAGGGTTTCTTTTGCCAAATATTATTTCTGAATTACTCTTTATTTACAAGACAGAAAAGTGATTTGAATTAGGTACACAAATAAACAACAAAAAAGGTTTTTTTGCACATTTTTAATACTATGCCAAATCATAGAATCATTATGGTGGGAAAATGAATATTTGGGGAAAGAAATCACTGCTGCACAGTGAAAGGAAAAAATAATATTTGTTGTTCTTTCATTTGGGGGTTTCAGGAAAGCTAGCAATTGCAGGCCTTAGTCAAACCTCAGATAATACAGCAGACTGAAGTTTATGTCAAAGTGTTATATTTAATCCATGGTTACATCAGACTACTCAAAGAAAAAAAAAAAAAAAATGTGCAAAAAGACCTCTGCCTAAACACTCTGCCTTACACTGACATAATATATTACATGATAATTTCAGGGATCCTGAACATGAGCAACATCCTCGCGACACGATTTACTCAACTCCCATGACTAAGAGCACTCCAGCACACGTAAGCCCTGATCCTTTTTCCTTCTCCAGACACACCGCCCTCGCCCATCCTAGGTACTCTCCTTGCCTTCACGGTAGTTTCTGGCAAGTAAAATTCAAACCCTTTCTCCGAGGAACACTTATTGATACAAATCAGAAGTTCTCCCACCTGAAATATGCCAGTTTCACAAAAAGGAGTCGCACACTTAGTGACGTCCCAGGCATCCACTCAGGCCGGTGTCACTGTCACACATCAACTTGGCACAGGATAGTCAATCCTGCATGACATCTTATGCTCTGGAGTATGTTCAGCATTTAACAAAATGTAGGGAATTTATGAAGTTATATTTTTTAAATATATATGCAAAATATGCAAAGGAGCAATAGAAGGGAGAGCTACAGTCCATTATCTCCATTGCAAAAATAACAACAGTTTGCGGATTTAGCTCATTTAACATTTGCAAAACTGAGCAACGAGGAGCTGAGAAATGGTTTCTGTGTGCACTTTTTATAGCTGTATAGTGAGTCATGATATTACTTAAAGTTAATACTTCCCCTTAACCTCATCTTACCAAAAGAGACGAATGTTACCATGCTCACAGAGCAATATACTTGGCTTTCAAAAGTGCCTCAAAGCAGCCATTCAGGGCACTAATGAATCTTATCTAAACTCTTAAAATATTTACGCTGTTTTAAGCCTTTGAAATATAATCATTTATGTAAATATAAGACATAGTTATTTCCCATTATACTTCATCACGCTAAAGATGCATTTTTTTTTTTTTTTTTTTTTACAAGAAATATATCTAAAACTGCAAATTGCTCTGTGCTATCCATTAGTAAAAAGGCAGTGAGGGTAAAGCATTTTCTTGAAAAGATGCACAGAATGACTGGTCTTGCAAAGTCTTGCTAGCAAAGCACAGTTTCTCTACCTTGGCCCTATTTTATTTAGCACAGTGGCACATCATGTTCTTCTGCTTGGATACATCAAGTCAGGGTTCCCACAGGAAAGCTGTCTTGCCATGTTTTTCTTTTCAGACACTTCTGCAGGTTTCCAACACCCAGGAGAGGAGAATGCCAAAAAACTCCAGGACTAATTTTATTTGAAATTCAGCATTTTGATAGGAGATCCTGATGAATAAATGAGTATCAGTGGGAAAACTACAGAGCTTCAAGACTACACATGCCAGGATAAAAATATATTAGTCAGACAGCTAAAGATCTTTGAACTCCACTGAAAAGGGAAGAGTTTTAAACAAAACTGTTGGCTAAATTAGACAAAATTAATGAAAAAGTAACACTTGTTAGTGAGACAAGCACATTTGTCCTGTTTAATCCAGCCATTAGCAGTCTGCAGCAGCAGGCTGGCTCAGCACTAATTAGGGCAGCCGTTATCACAGTCAGACGTACACGGCCTTTTACATTCTCCATTATTTCTTCTCCCATTGGCTCCCTGAAAGGATTTTTGCCCTTTTAATCTGAAGAGCAAATAGGTTAAACAGTGACAACAACAACACCCAAACCCCAACTATTTATGGCTGTTAGCCAATAATTTAAAGAGACAAAGTGTTCTATCTCCATCACTCCCTAGGGATGAGCTCCAGCAGCTGGACCATGACGATACTGGCTGCCGCCGCAGGCTGGGGACTTCACAAAATACTGACACAGCATAATCTTGGTGATGCTGGAGGGCCGCAATGTTGTTTTAAATGTCTACGGTTGAAAGTAGCTTGAGAAACAGAACAGCGAATAACTGTGAAATCTGCAGTGACTCTAAATAAGATAAAGCCACTATGCAAGTACATTGCATGTGCATTTGCATCCAAAACCTGTATCTGAGTGCTCCAAAGACTAAAGACACGAGTAAGACCTTGAGATACTCTAAGAATTTCATAAAAATGTATCTCGGTATTTGAGGTTGTGTCAAAGGATTTGTAGGACTAGGACTAGCTGCTAGGCTTTCCATAGAGCACAAAGGGGGAACAGAGCACGACACCACGGAACATGATAATTCAGGACACAGAAGCAGATTTTAGGAACAAAGCATCTACTTTGTTTAAGTAATGTGTGCTATATAAATCTTGGTATGCATCTTGTCCATACTAACAAATTAACCCATACATACTAAACTGGTGAATATTTTAACCTCAGTGTCATAGAATTAAGGATTTCATTACAACGATGCAAAAAACATCAGTCCTTGTAAAAACAAGGAATCCCCCAAAAGAATTTCTGTTCAACATAAGTTATCTCTGACACGAAAGTTCAACAAGGATGCAATTTTTTTCTGAATTCTGGATCAGTGTAAACTCTCATGCAGCAAGCTACTTAATTACAGGTTGTTCACATTTTTCTCTCTCATAGCAGGACTCTGTTTAGTCTGTTTCAGTGACTAACAAAATTGTTGATTATTTAGTTGGTCCAGTTCTCAAGGTTTTTATAAAATATATATTGCCTTTACAGGATATACTTATATTAATATTATATTTTTACATATGATTATAGGCCATTACATTGTGCAATTATTCTATGTATCTTATATATAGCATCTATATAAGATATATATTCAAACGTTTATATTTTATATCTATATAATTTTTTTAAATTCAGAAAACAAAGTCAGATTAAATTATTTCCACCTTCCAGCAAGCTTTGCAAGAATTTTTAAATAAAATGACTTCTACAGAAAATGACACTTTGAACAAAAAGTATTGCTTTCCAAAAGTGAGATAGGCGAAGTATTTTCTTTTTAATTCTCTAAAGGTTTCAGGAAAAAAAAAAAAATAAAGGCAGTTTAGTTTTTAAACATCTCAGTTTAATGCCAATAAAAATCCTCCTACAGAGGCTATCATGTGAGTATAAAAATTCTTTATAGTGGAATTTTTTGCCACCAGAGCTGCACTCTGCTATAAAGGCACCTTATAATTGTACCTAGGCTGGCAGCTGAGGAGCGGGAGCATGGGGAGGCAGTCAGGGCTGAAGGGAGCAGTTTCCCACGCACGGAGGTTGTTGCGGTAACGATTAAGGAATCGCGGTGGGTACGCTGCGCCTGGCCTCCTAGGGCATCGGAAGCATCTCTCGCTGGATGCACAAAGGCATGGAAACGCTCGAAGCGCAGGAAGAGCACACTGCTATAACGCAGCCAGAGCGTGAGGAACGACACCATTTCTAGATGATTTGTAGGATAGAAATGGTGCCCCTTCCTCATTACATTAATTGAGAAGTAGGAAGGAGAGCAATTGCGCAGATGTCACCGAGCGCCGCGCGGAGACGCACAGCTGCGGCGTCAGGTATGGTGCCGTTGTGTTTAATGCTTACACTGCCTGCACGTGACAGCCTCAGCAATGAAATCCTACTTAGGAATAAAGCAGAAATATAGCTCCTCGTTCCAGTGGAATTAGATGGGCTCCAAATCACCGAGAAACAGCTGCCAGAAAATTGGTAGAGTTATATTCCTTGAGGTTTTCCGAGCAGCAGGGATAGATAATTTGCTGGAGTTGAGCAGAAGCAGTAAAGAGGGGCCAGAGGGACCTGAGCTGGATTTACCCAATGCTCCAAGGGGGCGTACAATAGACCACATTTCATAACTGAAATATATTCATTTGCCATTTCAATGAAATATGATTAACCATGGGAAATCAAGGTTGATCCATTAAAAAAAAAAAGGACAAAACTTTGGAAATATGATGGAAAACATCAGACTCGCTCCTTTTGCAAGACCCAAAAAACAGACCAAGTCTGATTTCTAATTGGTTCAGTAATGAGTCAGGTAGATGTCTACCAGAACAAATGGAAATGGTGGGCTATACACCTTCCCCAGTAGATTACTGTGCACTGCATAGGATGTACTTATATAAAACAAGAATTGATTTATGTCAGAGGTACAATCAGAAGTTATTTGGGGAATAATTTGTATAACCTATTTTCATGCAACAGAGATTTTTCTCTGTATGTGACCATCTTTTAACAGGTCTCTTAACAAGTAAACCGCATCCCATGCTCAAGGCCACAGAACTGAGTAATGATACTCAGTGCTAGAGATTCATGACACCCATACTACATTTCATAAATTGACTATGATCCCCCAATAGCATAGAAAAACTATTACCCTAGTTAAAGATGACAAAATAATCTAGTTCTAATTTCTGCTAAATGCCAACAGCAAGATGCACACTTTGGCACTGTCCTGCACAACAGAGATCCTTGCCATTCAGTAGGATCTGACTCCCTGGCATTTGGCAGCATACAAGCCCCTTTCCCCTCACGTAGTCAAGTCTTGCTAGCATTTACCTGCAATTTGCACATACTTAAACTTTCCGGGCTTAAACAGAGGTAATTTTTTCCATAAAGAAACCAGAAGTCTAAAAGTGAGAAAAGTGCATCTCCTAAACTTAATAAATTTAGAGGGAAGCAGCATCAGCACAAGGGTTTAGAAAGACAACTTCACCATTATGCAATAAATTCTCCAAACTTTAAAGATAGATCCAGGTTATTTAGTTTTTCCACTAGCGGCCAGTTTATCATCGCATATCTCTTGAAGAAAAGAGTTTTATTCCTCAATTCTAAAATCATTCTTCCCCTTCTGATGACTTGGGAATTAAAGGAGTTCATCGCCGATTACCAAACATACCCTGATTATTTTGTTAACAGTCCAAAAACAAATAGCAAGAAGAGTTCAGCATGGTTTATTGCCAAGCTAATTACTTCCCTATGACATTAAATTATATAAAAATATGTGGGCACTTCTCTTTCAGTAACTGGACTTAGGCATATTTGCTATGCAAGTCAATGTTGCTTCCAGTATTAATTGTACATTATTAAAAACTCTGATAAAAGTGACACCCAAAAAAGTAATATATTCAAACAGACTTACATAAAATGATTTGCAGCACAGGAAAAATGTAACCATAGGCAATGAATATAATTCCTTCTATCAAATTAGTTAAAATACTCCATTTAGTTTGCTGCCTTGGCAAATATGCTTAAATGCTTCTTTTAACTTTTATTGACAGCATAATCCTGGTTATACGTTCAGGCCTCCTTCAGTATATTAATAGAGCTCATAAATGAATATAAAATATTAACGAAGGTTGGCATTCATTATGGTTAAAAGCAACTGTATGCACAGAATTCTAATGAATCGGTTAGACACCCTTCCATGCCAGCAGTGGAGAACTTCAAAACAAAATGGGTTATGGTTTGCATTTGCATACTTACCTACAGACTCCTTTTCATCACTGTAATAGACTACACATCATAAAGTTATCAGTGAACAATTATTCTTCAATTGCTATTTCAAATGTTCAATTTCATCCAGCTCCTCAAATTAATGCAGTTCCACACCATTAGGTCCATAATAGTGGCTGAAAATTTTGCTCTCCAGAGTTGATTTTGAAAGGACAATCATTTGCAAACAAATATATCCTACGGAAGAGCCTCCGATAGCTATGGAATATATCGTACCAAACATAAATGACTTAATCTAACGCCATATGCAAAAGTACAACAATTCAAAGTTTCAAAAAGTATATAGTTTTGATCAACTGCTTTACTAGAAGAAGGAATATTAGGATTACTGAATCTAGGTAGCAATGGACCACAAAAAAATTCACTCTCCCATTTTAAACTTTTTTTTTTGTTTTACTTTGCCCTGAATTTTTCTAAACCTCCAGATAAAAAGAGGTTACACAGCAACAGAACCATGTGAAAATGCATTCCTACATATATACTGTTTCCTTATATATTCAAGTTAAATTTTCTCTCTGATGTTCCTGAGCATTTGTGTGCATAACTCTACATAACCCAGTGCTACTTAGTTTTCTTGATAACTCTTAGCAGCAAAATCTAGAGATTGTCAGGCATCACATGGCGGGTGCACGTGTATGTGAAGAATATAGAACTGCCACCTTTTGGGTAAACACCCAGTGATTTCTTATATTCCTTATAAAGTCATTAAGTGAGAATAGATTCAAGTTTTGAGCACATTCCATAACTTAAGCAAAGGGCCTGGAAGATAAAATGACAAGTTTTAGGTACAGAGGCAGGGCAGAGCTCAGCATCACTCCACAATGGTACTATCAACAGCGAACTGACACGAACAAGCACGCACATGCATGATCACAAAAACAAACATGATTTCAGTTGTCACCACAAATTGTCCCCTATCCTCAGTAATATCAGAGCATAATTTTCCTAATGTCATTCATATTGCAAAGATATTTCTCAGACTTGGGAAGTGGTTAGTAGGATTTACTATCATACAGACAGTAAAAATCTTCACAGTGAGAACATAGTAGGAACCAACATTACAGAAAAGAGATTTCAGCTGAGAACTGGCAGGAAGCCCTTTACTATATCACAAAGCATGCAAGACATTGTTTTCTCTTTGTCAGGTCATTTTAAATTGAGTAAATTTAAGCAGCTTTCTGAAATGCAGTCCATTTCTGAGGTGATCATTTTAATTCGTATATTAGATTACTTCAGATGTTCCCCTTGCTGCATCGTTCCCTGAAGCAGGCAAAACAAGAGCGATTGCTTTGCTTTGTCACACCATATTCTAGGCAGTAAACCCTACAAAAATCTACCAGCACCACAGGAAATTAAGGTATTTACCACTATTCAAGGTGAGAAAGAGTGGGAAAATGAATCCCACATTTTCTATATTCCAAGTAGAATACAGAAAGTAAGAAAGGCAAAGTCCCCGCACCCCAGTCAGCATATTTCTGCTGATTTCTACATAAATATATCCAAATAAACCTGGTGGGAGCTGCACTTCCTTATTCATTGCCCAGTTACAGATACTTAGTGAAAAGTTAACAGTACCTTTCTGTGCAACTTTTCTTTCTGCCATAATGAAGCTGTCAATAAACCCCCAAACGACGCTGACCAGTTTCACTCTTGACATTCTTCTCATCTGCAGCATAGCAAGAGCTACACACACAGTGACCTGGTTTTGAAGTTGGCCAAACTGTTGTCTGACTTCTTCTGACCTGCGCTTTTCTCAAGAGCAAAGTGACTCCAGCCCAGTCCAGCACTGATTTCCCACACCATGCACAGAGCGCGCATTATCAGAGAACAAGCAGCAGTTCCACTCTGATCTTCAACACCCACCAAGCCCCTAGTACTGTCCTGGCGTACACACTGATGCTTAAATCTCTGGATGCTTGAGCAGCCCGATGGATTGCAATGATTACTCGGCTATTCACACACTGCCTGCAAATGAATAATCTTTGCACAGCCAGGATAGAGAATAGACACCTCATGTACGTTTCGCTACAGAATACAAGCAATTTAAACTCTCCTTGTTACTGTCACCAAAAAAAAAAAAAAAAGTGGCATCAGACGTGAAAGCCAAGTTACAGTGCAGGGAGATGGGATGACCAAATTCACAAAACACACTATAGGATATCTGACATTTTGGATGACCTTATTCAATCTAATCAGAGATTAAATTTCATTGATTTGAAAGAACTTTGGTGGTTCCTCTATCAATCTGCCTATCTGCATGTAATCCACTAGTCTGCATAACTGGGCATGAAAAGAAGAAGAAAAGAAAAAAATTCTAGGTTAATGCTATCAGCTAAGCAAGAGCTGCACAAAGCCAAGCCTGCTACACACTTTTACTCTTTTCAGAAATTATTCTGAATGGCACTGTCATGAAAGAGACTTGCAAAAAAACTACTATTTTTTTTAAAGTGTTATTTCAATTATATCTCTAGTGTTTGCAATTATGGAGTTTTGAGGAGCTGAAGTAATAACATGTTCTCATTAATTTATACAGCAATAACAATTTTGGCATAAGGTTAGCACTGCAGGCCAATAAAACAGATGAGCAGACAAAACTGTCTCTCACTGAAGAGACAATCAGCCTCTGTAGGCTTTCTTGCAAAGTCCATAACTAATAAGTATTTACACAGAGTGATTGATCAGAGGACCTTCACCAACCTTTTGGGATGTGTGAGCGTGGGAGGCAGCCTTCCAGAAATATGACAGGAGAAAAATTGTTATACACACACACTCCTGCTTTTGCTACCACTAATGAGATAGAGGTAAAGTGAAGGGAAAAAAAACCCACCAGCAACAAAACATTGATGCTTAACATTTCTAAATTAAAAATATAGACAATACGATTGGTACATGCACCACTTACTTGGATTTAATGCCATACTTATTTAATGCTTGTTTTTACTTATTGACATTTTCAGCTACTCTCTTTAACAATGAGATACTGTTTAATCCTTTTTCAAAGCCGGATGATCCTCTTCGGTAGAGAAAAGGAATACTTATCAAGGTGAATTAAAGTTAGTCTTTCGCAGCAAAGATAATGAATAAGCAATATTCCCTGCATACATATCTACAAACTCATGCACACATATGCTATCCTAAACACAAACATGATTTTTTTTTTCTGTTACAGAAGTCTAATTAGTTAGATTTTGTTAGATCTATGAACAGTAGTGCTCTTGGGGATGACAAGGACACTTATTTGGGTAAGGATTTCAAAATCCAATATCTGAAAAACTGCAGTGTCCATTAGTGACCTGTATTCAACTTTCTGTCAACTCTTTTTGATGCTTTCTAAACGTTGCTTCTATTTCTCTCTGCTGTTGCTTCAAGTGAAAATAAAGTGTAGTGAAGAAAATACACGTGATTTTCCAAGGACTTCAGTATGAGACAGCATAACCTCTTTGGTCCATAATCCCTTCTGCAACCCAGACATTGACCACCATAGGGAGAATTCCCTGCTGCAGGACACCGTGAGCCCCCTCCCCATTCTTAATGATGCCCAGAACATCACAGCTGCAGGATCTCCCCTCATGCATTAGTTAGCCAGATCACCCAAATGCTGCTTTCATTTGGGGTAGGAAAGCAAGAGGCAAACTCTTCTTGCTGTTGCTTGCCTCTGCCTCCAGGAGGGAAGAAAAATCCGGCTAGATTTATATACAGAAATGCCACAATGGACCATTTAAATCCAGAGTAATTAGTGCCATTTTTTCTCTTGTTCAATTAACAACCATTAAATATGTACACATACTAACAGAGAAGTTTCTGAATTTATTTTGCATGAAGCACTTCTACTGATACCCATGAAATTTTAATGCACATACACAGACAGCGTGCAACCAGGGGGTGTAAGCAACAAGGCTGCCACGGACTAACGTGGTTCACGTGAGGCTGCCCCTGTCCCGCAGAAGATCAGGGGGCTCCTGTCTTCTCCCGTGGATGTGGCAGAGGAGATGGTGCTTGCTATTAAAAAGCTACTGCAAAGCAACAATAAGTGCAAACCTTTACAGTGAATATCCATTTACTCCAAACACTGAAGAAACATGTTAATGAGAGATGTTGAGTGAAAACAGCAATTCAGGGTTATAAGGAGAAGAAACAAACAAACAAAACAGTAAAGAAGTCTATGGTGAGCACTGCAAGGTCAGTTTAGCACATATGTTTCTGTATGTGAATTCTGACATTCACAGGTGTTACCTCATGGTGAGGATGATTAAGGAGAAAAAAAAAAATCTATGTTAGACTTTTCAAAATTTTCTAAAAAAGAAACCAGTTCAAGTTTGTGGGAAGAACTCAAGGCCTTATTGCCTTATTTTCCTGGTAGCAATTAGACCAATTTTTTGAAAAAATCCACAATGACATTTTCATCCAGCCCAGCTACTTCTTGTCTGTAGCATGGCTTAACATGAGGTGTATGAAAGTGTGCAACAGGCTAAGGACAACAGGATACAGCCTGCTATGGCAAACCCTAAACATATAAACTATCTGCTTACAGTGGATCTAACACCTGTATTCATACCCTCTCCAGAAGGGTCTTGTCACTGACTCTATCCTTGTCATAGCAAGGTATTTCTATTCTACCATAAACTCAAATGCCAGATGCTTTTCTCAGGGTTAATTAATCAAAGGGTACTTGTTAATTAGGTGACTTCATCATGTCTAGATATCCAAATGAAAATGCCTCTGGATCCCTGTCCTGTTAGTTCCTATAATTGCTTAAGGAGGTAGAGCCTGTGCAGTGTAGCCACAGGTTGTGCAACAGAGTCAGCAGGAGCCTTCTTGGATGCTGCCTGGTCCATCTGTCACACAGGGCACTTCAGCATACATTTTGCAAGCAGCTTTTCCATTACTGCATGGCTTTTCTTTGCCTTCTCAAGTATTTGTTAATACTTAAAATACTGGCTTGGGTACAAACCAACTCCTCAGTAATAGATTGTGAGAGTTAGCATTAAGAGGAGAAAGCTGCTTCCTTTTAATGAAGGCATCCGTGTAGGTTCTGTACTGCTAAAAGGATGACACTTGGTCTTAGCTTGCCGCTGTGGCCGTGAACACTAAGCCATGGAGAACTCCACTTTAAGAGCAAAGTTGCTTTATTTCTTTTTTTTTAGGCTTTTAATACTCTATAAAAATAATGGTGCTGGCTGAAACTTCCCACTAAAGTGCTTAAAAGTAAAATGTCATATATTCATGAAATTTATTATTTTAGCATTTCAAGAGAGTCAGGAATGTTACTCAGTTTCCCAGCAACTTTTGACTTTCCTCCTATAATCTTACATATGCAGAGACTACAGTATTGCTGAAGAAATAGAAATAATTTCTATGCACTTCTTTGCTTGGTAGAACATTACCTTTACTGAAATCTGCCTTCTATTTGTGTTCTAGTCTCCAAATAAACTTCATCTTTTTATTTCCAAAGTGATAAGTAAATGAACTCAATGAACAGAAACCTTTTGACTTTCCTCCTATAATCTTACATATGCAGAGACTACAGTATTGCTGAAGAAATAGAAATAATTTCTATGCACTTCTTTGCTTGGTAGAACATTACCTTTACTGAAATCTGCCTTCTATTTGTGTTCTAGTCTCCAAATAAACTTCATCTTTTTATTTCCAAAGTGATAAGTAAATGAACTCAATGAACAGAAACCAACNAAAAAAAAAAAAAAAAAAAAAACTAATACTGAAAAAAAAGAAGTTTCAAAAGAGTAAATATACGATCTTTTTTTAAAGAAGAAAATTTTCTATTTACAAACCCAGATTCAAGCTATTTTCTATTTTTGGTGGATTTTTTTTAAACAATCTAAAACATGAGAAATTAGGGCACATATGAAGGGAGACAATGTATAAGATGGTAATAAAATCACATTCATAAGCAACTAATAAGTCAATTCTTACTCATGAAGGTTTCTTCATAACAGACTGCATTTAAGAAGCCAGTCTGATCACTCTACTTATCCAACCGGGATTAAGCAAGGGCAAACAATGACTGCTGGTAAAATTTACAGCTTCTATTAGATGATTTGTGTATTACCTGATCTAAGGGCTTGTATAGTTTAGGCTGTAAGATCAAAGCACAGTGGAAAGCCGAACAACTACTCCCTCAGTCAAGTTGTATTTAAATAGATTATCTAAAAACACTAATGACCCTTTAGATGAATAAAATTTCAGGTAATCGTTAAGATAAAGGGCAAAAATTGTTGGAGGTGGGTTTTTTTCTCTCTCTCTTTTTTTTTTTTTTTTTTTTTTTTTGCTTACCCTTAATATGAATCATCTACTTAAATTTATGATCAAATTAAAAGGCAGAGAGCAAACAATGGAATTTCAACCTCTTCCTCGCGTGGTGTTTAGATCTAAAAGAAGCTGTACTGACAGTCGTGGGCACCCCTGCAGAGTCTGTTGGCAGTTACAGCGCTACGCTAGCTCTAGAGTCAGTCTCCTTATTTTACATTCTGAAAAGATGACACTTTGCACTAAATTTACTCTTGTTATGAATCATATGCTGCCTGTTAACATAAAAGAACAAAAACCTACTTTCACAAAGAAGAATGTGCATCTCGGTATATTTTCCAAATATATTCAGCATTCAGAAATGTAACTTCAGTCTGGATGTGCAAGAAAGTGATTGGAGAAGTAGGGATATGAAAGAGCAAATTCCTGGTTGCAGGCCACCTCGTGATGAATTCTTTCAGGCTCATTTTTTTTCCATGAGAGGAAAATATTATATAAAAATAATCAAAACAAAACACTTTCTCCTCCAGATAAAGACAAAGTTCAACATTTCCTTTTCCATACCTTACAACCCTGAAAAACACAGATTCATGAAACTGTCTTTCTTTGGGCCAAGCCTAGTAAATGCAGATACCATGAGGAGGGGAAAAAAAAAAAAAAAAAAAAAAAAAAAGGCTTCCTGTTTAAACATAAGCATCCAAAGCTTCTTCTCAATTCAGCCGCATATACCAAAAATACAGAACTCCAGCACTACGTCTGTAAATAAATTATATTTTACTGCTCAAAACTTTTCAAAAGAACAGTGCAATTAATCTCTGTCAGAGCTTCAGCCTACTTCTCGCTATTATGTTGGCTGAGCACCTCCAGAACACGAGCATTCAATCTGTGTATTACGCCTGAGGGAGGAGGTGTATTTTGGGAGAGGAGAAACAAAAGGAGTTAAATAGCTATTTACGCTTTAAAATTACTCACTAAGTTAATTGTTTTACAGGACAGGAAGACGTTCTTGAAAAAACCCTCCAATAACACTTTTGCAGGGGCAAAAAAAAAAAAAAAATCCCCTCACAGAAGTAATTTTGCTACAGAAATAACATTGCTTTGNGTTAATTGTTTTACAGGACAGGAAGACGTTCTTGAAGCTACCCTCCAATAACACTTTTGCAGGAAAAAAAAAAAAAATCCCCTCACAGAAGTAATTTTGCTACAGAAATAACACTGCTTTGGCTCAGGAAAAAAAAAAAAAAAAAATACACCAACCACACAGACACATTCATGGTACGATCCATGCACCTGACAGCAACAACTCTAGGACATAATCTGATGCTTCTGTAACAGATTCCCCATCAATACGCCTTGTTTCTCTGTGCCCCTTCATGGAAGAAGTTACCTTAAAGGATTTTACTGTGTTGGCAGAAATACACAGGCTGTATGAAGACACGAAAGCACCTACTTCTGTAAGCTCTATTCTACAGTACAGTCTATAAAATCAGAGTTTTCTTATGATCAGTTCAAGAATTAATAATGCATTTGCTACAATAGAGCAGACTGAAACATGCTACATACTGGTAAATTTAAACTATTTCAAGAGTATACTTTTTTTTTTTTTTTTTTTGCTTACACCAGAACTTATACCTTAAATCACGTGAGCTCTTTTGTATTTGACAATAATGCAAATGAATATTTGTCCAATTAATATTATTAGATGTGTAACGTGCTTGTGTTCCTATAAAAATCTTGCAGCTACAGTGTCTAGTTTAAACTTTCACTAAGAAGGGAGAGAGTGAAAATATTTCTTGGTCACACAAGGCATTAGAATTCTCCTCCTCAGACTAAAACAGACTTTAGGTAACAAGCTCTTTATCCTAATGAAATTTACCACACAACCAAGCTTTTCAAGCAACTGCAGTAGCTATTACAAAATAGTCTATATAAACAAAATAGCCTATTTTGTTTACCCACCATTTTCTCTTTTTCAAAGTTTTCATTTTATGCCATTCTTGCCTGAATTTGACAATTGGTGAGAAAGAACTAAAAGCACAAGTAAAAAATAAAAATGGACAGGAATACTTGCCTAGGTAATAAGTTGTTGGTGCAAGAATAGCAGTCCTGCTCACAAGACTTCCTAAGTCTCCATTGCAGAATTCTGGTTAGGAGAATTTTGTTTCAATTCTTAGCTTTGTTGTGTGAATCTTGCATAAAATAAAATTTTCAGGTTATATTTGCAGTTTACAATATAAAGATTGGCTTATTCTCTTATGACAAGGTGACTTACCTTTATTTGCCTGGAGAAAAGGTTCTCAGACTCAGGAAAACGGTATTACAATTTGTGTGGAACCATCACGAATTGTGACAGCTGCTTGACTCCAGGGCAAGTTTATGAAAATAAAGGTCATAAGTTGTACTCAGTTTGGCTTTCATAAAAAAAAATATTTCTATTTTATAAAACAATTCATTTAAATTATATGTAGGAAGATCTAGCCAGGTCTGGCCATCTAAATCTAAAATATAGNGTTCTCAGACTCAGGAAAACGGTATTACAATTTGTGTGGAACCATCACGAATTGTGACAGCTGCTTGACTCCAGGGCAAGTTTATGAAAATAAAGGTCATAAGTTGTACTCACAGTCTGGCTTTCATAAAAAAAAACTATTTTTATTTTATAAAACAAAACAACTCATTTAAATTATATGTAGGAAGATCTAGCCAGGTCTGGCCATCTAAATCTAAAATATAGATATACTGTTTCTGAATTACATCTACTAGACTTAATCAGAAATCTGGAATTATTATTCACTCAGAAAGCCTGGCCATTTTCATTAAGTCCAAGAAAAACCTTTTTTATAAGTCCAGTAAAATAGAACTAGAACCAGCTCAACCATCACACCAATTCTCAGAGGTTTTCACGCGTTCCTGCACTCATAGCTGCTCATACAACGATTTTAAGTGAATACTTTTCAGATCTAAAACTAAGAAATGTCAAGTATCAATCAGTAATCACTGTTTTTAAAACAGTTTTTAAACATTTCTTTATTAGAGAAGAAAAGTGACAAAAATCTTACATACTAATCTGTTGATAATTACATAAGTTATTTATCTCTACAGCAGAGCCTGAGTCCTTTACCTCTGCTGCAGGTAATGGGATTTTTTTATTTTATTATGCTACTGAAAGAACACTTTCAGAACACCGAAGGAACAGTGGTGAGACACATACACACATGCGTGCGCATATGCAAACACACATAAAGCTATTTTAGAGTTGCTTTGCTTGGCAGTTTAATTCGTTAAAAACAAGTCATATTAAAATATTGCAGGGCTACTGAACGACATAAGCAGAAAACAAGATCAGCTGATAGATTCACTGGAACTACCAGAAACATTCTCATTATAGTACCGATGCTAATATAAATCTTAAAGAAATTACTTTTCTAGAGATTATTTACATTCACTGTTATAGTCCAAATATACCAGGAGAGTTTAGTTATTTTTGATTTAGAAAGCAAGCTAAAATGTAAATGATTGCTTCAGAGAGTTCCTGCAGAGCCTCCGGAGCCCTCCCAACACTTGGTGGTGGTGGTAGTGATCATTTAGAGCAGACCTTACTGAAGGGAATGGGAACCGAAGTGATGAGCTGACCTGCTACTTTACTACTACATTTTCCTCCATTCCCATTCTTCAGCACCACCACATCATTTCCTCTTTTAATCACATTCTTTGCCTAGAAAGGGACTGATTCCATTTCTGGGAGAAGAAATGCTTTGAAGGACATCATGAGCTGCCTTGCTATCTGCATTAATATTGCATTCCAGGACTATTAGAAATGTGTTCACTTGAGCACTAAATTAGTTCCTGAACAACTCGCGTAGCTTGAGCAGAGAGCCGAAGCAGAGCGTTTCTGCTCCTTGCGCACTCACAGCAGCCCTCCCAGGGCAGCACGCAGGCAGATAGGCCGGTTGCCACTTCTAAATGGAGCAGCCAAATGGCAAGAAAGAGGTCACAAGGCAGAAACTTGCCTGTACGCTCCACTCTTCTGGCCAATTCCTAGAACAAGCTGTGGCTTTAAAACCGCAACAAAACACAAGGTACAAACCAGCAGTTATCTCCAAGATAACCTTCTCTTGGTCAAATCTGGTCAAAGGATGGAAATGTTACTGAAGGAGGGAAGACAAAACACAGAGCAAGAGGTTGAGCATAAAACTTGTTTCCATAGAAATCTCATTGCTTAAAACAGTGATAGAAATCACCATGACAACTAGCCTGAAGAGTTATGATGCAAGTGCAGTCTTAAAGTTTACTCTGCTTTAATGATTTCAGGGTTGGTCAGACCACTGCACTAGCAGTCATACCCCTCCTGGAAAAAAAGGGCCCAGTTACATGCTTGTTTAATTACAGAATTGTTTTGCTGTTAGGTAGGATTTTCAACAAGAGAATTCTCTCTCAAAGAGATTTTCACACAGATTTATGATTTTTAAATGTTGGTTTCAGTTGAAAGTGTCAAAGTTATGTTTGAGAGCTCTCTATAGAATAAAATCAAGAAACCCATAGAAGAGAAAGAAGTTTAAATGTATTCTATTCTCATTCTAAACAATATTCATAATATTAAGAACAATATTCATAATATTGTTTTGTGCATCCAGTGATCATACTTGCAGGAAAATAATACTTCTTTCCTATTCTTATGAACTAATTGATGTCTTTTCTGCTGTACACAGTCTAAATTTTGAGTCTCAGTTTCCATTAAATCCTAACTGCATAGATGTTTCAGATATGTTTCTTTTTATTTCTAAAGTGGTAGAGGTATAAACAATATGATGGTGACCCCTGTCTGCTGACCATACTTAGACAAAAAATAGTTAGCTGATTAGAAGGACTTGAATAGTCTCCTCACTTAAATATTCACATACTTATGACATTCATAAGACATTGCAAAGCTTAGAGTCTAAACGGTTTTTAATTTTCCCTCCATTTTCACAGTAGTAATTGTGCTGCTGCTACCACTTTGAGGCCGTGCCAGGCACTAAAATGTCCTATTCTGAGCAACTCTGGAGAAGAAAATGTTGAGAATTATATTTTCCTGTGGTCCCTGAAACTCCATCCTAGCTGTTCTATTTATGCTAGACACCAGTGAATGACATCCTATCAACTATTAAGCGTCTGCTCTAAGTAGAAATTTATGTCAATACAAATGTTGTATCTGGAGAAGAACAAATCTAATACTATGAGGCTTTCCTATCTTCAAATCTTCCTGCTTTTGATGTCTGTATGCACTTAAAGACTCTAAAGTGGTTCCTGGCATTTTATGTAAGTTCAGAAAATATTTGTGAACCATTAGCTCTGGTGGAATTTATGCATATGCTGAGACAATTCCCACCCTTAATTATATTCATAGAGTCAGTATTTGGAGGCACTAACTCATAAACTAAGGGGATCTTTATGACTTTTAATATCAAACATTTGGCCTGAATGAAAATAGGATATCTTGGCACAAAGAGTTATTTATGCCTGTATAGAGTCGGCATGACTAAGTATTTGCCACATGACAATCAAAAGCTGCAAAATAAGCAATTTGAGGAATAAATGGCCATCTCAGTTTTGCCCAAAAGTTTTGCATATCATTAGCTCAATAATTTAGATTTTTGTTATGCAGAGATAGTATTCCAATAGCTCTAGAAAAACACTATATTTGGCATGTGACAGGGTGGGAGGGAATACAATAGCCTTTCTCCAAAGCAGATTAATTCAATCTAATTGCATGCAGTTGTATTCTTTACTGTTCTAAACGACATTTTAAATGTATCAGTTCAAAAAGGAAGATGAAAATTTTTATATCACAGTGATTTTTAAATCTTATACTTTGTTAAATGTGCCAACTAGTTTCTGAGATGCTATATAAAGCATACACACAGTGTAGCTAACTTTCTTTGTATTTTTATTGGAATCAAGAGAAGGAGAAATTTTAAAATGAATATTTTCGCTTTTATTAAAAATAGTTTTTTTCTCATTCAGTTAAGAACATTTTAATTCTGGTGCACATAGCCTATCACTCAAACTTCCAGAAAGTATTTGTGCAAGTTAATAGGAAAAGGACAACTGTGGTCACAATGCAATTTTACTCAGCATCTTCAAAAGTTTTCAAAAACTTCTTTTTTCTTACATTGAGCTGACCTGACATGGACAAACTCAGGCCACATCCAGCAATCCAGAAAGATATACCCCAAAAAGGTAGAAAATTCTTATCTTGATGGGAAGTTTAATGAGTTAAGAACATCAGATAAAGAATTAAAAAAAAAAAAAAAAAAAAACTTCAGAAAAAGGAGATTGTTGCTTTCATTTTGTCCCTTCTGTTGGGCGTATTAAACCTTTGTGGTAGTAGACGGAGATTTTTCCATGATTAACGTCTACATAAAAGTAGCTAATTGCCATAGAGCTGTCTGCAACTGCCATGACTTGTAAATCTGTACCTTATCTGCAGGGTGTTTACATCGCTTCTCATCTACACGGCAGTGCTCAGGAATTGCAGCGGAGTGCAGGAGGCCTTTCACTCACTGGAAAAGATCTCCTGCACTCTGCTTCACTTCTAGGACTTTCTCACTGGAAAGCTTTCTGTCAGCCTTACCTTTCACTCCACTTTAAATATGCTATTTATTTCTTCTTAGGGAATGTACCTGGGTGGAAACAGATGGGAAAAAAAAAAAAGAGAAAAAAAAAAAAAAAAAAATCACTGTACTTAACCACCAGCTTCTCATTAACAGACACTGGAATTTTTCCTCAGTAAGCCTAACAAGCCACCTACATACACAGCCCTACATAGTCACTGTGACATTCTGCCTCCTGAGGCAGTCCTCGCTCTCTTCTTAGAGATCTCCTGATAAAAGTTACAGTAATCAACATATAGTTCACTTTCAATGCATAATTTCTATCTTCTAGAAGAATGGGTGATTTTCAAGGCCTTTAACTACAAGGGAAGTAAATCGCAGTCTTGGGCCAGATCCAAGAGAAAAATGCTAGTCCTTCCACCTCATGAAATTTGGCTTGAAAATTATTATCCTGATGTGAAAGGGAACAGTGAAGAAATCCACACTCACTGTACACAGCAGAAACTGCCACTTCGGGAATCACAGATACTGACATACAGAACAACCCTACTCTTCAAGAGACTTTCTTAGGTAGGACCTTGCAGTGAGCAGTAGAATTTTTTTTCCAGGGATGTACCACTCATAAGCAAAATTCTTTGCAGAATTAGAGAAGTATTTCATTTCTATAAGACTAGAACAAGTTATTAACTGATTATATCCAAAAGCAAACATGCAGCAGCCTCTCAGGACTCTGCCCTGTTTCCCTGCAGAACCATATATGTCACAGGGAGACTTCCCTGTGGAGGACTTTGGGTGGTAAAACAGCTGATGAATTCAAACAAGTCATCCTTCATGTTGGGAACTGATGCAAAATCTTTATTTTTTGATACTCATCTGGTGAAATATCCTATTGGAGCTCCTGGAAGCTGATGCAAACTTAGCACAACACCCAGCTGCTGGTCAGAAGTCACCCAGTGCAGAATGACACTTGGAGGGAACGTGGCTGCCAGAGTCACTTTAAGCTCATTATCAAAATTAGAAGTTCAGAAATGATGACAAGCAAAACAGCCACCCAACTCATGTCATTCAGTAACCTACACAAACCACATCAGCATTTACTGATGGTACTGATACTTATAAATGTCTTCATAAAATTCCAACCAGAACCTGCCACCCTTAGGTTGACTAAGGCAGACTGTAAACCAACTTTTAACCTCTGTAAAGATGATCTCTTATTACATAGGGTTTGAGGAAGCAAATCCACTCCCCACCTAGTGTCTGAGAGAAGCAGACAGCCATAATAATCTATTAAGCCAACATTCATTTATCCAATATCCAAGATACCAGATCAAGCACACCACATACCACTACCAGAAAAAGATGGTCAAGTAATATTAATCAAATAAATAACATATGCTAGCAGCAAAAAAGACCAGATTCTGTGCATCTAAACTATATACCATATATATAAGGAATATATATATTATATATATATACACACATTTCAGAAACTCACAGACATAAACTATATATATATGTGTGAGTATCTGAAATTACATGCTCAAGGATATTTTCCTGCTATAAGACACTTATGATTAAATACTATTTAGACATATCTTCTCATTTGTTAACAGCTTCTCAAGGAGCTTTTCAGAGAGTAAAGGTTAATGTGCATTCGGAATTACCCCGTTGATTTGTCACCTCACATTTCTACGGTTAAGTCTGTCACAGGAACCAATACATATTTAACATCATTTGAGTAAAGGCTTAGCAATACCCTATGCTATATCATTTGGCAGAGGTCACTAAAGTTTTGAAGTCAACCTTTCAAATCCACTGTATGAGGCTATTAAATCCAAGTGTTTAAAACAAGATCTTATTAAGATTACATAGCTAGCCTAAGGATGCATACTATTTTACCTACAAGCACTGCAAAGTGTCTTAAACAGTCAGTTTCACATGAATTCTGATTTCAAAGATTCACTGCTTGAAAGTCTTAATTAGGCAGCTGTATCCTAATGGACTGTTTAGTCTCCTCTGAACTCTAATTTCCCGAGCAGCTTGCCAGTCAAAAATACTTTATTCTTCATACGTTCTCAGTTTAGGTTATTTTACTCTCGTAAATCACCCTCAAATTATTTCTGTCAGCAGTGTGTCAGTAGCCCGCTTTCAAGCTGAAATCTCTCGTTTATGTGAAAGACATGCTGAGAGTCTTCTATTTTTTGACTAGCAAAACAGAGAATATAGCCATTAAATCAGTCTTATGACTACCTGCAACAGTCTGAAGTTTCCTGTCACCCCTAATTGTTAGTGAGTCCTGCAAGCAAGAAGCACCGTCTCACAACATCTAGAAGACAGGGGGTTTCAATCTGCTATTTTCCATAATATGTTTCTTCACTTCTGTCAGAGTTGCAATCAAATGACATACATAACCCCAGCTTCCTTAGGCTGATCCATACAGGGTTCTAAACAAAAGCAAAGGACATTGCCCCTGTGATCAGAATTCAGGAAATTCAGGATCCTGGATCAAAATAAAATGAAAATTAATAAATACATATATCCCAAGCAACTTGTGTAAATAAATATGTATAGTTTTAGACAAAAGTTTTTTCCCTCCTTTTTTTTTGTTTTTTTTGTTTTTTTGTTTTTAAGATTACCCTATATGACTATGGCATGTATAGTAGTAATATTTGAAATGAAATTTCCAGTGTTTAATAGGAGCATAGGAAACATTTTCTTAGTTATGAAAATTTATTTAACCAGTGTTTACAATAAAATTTACAAGAGAATTTACTCACAAACCTACATTTTCAACTCGCTGCTACTGTTACTTCTAAATGTGACTTGTTCACTCTAATACAGGTCTTAGCAATGTCTTTTCACATGAAGATATTATTTACTATTTCTACTGAGTAACAACCTTTTCCAACTTAATGCACAAAATAAAAAGTGCACAAAGTTCATTAAATAAAACAGATGGACATTATCTCTTTCTGATCAATGATCCTCTGGTTAAGTACTTCATTTTAAAACACAGTTTCAAAATACTTTGTGTCCTCCCAAGGTTTCTACCAGAGAGGGTAGTACTCCAAATTCCTTATCTCAGAATATTTGAGAGAAAAAAATACTCTCAGTTAGACCTGCTTAGGTTGTTCCCCATCCAGAAAAGTTTAAACATCCACTGGAGTAGGCTTAGTCTCAGGGTTCCCCTTGTCAGGGATATTCCTCCCGGGTCCCATTTCCCTAATCAATGTATCATATTAATATATTCTGTCCAAACAAGTGAATATTTACATTTCCTATGGAAACCCATGAGATTAGAATAGCGTCATTAGGAGAGAATCAAAAATTAATTTCTCCCTTAATGCCTAATACAGTATAATATTAAAAGATATTTTAAATGTCTTTAGAGATGGGACGTTTCAATTTCCTGAAACAAAGAGGGAATGGAATTAGTCATTTATATCTCCTAATGGATGTTCTCTATGTTTAGTCTTAAATTGTCTTGCTTATCTACATATACAAAACACTGTTTTGAGAGGAAACAATTCTCTTTAAAAGAGGTTTTAATTCTAATTTCATACATTATCAAAGGAAACAAACACAGTTTTAAGTGCATTCGTGTTTTGATCAAATGGTCCTTCCCTTGAAATGTATCCAGGTGGGCATAGAGGAGGAATTTAANATGGTCCTTCCCTTGAAATGTATCCAGGCGGGCATAGAGGAGGAATTTAATAAAAAACCCACAAACTATTTAAAAGAAACAAACTCTTNTAAAAAAAAAAAAAAAAAACCTACAAACTATTTAAAAGAAACAAACTCTCAAAAATGCTACATGGAAACCTTACAGCCAGCAGGACAGTGCAAATCAGATGTGACATGTAAGTCCAAGAGGCAGCTAGTTAAATGCACCCAAAAGCCATTAAACTCCTCTTCAATCCAAGTACTGAACATTTAATTAGAAAAAAAATGCTGTTGATTCTGTAAAAATAAACCAATTTCCCAATTAATTNACTCCTCTTCAATCCAAGTACTGAACATCTAATTAGAAAAAAATGCTGTTGATTCTGTAAAAAATAAACCAATTCCCAATTAACTTTTCCNCCCCCCCCCCCCTTTTCTCTTTTTTTTTTTTTTTTTTTTTTTTTTTTTTTTTTTTTTTTTTTTAAGGACTCACAAAGGCAACTATACTAGTGCTACTTGTGACCTACTACGTAATGCCAGGCTACTATACCCAAGCTGCTGAAGACAGCTTCTTTCATCATCATTTCATCTAGACTGTGTTCCAAAAAGGTACTTTCTAAATGGCCTTCAGAAAGAATCCTCTTTATCAAACAGTGATGAAAAAAGTCCTTCTCTTAAGAACAAAAAAAGCAGTGCTGCAAATAGCGGACTTGATGAATTGTTAGTCCTTCGGTGCACTTTTTAGTTTACAAATTTCACAGTGGTGAAGAAAAGGTCCTGGCAGATTTCATTAGTTATTTCTTGAAAACTTTATCCCACAAGCATTTAACATCATACAAGAATAAGAATAAGAATAAAAAGCATAGGATATAGTATTAACAAATTCAAGTGAACATTTGGTTAACTTACTGATATCCTTAGCATATAACAAACAGAACTTATTTAAGCACTCTGTCTCTCTACAGAGGGTTTTAAACCTCTCTACCATTATTAAGAGCTAAATTTTTAAAAAGTTAAAAAAAATTGCTTAAGTGAGAAAAAAATTCATACAGATTGTAACAATCCATGGCACTTCTCAGAGGACAAGTCATATGGGACAATTAATGTCATTAGAGAATGCAGAATTAATAGCCCTCGTTAAAAGCATCTGGAGAGTTTCAGTGCCACGACAACTGTGTCCAGTTAATGTCCAAGTAGAATTAAAGGTTATAGTCTCTTCTGCTGCCTTTACATTTTGCTGAATTAACTTTTAAGCACAATTTTCTTGTGTCTCATAGTTACAAAAGACATCTAATAGGATAATGGCAAACACTAGATTAAAATGAATTATCTTACAGAGATACTAGTCAAAATAAGAAAACCTCAAGCTGTATATTTTGACATTCAACACCAGGAGAAAAAATGCCTTCAGAATTTACTAGTTAAAAATGGTACTTTTGGTAATGGCATGTTTTATACGTACTGAATCTCTATATCTGACTCTTTTGATATGCTGTAAAAGCTACTGTAAGCAGATAAAGTAGACAAGACCTACGTTAATGGAATTGGCATTATTAAAAAAGAAAATCACAGTTTTTCAAGTCCTGTCAGAAGTTCTATCAGGTTTAAAGACAAACCAAAACACCCTATAAGCTATTTTCCCTCAGCTCATTTCCTGCATCAAGCTGGACTTCAACTGATTAAAGAACAACTCTAAATAGCACCAATTAATTTGAATTAATATTTCCTTATTTTTCTTAAGAACACCTACATAGATTATATATTCTACTTTCTGTTCCTACGTACTGCACAAAATGAAGAAAATAAGAATTAAATACTGATTTGCTTGAGCAACAGAAGGGAATTCAGAAGAATTGTAAGAGAACATGAAATAACAGACTATGCACTGGTGTAGAATAATCCCACATCACATGCCAGCTCACGATGCCTCTTAAATGGAATAATCTGGATGAGTTTAAGGGGAAGGGTAGTCAGGAGTCTCCAGATTACAAGGATTTGGTATCTCAATTTAGTATGGACAAAAAAAAGTCTGTGCAAGTCGCAGCTGCTGTATGTTCTCATTGCTCTGTTTTCACAGCAGGACTTTTCTTGGGAAAAAGCAATGCACAGGAATATCACCACTGAGCAAAACGCAGGGAACAAGACTGACCACAGGGCATACCCCATCCCAGCGAGATCCTACCTGGGGGCCGTCTCCATGCTAAAACCTTCATAAAACCTTCAACTTGGATGTGTTTTGCCCCAGAGAAGCTGCTCTTCCCTCCAGCAGGACAGCCCAGGTCTCGACGTGTGCCAGCACGGGCAGCGCTTGCGTGCCAGCGAGCCCTGAAACGGGACGTGCAGCTAAGGAGCAGCAGTTCAAGTCACCAGGGCAGACCCTGAGCTCTATCAGACCTTCTCCTGAGCCTCCTCTGGGGTAAAGGTGGCCAAGACTGAGGTCTCAGCACAGCTGGGCAGGACAATCTTGTCTCGGGGCTACCAGACCTAGCCATCAGGAACTATCAGGCCAACCTCTGTGGCAGCCACACGAGGAAGAAAAGGGAGAGGCCCACTCTCCTCCCACCTCCTTTTCTTCTTTTGTTATTATTATTTAAACTCTCATGAACTCATAAAAATGAGGTTTGTTTCACACAAACCAGATTTACCAGATGCTGTCTGGTAAATCTAACAGATCACAACAAGATGTGACGGACAGGGTTGGGGGAAGACCCATTGGTGTCTCAGGTGGCACCTCAAGGAGACAAGGCCCATCTCATCTGGGGACAGAGGCTGACTCTCCCCACTCTGGGCTAATGACCCAGGCCTGTGGAAGACATCTCTAATTCTATCAAGGAAAAGGTAAAGAGGGGGTTATTTTGTATTGGCTTTCTAAAAATAACAATCCAGCAGAAGACTTTTGAGTGCAGAAATAATACTAAAAAGGTCAAAAAGCGTGTGCTCTGTTTCCAGTAAAACACTAGNAAAAAAAAAAAAAAAAATCAAAAAGCATGTGCTCTGTTTCCAGTAAAACACTGGAATCTCTCTCAGATCATCAGCAACCTAATTCAGTCATTTCAGCCTATTAACACACTGACATATGACACAAGCAGTCTGAAAAATGGAAAAGCTCTAAAGGGAGGTGGAAATCCCAGATTTGCTCTCTGATGACACATCTGCCTTCCCTTGTCCCCTCATCCGGGAAATGGCAGCATTGGGCGATAGGGTTGGAAGTACTGAAAAGGAAATGTGCTGAAATAGGAAACTTAAATTTCTCAAGGTCATTGATTAAAAATCAGTCATTTCATTTTCACTGATCAAGCACCTTTCAACTGCAATTTATCAAACTCAGAAAGAATAAAATCAGACATATTATCTCCTCTAGACTGGATATCATTGGACATAAAATAATCTAAAAGGTATAAGTCCTTCAAGTACAATTCCCCATTAATTTAGGGGAAAAAGCTACATAATAAGCCAGGGAAAAACTCATGGAATAGCAAAAATAGTGCTCCTACAGTAACATCCATAAGAAGCCTTTTGTTTGTAAGGGCATCACCTCATTCCAAGCTACAGTCAGGGACAAGCCATGAGTTTCAAATAACTGGACGTACACCTTGAGAAGCTCAGGACACACTTAGAGTGCTTCACATCTCCCTTAGTATATGCAGAAAGGCAGTGCAACAGTCTCAGATAAACTTGGAAGAAATTTATAGTTCCAAAACTACAAGCACTCAGACATGGAGAAAACGCTGAGAAAAGCTCAGGGAAAGAGGACGGGACGGGGGAACATTCACTTTAAAACAGCACGTTTTGACTNAGCCATGAGTTTCAAATAACTGGACGTACACCTTGAGAAGCTCAGGACACACTTAGAGTGCTTCACATCTCCCTTAGTATATGCAGAAAGGCAGTGCAACAGTCTCAGATAAACTTGGAAGAAATTTATAGTTCCAAAACTACAAGCACTCAGACATGGAAAAAATGCTGAGGAAAGCTCAGGGAAAGAGGATGGGGGGAAACATTCACTTTAAAACAGCATGTTTTGACTTTAGGCTCTAATGACATGGAGATTAGATCCAGATAGTAGCGTGAATTCAGTTTTAGCATTTCATTTAGACTATGGCTAACAAAATTAAGGAACAGGTGAGAGGTTACAGTAATTAACTTGATGATTTAGGAATTATATTTGCAAGTCTCATAATTCAAAGTAATTAACCATAAGTGGCTTAGCTCTTCAGGAGGACAAGGGTGGGAGCTGAAGTGCTGCAGTCTCAAAGTCATCACTGCTGGAAACAACAGATTAACAAGTCAGCAGTACACGGTGAATTTAGATCTAAGACTTCTGATAAACCTGAATCCTGTATTAGCTAGAGTTATCAAAGGAAAGTGTTAGTGAGCAGTTGTAACTTGTAGCTGAGAGTTACATGTTTCAGGTAAAACAGGATAAGCAGGATATGTAAAAAAAACCCTCTCTTGTTCCTTTCTTTTTTTCCTCACTGTGTCATCTAACCTATGCCAAGTATTTCACATCTTGTTAGGCTATTTAAAAAATACACCACATTCTATTTACTGATATTCAATCAGTTGCTCTTCAATTTTAAAGTAACTTGCTTCTTATCCTGACAATAAATTCAGCAGAAGGTTAAATATATTGAAGTCAGTGCCATGTAGAAAGCAAAGCTGCAGCCCACTTGGCTAGATGTGTTTACATGCACTATTATAGTTCAATCTCCTTCCTAATTTCCAAAGCAATGTCTTTTTCCTCCTCTGTCATTTATTTTGAATGCATCATGTACACAGTTGCTGATTACTTTTCTGCTAGGGATTTTAGCCATCTGTGCTAACACAGTTGCTGAGAGAGTCGTATACAATAGGAAAAAGAGATAATAGCCATTTAACATGAAACAACAATAAAATATCTAAATTTGTAAACCCCAACTTTGCCTAGAGTTTATGATTAATGAAGACTAGTGCTTACTGAAAGCTGATTATGTGTTTCATTCTGTGTGAAGCCTGAGGGGCTGAGGCTTAAAACACTGAAATCCTTCAATTTAATATCCTTCTCAAATTAACTTTGTGGATTGAAGCACTGAGTCAGCACAAGCCGCACTGCAAAAAAGCCAGGCTGGATTTTCCTTTGTCTCAAAGGAGAAGCGTTTGAGCTGCTCAGTGATACAAGACCGCACAACAGCCCCAAATACTGCATTTTCTTTGAGTGCAATCTCAAGGCACCCTATAGACAGCTCAGGGCTTAAAGCAAAGACAGGAGCTCCAGGGGACTGCGCTGCCCCCAGACCCATCACAGAGGCCAGCGCAGCTCACGGGCAAGGCTCTCACTGCTGCGCTGCTCTCTCTTTGCACCCTATTGGGTTCCCAGGACATCATCCCTGGCCATGCCTCGCCCCAGGCAGTGAACGTATGAGCAGAAGAGTGCCAGAAATGAAAAACAAACAAAAAAAAAAGAAAGCAGCAAAAACAATTAAAACCTACGGTGCACCTTGTATGCAAAATAGGAATTCATTGCCTCCCTTGCATAATGCTCTAACAACAAACGCCCCCATCATCCTGCCCAAGACCCAAAAAGACATGACCACACATTAAAGGGAAAAAAAAATAAGGTGCCAAATTACCTCTGCAGTTACTTTTTAAATCTCCTGCAAATGTTTTGCCGTAATTTTTTGTTTGTTGTTTTTGGAAAAGGAGATGTTTTCAAAGGAAACTGTTTGCAATAGGTTAAAACTGGAACAATCTTATTTTCAGCATTTCCATTTTATAAAGCATTTCCAGACACGAACATTGAAGAGGCAATATCCTCAACATTACCTCTTCCTCTTGATTCCTTCAATATTCAGTGAGGGAATCAGAGCTGTGCTTGTCAAGACTACCCCTACCCTTCAGTCCTCAAAAATGGAATACTTTATTCAATTTTTAAAAAATTGAATCATAGGCAGACAGGCCAGAGGAAACACTAGGTCTGTTTTGCACACTGACAACATTTTTGTAGCTGTGCACTGTGAATATCCCAGAAAGGGAGAAACATAGCACTGACCTCCAAGAAATTAAATTGCCTTGTTGCTATCAAACTAACAGCTGTTTCTGATCCCACTATTTATTATTTTCATTGCTTTCTTGTGGGTTCTACCAACTTCCTACCTCACACAACGCACTTCAAGCAATACAACTTCCTTAACTTGTGTGCAATCATTCTCAGCTTGTGAAGGAGGAGCTTCAGCTGTTGGATATTAACATAGTTGCTTTATTATGATCAAAACTGGAGTACAGCCTATGATGGCAAATATTAGAGGTAAGAGTGCTCAAAAATGTGATGTTTGATCACTACAACAGAACCTGGTAGCCAACTGTTTTTATTTTATGCAGCATCAGCAGGGCCACAGGAGCTTAAACTTCCCTTTTCTGTCAGCAACTGTTGCCTAAGTAATAGTGGGAGGAATAAAAATTAATGCTGCTGACACAGCACCCTGTCCCATCATCTTAATAAGTGATCAATTGAGTTCAGCTTCCTCTGAAACTATTTCTGATCTTAGCATTAAGCAGCCACTCCTTGATGACTGTAAAGCCTCCTCTGTGGCTCTCCATACACCGTGGTTAAGAATGCCCCTCTGCCCGGGAGTAGAAATTTCCAGCATTTAAGACATTAAATACATTATAAACTTGAAAGTTATATGTGTATATCTTTAAAAAAAAAAAAAAAAAAAGTATTCTAAGGTATGAATAGTTCAGGACTGAAACAGCTTACCAGTGCATCTAGTTCATCTTCCTTTACCTTTTTTTCCCCCTCAACAGTTGCCCTGAAAAGACATTTCACTGCATTACTAGGGAGCTGTGTTTGATACCTAGAAAAATCACCAGAATAAGCAGAAATATTGCTAGTTTAAATTGAGCTAGGCTACAACTAGGAAAACACTGATTAAAAACATCCAGCACGATGTCCTCATTGCTATGGACGACATGAAGTCACAGGTCCTACAAGTTCTTCTGGGTCAGCAATCAAATCCAAATTGGAGACTGGCCACTCCATATATTTTCTGGGCACTGTAGAAGGGCTAATTTTCTGTGCTAAGTAGAAGGGCTGTTGGAGCAGCAGCAAAACAGACGAGCTGTAATAATCATAAACCAAGCAGATATGGCTTCTAAATAGACACCGAGAGCATGGGGAAGGGAGCAGGTGATAAACTGTGCACGTGAGCATCACAGCGCGCTTCCATAAAGAGGGTGATTAAACAGCTTGCTATCACTAAAAAAAGGTTATCCCACCCAGCTCAGCTTCATTCCCAGTCTTGCTATTTTCTTTGCTCAACCGCAGTGTTTCTGACCCTATTAAACTGCCTGCAGTGAGCCAGCAAAGATTAAAAGGAAATGGTTTCCCACCTGTGCACTGAATGCAAAGGCGCAGGGAGGAGGGAAAGCACCAGGGAGATCAGCAGCAAGCCTGACCTGGAGGCTAAATCATCCTCCTCTTGAAGCAGGTCCTTCACAGTGCCTTGGGGGCTGTAGGAAAATACTGGCCATCTCCCATTTATTCAAAGCCCCTGCTGTGCACATTTAGAAAAACCACTATCTATGGACTTAAGTTATACTTGAAGTCTCAAATATTGGTCAAAACTTCACCAAGTATTAGAGCTGTTGGTAAGCATAAGCACCGCACAGTATGCCAAAGTTCCTTCATCCATACCTACAGAACTAACATCAACATACAATCTATGCTGTAAACACGCCACCTTAAACACATTCTCAGATCACTTCGGATAGTTTTATTGAAAGGTTAATTCCATCCGGCCTTCAAATGGAGAGAGAATTACTTAATGTAAGAAAGAGATACGGGAAAAGACTGTTTCAGCTTCCGGATCCCTAAGGCTGCCCTAGTCTTCAGGGACGCTTCGACCCTGCACTCTCGTTTTGTGCAAGGACAACAAAGCCCGTTTGAATTTACTGCTGTTTCAATAATTCAGGTGTTACTCAATACGTGCGGTCCAGGAAGTTCATAGCCTCATGCTGTGGGTGAGTGCAAAACCAATCCACACAATTCCATGCTGTTTCCGTGCAGAAGTAAATTTTGCAAGGAATCTCAAAGAATTACACAAATTTGAACCATGATAAAGGTTAGTGACAACTTGCAATCCTTCATACAGATTTTTTTAGCAAGTATAATATTGACCTCCCCCAGTCAAGAAAACAAACTTGTCTAACTTCAAAGTCTCAGAGTTACAGAAAGCCCATTTCTTTCTATCAAGAAACAGCAAATGAAGTATTGTGGATTTTTTTTGTTTTGTTTGTAAAAGTTAACATTCTGTGACAATTCAATTTATAATAGAACAATCTTGAAAGTATCCATGCAGATGTCTATTTTGAAGAGTTCTTTAATTAAACAATAAGCAATTACACAGATCAAGCAATTTCAATGCTTTGGTTTTAGCACCATATAAATAACACACAGACTACTAGTTAATTTAAAAATCAATCAATTCTCAGAGCGAGGCAAGATCATAACTTTTTTTTTTTTTTAATAATGCATGGACTTTTACAAAGCAGTGTTTGCAATATATGTTCATTAATTAAACAAACACGTTGGGAACAAAAAGAGAATTTAATTTATATGCTGTCCATCACAACACCTTAAGTTTTGTTACTCTATCCACATTTTGCTACAATCACTATTCGCTCTGATACTATGTGGCTAGATTGATACAATTACATCAAAAAGATATGCAGTTCATAAGACTGCATAGCCATACCTGTCACATTGCTATTACAATAAAAATATAGAGCACATAGAGGTTTTTTGATGATTTCCTTATTCCACAAGTACACTATTTCATAATAACTATATTTATTAAACATTAACATTCTAATAGAATCCAATATTTTATCAACTCTTTAAAGTAATGGAGAATATTTTTGTAATTTGCTTCTCAAATGTAATATCCTCCACTTTTTGTTGTTGTTAAGGCTACCTACATGACTATTCCTTACCATTGTTTAATCCCTCCATAGCACTGTATAAAATCCTGTTATCTAATTATGTAATTTCTGTCTTTTCTGTGAGAAGAATTAGCCATAATGCCTTCAAATTTGTTTTAACATTTCATATACATGTCTATAGATACATACACACACACATATATGAATTTTCACTAGAAAATAAAAACTACCTACAGCCTGTTCAAGAACAACGGAAAGGCTGATGTCTGAACGATTGATAATTATTGATGTAACGCGAACTTAATCTCCGCACTGACCATCCAACAGCTATTTCATATGAGTCCTATACTTAAAAGTGCATTTATTTAGTTTCTACTAAAAATTATTCCTATCATTTCTACTATTATTTTTTTTCCTGAAAGCTTCTGACTTCCTGGTAGTGCAGCATGACCAGGCAACTGGTGTGAGACAGGGAGGGAAGCAGAGACCTCCAAGACCCATCACAAGCCCGAGGTACAGCCCAGCCAGACACCCGGCTCAGGCCCCTGGATCACGTTAGAAACCCCTTTCAGCACAGAGCAGCCCCGCTCGGCGATAGCTTCCCAGACAGCTTGAAATCTCAAGGATCATTTTGAGCATATTTTGTTCCTTAAAATGAATCAAAACTTCTCCATGTAAAAAAAATGAGTTGAGATTTCTGAACTCACAAAATGGAAGCACTTGAGAATCACTAAATTCCAGTTTGCTTGGCTTCTCCTTAAACCAGTTTTCCATTTGATTTGTTTCAAAACAAAAGTCAGAAGAAATGAAAGTCTGAATAACAAGTAAATGTCAAAAGGCAAAATCTGCTAAGGTGGGAAATGCAGGCTGCAGGAGATCCTACAAGATATCCTATACTAAACTATGACATAAGAGATTTTCAAGCAGTAAGAAAAAACAATAGTAATCCTAGTACATTAATAATTGTGTTAAAAAAAATGTACAAAGTATGAGAATCTACCTTAGCAATAACAGCAAGAGCTTCTATTTCTTATTTGTAAGAATAAGATAAAATGTGACCACATTGTAAGCCTGATGCAGTTCTTTCCCTCTCCTGTCATAAGCTAGGAAGCTCCTGATTAAAACCAAATCCTTAGAGTACAAATTAAAAGAGTCATCTCAAGATCCAGAATTGATTTTCAATAATTCTTATAGCACTGGAGGGACTCCAAAGGCTGTGGCTATATTTAAAACCAGTGAGAAGACTCAGGCAATCTCCATCCCATCAGCCAAGTCCCACTGCGAACAAGAGAACAGGAATGCCTAACCCAGACCCATTAATGAAGCTTTTAGTAACATTACATAGATTAAAAAAACAAGCTTATGGCAGCTAGAACTTAGAAAAGTTGCTTGATAATTCATTTGGCAAGAAATTGGTGGGGAGGGGGCACAAAGGTTTTGAGGTGCGCGGATAAGATTTTTGACATTTTAGTGATCTCGCAGTGACCTGTCTGGGTCTCTCAGCCAGGCTCCATTCCTTATGGATTACTGTAACAGGAGGATCCCCTAGGAGGTATTAATGGTGTCTTGATTCCTTGGCATTATAGGAAACAAAACACAGCGATGTTACACAGCCCATTTCCACTGCCTTTCTGGAACACTTCAAACAGTGGATGCTGTTACAGAGGAGCACTACCACAGCAGCAAGCTTCCATGGGCTATTTTATAATTAATATGAAAGGCAGGACTCAGTGATGTAGAAAGCTTTGCTATTTAATAGGGACTAGAGTTCAACTTCCCAACATTTTAGACTCGTGTCCAGTGTTTTAGGTACCATCTAGATATTCACTCCATCAGCTACAGAATCAGTTTATAATTTGTCACTGTTTGTCCTGAAGCCAGATGGGGATGGTTAACAGGTTGCACAGAAAGGGATACATCTACGCTGCAGCTCAGGGCTGCAGAAACCCCGAGCTTGATGCTAGTGGAAAGATGTTAGGAGAAACAAGGGGGATTCTTCCAAATTATAATAATGAGAGAATAGTGTACTGTATTTCAAATAACTTCAATATCTGCAGGATTAGAACTTTCAAGATAAATGTCTCAGTTTCTCAAAGGAGAGAACTAACATGTTGGTTTCACTTTAATCGCCAAAGCTTTTCAGACAGGTATCCTTATTAATGAGGAAGCGTGGTCCAGGTAAACCAATGAAAAGGAATATTTAAAGGAAAGTTACAAATACTTTTACAGTAATGCCATTTGGTTCTCAACATGCCATTAAAGCTGATACAGGCAAGAATATAAAAACAGTCAAGTATGCACATTTTGAGCACCTAGGGTAATAGAAAACTTAGGAATAATCTCTAAGAAATGAAGATAAATATGCTATACCTGGGGAAACGGTATCTTCATAGATTATGTCAAAGATGAGGACATGCATAATTGATTTAGCTAGGTTAAGACAAATGAGACACATGGGGAGCCAAGAAAGTAATAGTTTTAAGGAACATCTATTAAGCTTAACTAAGTAAAACAGTTTAGAACATGCAGAGTAGCTTCCATAATTCAAGTGCTTTCATTTTTACATTTTCATTATTGGATATATTTAAAACCATACAGGTAAAGGAAAAGTTCCAGCACAAAAAAAAAAAAAAAATACTGGAATAAAACCATACAAAGCCAAAACAATTTGCCATCTTGAGTTTAGGGACCAGTTCACACTGCAATATTTCTGATCAATGCAATTTTGATTTTGTGCTTAAAGCAAGGAACTTATGCTGAATTTTAGTTGATAGTAAATATTTACATTTCTTTAAGGATTCTGATCTCCAGACTCATG
Source organism: Crypturellus undulatus (assembly GCA_013389825.1). Classification (NCBI taxonomy): domain Eukaryota; kingdom Metazoa; phylum Chordata; class Aves; order Tinamiformes; family Tinamidae; genus Crypturellus; species Crypturellus undulatus. The sequence continues at coordinate 220,078 of VWPW01030827.1, read as the reverse complement.
TTTTGCATGGTACAGTTATTCTTTGAGGTTGGTGGGATTTGTTTTCCTTTTTTATTTTTTCTTCTCCTCCTTTAAGGTGTGTGTATGGCAGGGATGGCGGGGGGACAGGACAGAGAAGGGATCTTGTCATTATAATTTTTTTTATTATTATTATTCATGATGATATTTAGAAACAAATTTGAGTTCCTTTGAAAAAAGACACGAACGCTCTGACTTCACTTTGAGGAATAGCTTCACACAACATCTTGGCAAAGGTGTCTCTCATTTTCTTAAGAAATGCACAGTGAAACACGGGTTGCAAGACAACCACTGTAACCCAATCTATACAAACTGTCATTATAGATGTTTATGATCTGGAAAATCTTTTCATCTCCTGTTTTGTTTTTCCTCATGAAAAAAACATCCTTCTTTCTATTCATGGCATTTAGATTTTTTTAATATATAACTTTGCCTATATTGTTTTGTCATTCAGTGAGATTACACTGACCCTTATTCTTCACAGAATGCAGATCAAAAACATGACTGATTCAAATTAGATAATCAATATATATATAAAAAGAAATGGTTCGCATTATCCTTTTCACTGCCACTACATATATATATATTCACTCACACTTCTCATTTCTGAGGCGAGGCGCATGACTTAGTCCTTAGCAGAGAACAGAAGATACCATCTAAGACAGCAAATGCATTTGGCATAAGTACAACACGAGGAAAACCAGACCTCAGCAGGTTTGCAGCTCAGAGCCTGCGCTGCTGCCACGAGATGCGATGCTAAATGCCAACGTCCGTGATAGATAGCACCATGAGGAGGTGATCCTCACCTTTCAGTTGAAGGGAGCTTTCAGATCTGTCTTCTAGCTCATATTTGGGGAGATTAGAAATCCAATGAGCCCATTAGAGTCAGGGAATGTTAACTTTAATCATAGCCCTTAGTGGAGTATTGACCAGCATGCAGAAGTGGAATATATCATCAAAATGAAATCATCCTTTTCCCTTGACTCATCACATATGCCCATATCCTAAAGAAGTTTTATCCTAAACTACTTTCAGAGCATGAAGATCAGGTATTTCCAAATTAGTTAGACTCCTTGCCAAGAACATGAAGAGGTTATAACAGTATATACAGTAACATCTCTGATTCCCAGTATAAAGTCACATCAAAAGCAGACAGAGATTAATTCTATTATTTCCTGATAGCTTTTATATTAAACATAGGCCAAGAATGTTTTGAGGACAAAGATGATGAGCATTTCCACACAGCAGCACGGGGAACAACAGATAAAGCATTACACAAAAAGAATTCCCCCCAGAAAATCCAGGCACTGTCCCTGCAAAAATAAACCTTCAACAGCAGTTCACTTAGAGCTGGGCTGGTTACTTTTGTAACCCAGATCTTTATCACGGGAATGAAGTCTGCCTTTCCTTAAAGAACCAAGGAATTCACAGACGTTGCTTCATTAAGGGTATAAGGAATGCTTGTACATGAACACTTAGTTATACATCTGAATGCATTTGCTGTTGTCTGTCACTGCATTTAGCCTGGAAAGGATGTTATTTATTCCGACATTTTCTACATTCAGAAATGCTGGATAAGGCATGAGCATAGACCGAGACCAGGTTCCTCTGCGTGCAGGAGAGCAGAAGTCTACACTTGTACTGACAAAATCCTGCAAGTTCAGTCAGTCAAGCTAAGCAGTTATTCAGCTTGCTCCTCTGACTGATAGAAAAACATACTTTTGTAGTCAAGTGTGTCCAGACAACACTTTTTATAGGGCAACTTCCCACAGGTCAAACAGATCAATAAGTCTAGTCAATCAGAAGAGTCACATTTCATGAAAGTATCAAAATATTAAAAAACAAAAACTATGGAAAATAAAAATAAGGGACTACCTAGCTGTTCCAGCAGAAATACAGACACCATTGAGCATGACAACACTCATTTTAAAAAGTGATACTTAACCTAAGAAATCTAATATTCCACCAGCACAGAAGAGAATCTACAACAGGGTGAGAACAAGAACAAGCTCAGACCCTCTGGCAAAATACCTGGTTCAAGCCCTAATTTAGTACTGTGGGCACTGGCTTTCTACAGACAACTCCTTGTCTTCATATATTTATTTGTAATCAAGTTTTTAAGCTACGATTTAACCCTTACTTCCAAAAAAGCCATGTTTGAAAGTCTGGGGAGTGTTGTGGCCTCCAAATTATCTGATGCTATTGACTTCTAAAAGAAAAAATAGAGGAAGAGAAAAGAAAAAAAAAAGTAGATTTTTTTCCTTCCATTGGATTGCTAAATGTAAAATAAAGATGAGTCTGCCAACCTTCCCATATATTTTGAATAGCTTTATTCTGATAGGATCCTTTCTATGTGAAACTTAATCTGAGAACTATCCCATCTGACATAGTGCCATGTTGACAGCTTCAGTTAATCCCCTGTTCAAACCAGCACAGATCATTTGGTTCACAGCATAACTAATCAACCATTTACACTGCTCTAGATCAAACCCAGAGGCCAAAAACTTCCCCCAGGGCTAACGGGATTCCTTGCTCTATTAAAACCATTTTCCTTAGTGTTTACCCCATTAACGTGTTCTCAAGATTAAGTCACTGGTATAAAAATGGACCAAAAGTTTCAATATTTCCCCCTTTTTTCTTTCCTCCCCCCTCGCCCCCAACAAATCTCAAAATTTTTTTCTGTATGCACTCAGTAAAAGCTTTCCAACCAAGGAATTTAATATAGGCCTTGCTCCATTAAATACTAAGCAAAATGCTCTACTGAGGTCAAAAGAATCATCTGAGTATTTAGTCTACCTTGTAATATTTTACTAGAAATAATTCTGATAATAAACGGTATGCCAAATTAATGCAGATTTTTGTTTTCATTTGCTTACTCTTTTACATAAAGAAAATCCTAATCCTTAAGCACATACTTCTACCAAAAATAGCATTTCCATAATGAAAAGTATGCCTGAAACTTTTCTAGTACAGCTGTGATCAAATAATGCTGATCTTGCCAGTTTTCCATTACCAAATTAAGGTCTAGAAGAACTGAGGTAACAGACCGAAAACTGCATTCACTTTTCATTAAGGAAGCAGTCTAGCAGCCTGTATTAACATAGTGTCTACTTTAAATCAAGTGACAGAATTATTCTGAGATCCAGGAGTCCCTGGCTGGTGGCCCAGTAAGCACAGATTTTTCAAACCAGACAGGAGTGACAGTATCATTTACTATCACTTTTTTTCCCCCCTCTAGCATAAAAAACAGTTATCTTTGATACTCACATTTTTGAGTCAGTATTTATCCCTGTTCCCCCTATAACTTCAAGATAACTGAGGTGCTAAATGGTTCCTCTAGAAGCAGGAGCTCTTAGGGACATTAAGCTCCACCAGACCAGGCAGGGTTGAGCCTTCTTCCCAGGGACTTGGCTTTGAGGACAGCAAGCTACAAACCTTGGAGAGAAGAGACCTGCCACCAGCTCCAGCATACACCTAGAGCTGCGCCCCACAGCCAAAATAGCAATTTCTAAGACTTAACTGAAAAACAAAGCACGTGAGAAATGCTCAATCTTCTGCCAGAATTGAAAAACAAGGAGAAAAAAAAACCTCTATAGAGGCTTTTTAATGCTATGTTGCACAATAACACAAACATGCTGCTTCCACCCTTTTCCCAGCTGTGTACAGGGCTTGTTTTAGCTACAGGACTAGAGAAAAATTCTCAGTATTGCCCAACAGGGAAGGGTTCTCGTGCACCATGTACCTGATATCTCACATCTCTGCCTTTATATTTCATCTGAAACTAAAAGCTTTATATTCATAAAAAACACAAGGGGAATATAGGCAACGCATTTCTTGGAGTGAAAGGTAAATAGACTGGTTTCATGCATTTTTTGTAGTAAAGTACTGTATTTTTGTTCTCTCCTGAAGAACTAATGTTCTTTGTATTGTAATTTCCTTTAACCTTCAATAAGCCATTGAAACTAAAAATGTAGTGTTGTTCTATGTTCACAGGGAAGGAAAGAAGAAAAAGGAACTGTAATAAAAGATATAGCAAAGCCCCAAAGTTGTCAGTTTTCCATTACTCTACTGTGATTTTTCTTTGTTTATTATACAGTGCATAACAACTTGGGTCCAAACGCTGTAAGCTATTATTAACGGGAAAATTTAGCAGCTGTAGCAACAGAAGGTTCCCACCACCAGATGATAAAAAAAGGTTACAAAGAAAAATTTTATTGCTGCCTGATCATTGCAATGGCAAAATCGAAACAAGACAATTATCCTATTTCTGTTCTTAAAAAAAAAAAAGTTTGAAAAATAACTATATACCTCACCTTGTATTACTTATTTTAGGCAAAGAGCAACTATAACCAAGCAACTAGAACAAACAATAACAAAAAACATAAAATAAGTCTTCCCCCAGTAGCACAGCTGTACCAACACTGCTTAAAGTACTAGATGCTTCTGCAAAAAGCATTAAGTACAGGCACCTGCCAAGCTCACAGAAGAGAACTTTTTGCTAAGCTTTCTCCACAGAAACACTGCTACCCGAGGAGGCCTCCGTCAGGAGGCAGCGCAGGCCCCATGGAGAGCAAGAGGGAGAAGGGAGGGCGGCTGCTGCCTCTGCAACACGAGTCAGGGCCAGGATCAGGTCCCGAGATCAGCCAGCAAGTCTGTAGCTATGAGGCAGGTCCAAGGCCAAGCGACAAAGCCAAGTCCACAGGTCAGAACCAGAATTAAGAAGGAACAAGACCACTGCCGAGGCAGCTGCAAGGCCTTTGCAACTCGGCCCAAGTGGGGAACGAGTGCGAGGGCTTCTGCTTAAGCGCAGCTTCCAAAGGGAAGGGGGACAACTCTCGGTGAGGCTTCATTCTTCAGAGTAGTTCTTGTCAGGGAGCTGGCTGACCTTAAACTCAACCAGCTAAACTCCCAGACAGAGCGGAGCAGCGCACCTGGGGGCCCTTACAGTTGCCATTTTCCTCTCCATACTTTGAAAGGACAGCAGTAACAGGCTGCTTGCTTGATCAAATCAAAGCATGTAGAGGGCAGATTAAGGAACAGGGGGGATAGCCATACAGGTGAGGCCTCCTCTGCTGAGGAGAGAGATGTCCCAATCCTTGAAACATGCATATACATATGCGTATTTGTTGTTTACATTTTTAATTAGTAGTTCGCAAGAGTAAAAACCCATTAACAAGACAAAAACAAATACATCATCTTCGTTACTGTCTCCTAAAATGCAGGGGAGTTGTTTACTAAAACTCACCATTTGCTACACTTTCACCAAGTTTCTATAATTCCAGACAAAACTCAGCATTGAAAGAAAGTTATAGTTGTGTCAGAGCACTAATATCAAAGAAATTCACAAATAGAAAATATACCATATGTCTTGCTGTAAAGTAAAAGTGCCTGCAGACAATCTCATCAGTTTTGCGAGAGGCACATCAGCCAGGCCTTGAAAGAAATTACTGCAGTTCTGTTTGAAGCTGAGAGTTATTGACCAAATAGATTTGGAGATCTTCCAGCTTGTTAAAGGTGCTAATGATTCATGTATGCAATTTTGGAAGAAAGAAATGAGCTTCAACAGTGTGTTTGATTTTTCTGTCAAAAAGTCAAGCTGCACTTGAGGTTGTGCAAGTACCGTTATCTGTCTGAACGTGCCAAGACGCTTAAGTGAAAAATTATGATTTGGGACCCACCCCTACACCAAACTTACCTTCAAGAAACTGAAGATATATATGTGGGTTCTCCCTACGGAAAAACTCACTTTTAAACCAAGTAGATTTACATTTGTGTCCAAAAATCACTGTGTGATTAATGTTATTCCAAATAATATTGGAGGTTCCCACAAGAAAAAAAGAGAAAAGTGTTCTTTAATTTCATGCCGAGTTTAGCACACATCATCAAAAACCTTTTGAAGGAAGGAAACAACAAGGGAAGAGCCTATGGGGAGCAATACTGGATGTGCACATTTTACAAGAGCTGCCAGGGCAAAGAAACAAGCAAGCAAACAAAAATGAACAAAAACTTCACCATTAGAAAGGGTGGGGAGATAGTCATCTTGTGCAGGAAGACTAAATCTACTAATCGTGCAGGAGATACCTGTATTTTGTCTCATGATATATTATCCTTTTAAGCTTGCAAAAAAATTTAAGCTTTTTCTTGTCTCACAATAGCACAAATAGGTTNAAGCTTTTTCTTGTCTCACAATAGCACAGATAGGTTAAAAAAAAAAATCACATAAAAAAAAATTCAACAAGAAGCAAAGTGGTAAAAGATCAGAATCATAAAATTGGACTATGCTATTCATGAAAACCAAGCGATAAGTGAAGAGGCCCCACAAACAAGACCGCATAATCTGAATCACAGTCCAGAAAGATACCTGGGTAATTTCAGACTCTTGTTTCTGAGCTTACAAATGAATATTTCTTGTTAATGTCCTACCACATTTTCATGACAATAAAAGGGGGAAAACAGTCTCTTCTCACAGTCTTGAGGACATATAGGAAAAACTAAATCACAACTAGCTGTCATTATCAGCAATGATGCATCAATCAGGTCAGCACATTTTAAAAAAAAGGCAAGAAACAAGACAAATCCATTCAGAAAGAAAGCTAATGTGTGTATGTTATATACAAACAAATGCACATCAATAGTTTCAAACTATTCAGTTTTGTTCTCTGAAGGGAAATCAGTTTCTCAACAAGGGGGAAATACCCTGTGAAATGTAAAAATATGAAGGACACCTCAGAAGAAAGATCAGGTTCACTACAAAAATGTCTCTTGCAAGTCCTGGTAGTGTTTTGTCTGGGGAAAACCTGTTCAGTTGAAGGCAAAACCCATGTAAGATTTGCTTTGAGCCCTAGCTGTGTATAAAAAAATAAATGATTGCCATGCAAAGAATACACACCAAGTTAATCTTCTTTAAAGATCACAAAGGCATAGTACAAGGAAAATAAAATTACTCTAAGCAAGATTTTCCAAATGAAAATTTGACAACAAGCTGAAGCTTAAATCAGCGGGTATTTAAATTAAAATTTGGATTTGCTTGCCGTACTTTTTAGTTTTACAATTATATCCCAAAGACACATGTCTACCACAAGCTTTTTAGATAGCAAAGAGTGAGCACATCACCCACCATCCTGTGACCAACACACCTGTACCAAGGGGGCTCTCACAGTGCAGAGCAAGAGAGCATCACTGCAGAGACCTGCAGGGCCAGGGCAGGCAGGTGGGGGGCGAATAAGCTTTTAACATCCAGCAATAAGTCTTCAAAGTGACATTTCAAGAAGGCTGGCACGTTAATGTAACCAAACATCAATATTTAGGCCAATAACAGGGAGTTCTTTTTGACATTTTCAACATGCTACTGCAGTAGGCCAACTAAATACACCATTTATCTGTTAGTTTTTCTACAGAAAGCCCCGGAAGCACAAGAAGAGTTAAAAGAAAAAAGAAATAGTTACCTGAAGACATAAAGCACTTGGGAACACTAGTGTCAGGTGCAAGGAGCTCACTCACACACACCCGAGGTCCTGATAAGCTCCCACCTGGCCAGCACCTTTCTGATTCAAACGCATCCCCCATGGAGCCTCCACACGTTCATTTCTGCTCCCAGCTGCTCATCCACCCTCCGGAAAGCGCTCCTACAGACAGCACGCTCTGAAATAGGTGCTCACGAGCCAATTAACTGCCTTCCCCTCCGCACCTGTAGAGGCAGCCCAAGGACTGGGCTGTTGTATTTGCTATTTGGGGCCTTATTCACTTGCTATTCACAAATACTTTCAGCTGTATTAAACACCTGTCAGGAACAGAAAAAAAAAAAAAAAAAACACACTCCAAAGGAGTAAAAGCAAATAAATCATCAAATCTCAAATTGGCCATGGCTAGCTAGTTTTGCAGGAAGGTGAATGCAGGAAAGAGAGGCCAAGAAGCCACATCAGGAGAAGCAAAACCCAGTCAGAATGTGCTAGTATGTTCAGGTAACTTCATCTCATTGGTTTATGTTCAAACAGAAATAATGAGGGAGATTTGTTTTAGGTATCTTAAAGTCTCTAAAGAACAAATTCAAAGCACCAGAGAAAGAGGGATCGAAAGACCATGGAGAAGGAAAAAACACAGCTCCGTTTTCATAGGAGGGTGATGCACTGAGTTACACTGACATACTTAACAAATACAGTTTTCCTGAGGGATCTGTTAAAGCCAGTTAAATATATCTGATACGTTGTGCAGAGGTCATGTTTCATAGTACTATCAGTTTGAAAGCAGATACAAAATGAAACTGCCCTGTACCTGACTCTGCTTCTTGAACACCATGCATGAGCAGCAATAAAACCACCACCCCCACCAAAAAAAGACAGTTACAATTACCAGAACTTGCGGAAAGCAACCAAAGAAGGTTACTCTAGAATGAGCAGATTCCCTTCCACAAGACCACCAACATTAAAGTAGTTTAATTCTGGAATTGTGCAAAGCATTTGCTATTTTGATAGATTTCAGTCTATCAATCCAGGCCCAGCATCCTTCCTGGGAAAGTGATTTGGAGAAGCACTGAAACCACAGGAGCTTTTTGTGATATTTCCTGTAAAATAACGCATGCTATTTAGGCTTGTTTTTACAATCTTTCAGAGAAAAAAATTTACTGTAGAAACAGATGGACATGTCCAGAGGGCAAAGACGAACACAGGTGAAAAATCCATTCTTGGGAAATGTAGATTTTCTAAAAGAAGTGAATGCAACAGTGCATCTGGTTCATGCATCTGGTTAGAGCATAACATTGAAGACACCATTGAGCTGTCTCTTCCAATAGACAAGGTGCAAGCAATAATGACATTTGTAAGGAAATGCTTATCTAACCTACTCTATTAAACTTGTCATAATTAAAAATACATGATAATTTAAAAGCAAGTGTAAAAACAATACTTCAGCCTAAAGAGTTTTTTATACATATGCCCAGGTGTGTAAGAAACAAGTTTTGAAAACTGGCAGACTAAACTTAAGAAGCCTCACGTGTAAGGCAATTGAGTCAATCTATAGATCTGCAATCGAGTAGTCCTTTCACAACAGGACACATGAAATTGGACCCTAGCAGTTTGCTGTACTTTGATGCTAGGAAAAAAAAAATCAATAACTGAATAGATGTCTTTGACATGCCTGCATGGGGGTAAAAGTGTCGTGTTGTTCTCATAAAAGGCCTGTGCTACAGAACTGTTTTTGCCCAGAGTTTAGGGGTGGGTCTGTACAGACACTGATCTTCCAAGTGAATGTCCTGTATCTCCTCACAGAGAGATGAAAAGATTTTTAAATTAAAAGGAGCCTCATTACAATAAAAAATAAATAAAAATAATAATAATAATAATAAAGGCACTACTGGAATGTAGGCCAATATATTTAACTTTTTCAGTTTGGAAGGGCAACTGGGCAAGGATTTATAAACAACTTTGCCTGTTCACTACGTTTCTATTTCAGCCAAAATTCTGAGTTGAAGAAAATCATGCCCAATGCTCTGAACCCCCAGGATATTAATGTTATCAGCACCGAAGCCTACATAGCTGCTCCTTAATGCAAAGCCTGGCGCTGAATCACTTGAACGCCTCGTGGACTCTGTAATAGTCTCTCCCTGACTGTGCTCACTGGATCCTCGGGGAAGAAAAAATGCCCTCCCACTGCTCATTCCCACGGGGTTTATCTGCCCCAGTCACCTCTGCGAGTAACCTGGTATATAAGAGGAATGCCAAAGTGAAACCCTCCCTGGCAGTTGGCATGAGCTGAAGCGAACAACAACCGAACGCAGTAACTCAGCAGGGGCTGACACTGATAGAGGTGCGCACCTAAAATACAGGCATAATTATATTCACCTAGAACAGGGTATGATTTGTAAACTGAACACACACCTGGGAGAGATTTGGAGCTTGCAGAGCTTGTAAGTGCTTGCAGAGCACCTTCTAGAGCATGAAACTAAAATAGATGGAATTAAGTCCAAAGCTGCTTTATGGACATATCAAACTGACTTAAACATAAAATAACTGCCCGGCATCACATGAAACGTAGATGTATAAATCATGATTTTCAGAGAAACATCCAAGGAAAATAATTACACCTATTAACACAGGGTATGCAGAACAGAATATTCCCATTCCCTCTTATTAATTTGAAGTGATTCAGGAAATTGTTGAAGCTCATTATAGGCCAGAAAATACAGGCCAAGTGAACAAGCTGATAGCAGTACAAGAAAAATTAACCCCTTGAAGCAAAGGAAGCAGAGGTTTGCTTCTGTAGTCCTGGAAAAAAAGGGGGTGAAAAAAAAAAGAAAAAAAATCCATACATCTTAATTCTTTACTTCACTTTTCTGAGATAGCTCTTCTAAAGGTTACATGGCTAAACAAGCTGTTACATATATTTGTTTTCACTAAACATTCAGTATTTGAAATGAACATCTTTGTCAATAGACCACATTTTAATGGGAATGGATTTAAGAAAAGTTTAATGTCACATGAGTAACATCACTGCAAGCCCTCATTATCCTCAACTCCCAGATGATAGCAATATAAAAAATACTATGGTACATAAACTGCAGAATTGCATTGGAAAAGCTCGCCAGAAAATCATAAAGGAGAATGCCTGGCTTAGGAGAACTGATGTCAGGTTTGCCGGATAGTTGCAGGTAAATAAAGAGAAAGCAAAAAACTATAATTTTGTTTCTCAAAAGCAATGCTGTGCATGTCTCTGAAGAGAAAAAAAACAGCTCTAAACAACTGACATGTTACATTGAACCTTGTAGTTTTCTGGAGCCAGAACCGGAAATCAAGGATACTGCAGGGAAAAAATGTAAGATTATTTTCAAATTGGCGATCTGAATCACCAATTCATGGGCCCTGACATGGGCTGCAAAGGCACGTGGCCTTACCTGAACATCAAAGACATTTAGCACCGTGTTGGAAGACTATGGGAGACCAACCAAGCCTTGTCAGTGCAATCTTGGTGCAGACAGTCACAATCATGCCAATGGTTGGTCACTGGTCCACTGAATGCTCCCTGGCACAGTTTTACTCAGTGTAATTTCCTCTCTTAGCCTCCTTCATATGTGCTCACTCTTCCATGCTTAAGGGGGTTTGCGTGGGACTGAAGATTTCAATTCACTGCATACATTTTCAAAATAGTTTACAAATCTTACCTGAAAGTAATTGAACATCAATCTATAAAAAAAAAAAATTAAATGAGTAAGTCAGTGATGACCCAAGAGCATTTCTTATAGGTCTCCAATCAAGGAATTGAATAATGCAATAACTGTTGGCATTTTCTGTCCAAGATATTACAAAGCATTATCTAAAAAAAAAAAAATCACAT